>CM019183.2:50227451-50527238 GCA_009739505.2 Apolygus lucorum | reverse complement strand
GGGGTGTTGAAAATTTTTTTTCTTGGTCGATTCCAAAGGTTCATTATTGAAAATAATAAACCAAAAACATATACACGACGTACTACAGCAACTAGGATACATAGTTAATCGATAATTTCACGTCGTTATTCAGCTTGGTCGGTTAACGCCTCGACGTCATACAGAACTGCGTCCGACTCCGAGAGGATGAAATCGGGCGGATGAATAGATGTTGAGAAGCGTGAGGGGAATTCCCGAGGTCTACATATGAACCAACTTGGAGTTCTCGGATCGTTAGCTCCATCCCGAGAGATCCCGTACATCCGACGGACCCCCCACGTAAGATCTAGATTTTCCCTCCCTTAAGAATCCAGGATATTCATTATGTGAGGAACTTCAACGTTGAAGAACCGCAAGTTGGGTCAATTCGAAGAAATTCGTCTTTTAGTAGAGAAAATATCAGACGGATAGTTTTTGAGTTATGCTATAAGTACGAGGAGGAGGAGGAAGTCGAATCTACTGTGGGCTATAACCTTGCCGAGAACTTTGACGTTGGCTTGCGGAAATCACGATGAATTGGGTTTTATAAAGTTGAGTAACAGGTACAAGGTCTTGTATCTGTACAATATTACTCCTTATATACTCGAGCATGCATTATTGGTACTAGACTTCACTCGTTAGTGAACCGTGATTTTCCCACAGTATACATCACAGAAACGCATTCTCAAGTTGAAACAAAATCAGCTTTAAAGGTAGTAAAAAAAAACGACTTCTTCTTCACTTCCTCTTATGAGTACTACTGCCTTCCAACCTCTAGACATAGACAATACTCTGGAGTGTCCACATATTGCAGAGAATACAAGAGGCAGTTTGGCCCACTAGAAGGTAACCACTACTTCGGGATAACGATGTTTTGCTAGTTGGGATGTTGTGTTCTTCGCGGAGGGGTGATCTATACAGAAAAATAATAAACCCAACCATCCATTCATAAAATTTGAGTTTATTTATGAACTTTATATTGCTTCCTCACTACCGAAGGTAGGGAAGCTTTGTATTCGTGAAAGAAGTGAAAAAAAAAAAAATGTCCTCCAAAATCAAAATTTCCACTTGCTTTTTGCGTTTTAGAGCTTCCCGAACAATTTTGGTTCCGTGTCTGTCTGTCTGTCTGTCTGTCGGTCTGTCGGTCTGTCTGTGGTCAATCCTTGTCCCGGGCAAAACTATACCAACCTGTGGTCCGATTTTGATGAAATTTTCAGGGATTGTGCGGGTTAGGTCCTAGACGGTCCCCTATAAATTTCAGCACCTTCGGACCAATAGGAGCGAGTGCGCATGCGCAAACGTGAATTTCCTGGAACCTCGGTTTCTCGGTTTCTAATGAACCGATTTTGCTCAAATTTGGAGGTTAGTTAGGTACTAACTTCTAAGAGACACCCTATAAGTTTCAATTAAATTGGTCAAGCAATAGCCGCTGCGCATGCGCGAACTTTAAATTTATTGTTACAACCAAAACTCCGCAACTATTCAACCAATTTCGATGAAATTTTCAGGGATTGTGTGGGTTAGGTCCTAGACGGTGGACCGCTAATATTTTGGTATTCAATAACTCTTTGAATCATAATTTTTTCGCCAACTGATTCTGTACGTCCATGTTACAATGAGTGAGGAAGCTATACTGCCCACCCAACTTGGCAGACGTTTTTTTTAAATAGATTTATATACTCTACCTATAGATTTATGTAACTATATATTTTTGAACTGTAAATTAGATCAGCACCTTCCAACAAAACCAAGATGCAGTACCAAGATTCCCAGTTTTGCCATTTACTGCTGACCAGAACTTGCCTAGTTCCACTGATAAATTGTGTGTGTAGGGCCTTTCTTCAATTGAAGTGGGTAGGTTGAGGGAGGATATACTGCGGCAATATCCTTATAATTTCTTTATTAGTCGAGTGCTCTTCGCTATGTAAATAGCATCTTCAGGACTTCAGATAGGCATTAGGTGGCAGGTAGGTCCGTGTTTTGGGGCATTTTATGAGAACTAGGTATTCAGTGTATATTGGCCTCAGCAGGTACGGTGAGGAGTTAGTTCTGTTATGCATCTGGTCTTTGTCATCAAATTTAGTGGTATTTCCAGTGGGAAAATGGTTTTTATATAAAGTCTTCACATGCCCTGGTTTCGTGTTTAGTACTACCTCCAGTAGGGTGACACTTAGTTTGTAGTAGAGAACTGAGGTATTCAAGGGTTTGTTCATCAGGGTATCAGATTTAGCATTCAGTTTCACTGATGTGTATCTAAGAGTTAACCTATTCGTTTTACACAAGGCACATGTGCTCAAGTATTTTCCAAATTTTTAGACACACTTCAGTGAAACTGAATGCTAAATCTGCTACCCTGATGAACAAACCCTTGAATACCTCAGTTCTCTACCATAAACTGTCACCCTACTGGAGGTAGTACTAAACACGAAACCAAGGCATATGAAGACTTTATATAAGAACCATTTTCCCACTGGTAATACCACTAAATTTGATGGCAAAGTGATAACTCCTCACCGTACCTGTTGAGGTCAATATTCACTGAATACCTAGTTCTCATAAAATGCGCCAAAACAAGGACCTACCTACAACTTAATGCCTGTCTGAAGTCCTGAAGATGCTATTTACATAGCGAAAGTGCACTCGACTAATAAAGAAATTGTAAGGATATTGCCGCAGCATACCCTCCCTCAACCTACCCACTTCCCATTGATAGTTTTGATATAAACTAGGTAGTCGTTGCTTTAGAAAATCGTTCAGTGGATCCAAAAGGTACTTCAATATAGTAGTTTGTTGTACCTATTCATGTATAATATGAATGATGGTAACAAATTCCCTCCTTCGTTGGGTGAAGAAGAGATCAAAAGGCTAAGTGAACCATGCAAAAATAACCAAATAACTTATCGAGGCCTCGTTCTGCTTGAGAGGAGAAGAAACCGCTAACCACGGAGCTTTCAGAGAGTAGCCCCATTGTAGCTTCCCCTCGTGGTGATACACCTAATTAACATTTATGCCAAATTAAACGCGGAATCGCTAATGAAAACAAATTGACCGGAAGGCGGACCTCGGTAGCCGGTTTTTGTATTCAGTTGGCGAGGTTTCCGCTGTAATGGGTGGAGGGAAAACTGGAGGAAACTCCTATAAAGCCGCGGGCGAGTTGCCCGTTTTTACGAAGGCCTAGATAGCTGTTGTTGATCGCTAATGTTTATCAGGGTTCGATTGAACGCAAAAGCCCGGATCGAAGGGAGCTGTTAGGAATCGGAAGAACCTTGAGAGTTGATGATGATTGTTGGGTAATGAGCAATCATCATTTTGTCGTCCATGTAATGGTATAATGTAGTAGGCGGATTTTTTATGATGAAAGCTGTTGCGAATACGAGTACATTCCAATCAACTGTGTTATGCTCTAGACTGATGCAAGGCACTGAGTCATTCCTTTCTGACGAGGCCGATGTACCTTTTTCAAGTATTTCCACAATGTGACTTTTCTCTGAAGAAATAGAGCCAAATAGTATAATATTTTTGATTTAGGGAGCCCAAATTTCTTCTCATACTTCACAAAAAATGTAGTGAGAAACGAAAAAAAAAAAAAATCTGTTGGGAGTAAATTGAAGAGATCAGGGGAAGAATGGTTTTTGTACACTTTATACGAAAAATGAGATCAGACCGCCACTGGTTGCCTATTCAACGTAGCTACCAACTTGTAATATTGTCACAGGGGAAAAGTGTTCTTTTCCGAAGATATTACACGGAGAAGGTTTGCCGTACTGGGGAAGAATGGTTCCATCTCGCGCTTTTTACGTGTCATTTTATATTTTTCCCATCACATTTTCCAACTGGATTGAGCACCTATCGGGGTTTTACATTATGAAATGTCCATTCCCTACTCGGCCTGTTAAAATCATCCATATAAAGAAAGAAATATAAAAAATTTCCATAAAAAAAACCCTGTGTTGTTGCCTGTAAAGTCGGTATACGGGCGAAAGTTTTACGTGACAACGACTTTGAGTGGTAAAATAATTTTAATGTTAATATTCATTCGTATAGTAGGAAGAAGGATAAAATAAAATTCTTTGTCAAGTTGCACAGAGTAGGTATTTCCCGTAGGTAGTAGGTATTTCCCATGGGTGGGGGGGGGAGTGAGTGCCAGGGAAGGGGGGCGGGGCGCTCCCGCTATTGTGAGCGCCGGGGAAGGGGGAGGAGGGGGGGATTAGGGAGCGCCGAGCTGCACCCCCTCCGTGAGCGGAGCGTAACGCAGTTTCTTGAAGTGTCTCCCGGTAAACCAATTTATAAGACGTTATCACGTCAAAACTGATTTTGGAAACTTCAACATTTCATCATTGACAGAAACAATTTTTCAATTTTCCATTCTGTAATACAGTTCAATAAGAGTATTAAAGCATGCTCGTATTTTTATTTTTTGAATTTTGATCATACCCTTGCCTCAAAACTTTTTGAAACCATAAAAGTGGTTATTCTCGAAATCAGGTTTTATGGACATGTATCATTCTTCCCCTGCATTCTTCAATTGTGATTTTCTTCCCAATAATGTGAGTAGCGACGAAGGTGATAGGTATGGATTCAGGGCGAAGAAGAGAAGAATGACGACGAGAATGACTCTCAATCATGCAACAAGAACTAAGCCACAGAACGAAGTGAATGAATCTTACTCCCTAAGTTTCAATTCTATCGCTTCAACAAAGAACAATTGGAAATAGAGTTTTAAAAACGTGGAATTTTGAATCCATTGTTTTGTTTGCAGCACTTGGCGAGTAACATTTTGAGCACGAGTGGGTACTTTTTCACCCATCGATATCATAAAAACGGTCAACTGTGAGGAGATCAAAAGGTTTTGAATGGGTCTCATGGGGAATCGTAACGTACTTAAGGAGCAAATTCGCGTTAGGTGTAGAAAGGATCTAAAGATGGTGACAAATTCGCGATGGAGCTTAAAAAAAGCTGCAAATTATTACACAAAGGTTCATTATATTCTCTGTATAGATCACTCATCTTCAAAGATCACAGCTTTGCCATTGACACTTTTTTTAAAAAGATCTCCCCTCAAAGACAAATGGTTTTGATGTAACGGAGGGGGCACTCCATAAATAAAAATAAATGAACAAATCAAATAATATCAATGGAGAGGAAGACCTCTTTGGTGATTCACACTCGCGATTCTGATTTATCGTAAGTCCAACCATTAAGTTCTCGTAGGGAGCGAATGGTTTGTCCTACAGAGCTCCGGATGATCTCTAAAAATTCAATACTATTTAAAATTGGTGAAAAACAATACCTTTGTTTTGAGAGTTTTCGAGCTAGGGCACAATAGAACATTTCAACCCTCAACTGTCACCCCTTAGAAGTGACTGACATGAAACAAAAGCTTCGCGGCACAACTAGAACCCGAATGGAGCCCATATATCAAATTTGAACCAAATCGGTCCATGGTTGCTAAAAAAAGTGCGGTGTACGGCGGACGGACGGAACATTTTTTATTCGATTTTCGGATTCTACGTACCTTGGAACGTAAACATCAATCTTTAAGGGTTCTTGGGTGTTCATTATTGAAAATATAATCCAAAATGGTCACTTAGTCTCGCATGTGCCGTACGCCGTACGCGGCACTTTTGCCACTTAGCATTGACCGATTTTGATGAAATTTGGTATGTAGACTCTATCTGGGGTCTAGTTGTGCCCCGAAGATTTTGGTTAAGGTAGGTCACTTCTAAGGGTTCCAAAATCAATTTTGAAATTTTGAAAACGCCCTAACTCAAAAAATTTTGATATAAAGGTATTGTTTTTCTTTAAATTTGAGATTCTATAGAATTTTTAGAATATTTTGAGACCACGCGGAGCTCTGTAGGACAAACCGTTCGCTCGCTACGAGAATTTAAGTGTTTTACGTACGATAAATCAGAAACACTAGTGTGAATCGCAAAAGAGGCCTGATCTCCGTTCAAATTTTAGCCGACCGAAATGCGATCGATGTTTTCTTCAAGTTGGATGGTTTGGTGGCTTTGCAGACGAGTGATCTATAGAAAAAAAATAAACCATCGTGTAATAATTTGCAGCGTTTTTAAAGAGTGTTTCGTGTTCTAAATTACATTTCTTGGAACATCATTTTTGTGGACAAGTTTCATATGTAAATTTAGAAAATAAAAACCAAATTGATAAATGACACATTACATACGATTGATGAAGGTTTAGGAGATATAGAGTTATTTCAGAACCCAAGTGTCAATCTTAGCAACAATACGTTGTCGTTAGTATTGTTAAAATCTACTATTTGCTGGAATCAACGGGAAACAGTGCTTATTCTCATGGATAATTAACGTGTTGATCTAACCCATTGTGACGAACAATGGTTAGTTATAGTTTGATATTGTTTGATTAATAATATTAATGTAAATTTAGAAAATAAAAACCAAATTGATAAATGACACATTACATACGATTGATGAAGGTTTAGGAGACAGGGAGTTATTTCAGAACCCAAGTGTCAATCTTAACCACAATACGTTGTCGTTAGTATTGTTAAAAAACTACTATTTGCTGGAATCAACGGAAAACAGTGCATATTCTCATGGGTAATTAACGTGTTGATCTAACCCATTGTGACGAACAATGGTTAGTTATAGTTTGATATTGTTTGATTAATAATATTAATGTAAATTTAGAAAATAAAAACCAAATTGATAAATGACACATTACATACGATTGAAGAAGGTTTAGGAGACAGGGAGTTATTTCAGAACCCAAGTGTCAATCTTAACCACAATACGTTGTCGTTAGTATTGTTAAAAAACTACTATTTTATTGGAATCAACGGAAAACAGTGCATATTCTCATGGATAATTAACGTTTTGTTCTCACCCATTGTGACGAACAATGGTTAGTTATAACAATGGTTACCTAGTTGATATTGTTTGATTAATATTATTAATCAAACAATATCAAACTATAACTAACCAAACGATATTATCGTTATCATTGAATAATGGGTCTTTTGGTTTATTATTTTCAATAATGAACCTTTGGAATCGACCAATAAAAAAAAAATTTCGAACACCCCCTCAAAATTTGTTGGTTTACATTACAAGGTACGGAGAAACCAAAAATCGAATAAAACACTGCAAATTATTATACAAAGGTTTAGTATTTTTCTATACAGATCACTCGTCTGCAAAGAACATAGCTTTGCCATTGTTACCACCAACCAACTTGAAGAAAAACATTGATCGTATTTCGGTTAGCTAACATTTGAACGGGGATTCGGCCTCTTTTGCGATTCACACTCGTGTTTCTGACATACAGTAAGTCCAAACCTTAAATTCTCGTAGGGAGCGAACGCTAAAGGGCTCCGCGTGGTCTCAAAAAATTCTACACTATCTTAAATTGATGGAAAAACAATACGTTTATATCAAAATGTTTTGATTTAGGGCGTTTTCAAAATTTCGAAAATCATTTTTCAACCCTTAGAAGTGACGTACATCAACCAAAATCTTCGGGACACAACTAGACCCCAAATAGAGCCTACATACAAAATATCATCAAAATCGGTCAATGCTAAGTGGGGAAAGTGCCGCGTACTGCGGACGGCCAAATTTTTATTCGATTTTTAGATTCGTACCTTGAAAGGTAAACCAACAAATTTTGAGGGGGGTTAAACTTTTTTTTTCTTGGTCGATTCCAAAGGTTCATTATTGAAATTAATAAACCAAAAAAGTGCGCTTTGGATAGAAAAAACTTGAGGAAAAATAAAAAACATCAAATTTTTATTAGATATTGAACCATGAAACAGGCTTGGTTGTGGGTTTCTCTTGCATATTTCCAAGAACTCGGAAATTACCCAACGTGAAGGCCAAACAAGAAAGGGAATACTAAGAGTACCAACAATATTTTTTTAATCTGCACCAACTCTTTAATTGAAATAAATTACTTGTTTCTTGAACTAAAATTAATCATTCATCTTCAGCTTCACTCTTTTTCCACTCTTCGGAATTTTTCACATTGACGCAGTTAATATACTTAATATAAAACTGGAATCAGATTGGATCTTACAGTTCTGTTGTAAGTTTGTTAGCAGAGTTGGGCAAATCATACTCATGAATATGATTAAGATTTTTAATCACAGGAAAACGTTTCTGTGATTAAGATTAAATTCTTAATCAGTAAAGAGTATGAATAAAATCTTAATCACGGAGTATGATTACGATTTTAATCATAGGAATACGTTTCTGTGTTTATGATTAAGATTAAATTTGTATTCACACAGTAAGAGTATGATTAAAATCGTAATCACAGAGTATGATTAAGAATACATTGTTAATCACAGAAAATCAGTGATTAATCACAGGAAAGCTGAGATTAGTCACAGGAATAATAGGATTAAATTTTCAATCACTCACTACAAGTATGATTAACGTCATAATCACTGGAAACCTGTATTTAATCACAGAAAATTTGTGATTAATCACAGAAATGATAGGAATACAATCTTATTCACGCACTATGAGTATGATTAAAGTCATAATCACAGCAAACCTGAAAAAAATTAGAAAGAAAAGGAAAAAAAATTAGAAATAAAAGAAAAAAAAGAAAAAAATAGAAAAAAAAGATAAAAAATAGAAAAAAAGAAAAAAATTAGACAAAAAATTAGAAAAAAAGAAAACAAAAATTAGAAAATTTTTTATTAATCACAGGAAGTCTGTGATTAATTAAAGAAATGAAAGGATTTAAATCTTATTCACGTACTATAAGAATCATTATTTTCTATGATTTTCAACGATTAACCACAGTTTTTTAGTGATTATGACTTTAATTATACTTATAGTGCACGAACAAAAATTTAATCATATTATTCCTGCGATTAATCACAAATTACTCGTGATTAATCATATATTTTATGTGATTGTGATTTTAATCATACTTATTGTGCGTAAATAAAAATTTAATCCTATTATTCCTGTAACTAATCATTTTTTTTGTGATTAATCACATATTTATTTATTACATACCTATTATATTTATACATTATAACGTCATCTATCGACTTCTTGACGAGCTAGGTTTGCACAAACAGTCTATCAACCCTAGCTCGTCAAAAAGTCGATAGATGACGTTATAATGCACAAAATCTGAAAGTACTCGTCGAGACGATTCAATTGATACCAAGACTCAATTTTTGATATTTTGGCGGTTGGCCGGTTTGTGCACAACACCGTCTAATTAGCCTGAACTGTTGGAATAGGTTGAATAGAATTGATGACGGATTCCATCATGTCAAATAATTAAATCCTCAACAATAGACGCGCAATAGGTCGCGACGTTTTATGTGTAATTTTCATTGCAGATCCGTTTATTTACAGAAAGGAACCTACCTAATCAGGATTTTCGTCAGAGTGAAATATCATATAAAAGTAGAGTTTTGGTACTGACTAGTCACACTTCACCTGGGAACAGTAAGTAGATTACCTACAATCTCATTTCTACATATTGTTGAACAATCTATCAATAGGTACTAATGTATAAATCGCTCTCATGATAAAATACCGTAAAATCTAAAAAATTCAGAACGTTGGGAAATCGAGTTTGAAGTTGTTCGTACTTTTCACTTTCATTCGATTCTCCTATTATAATACTTCGTTGTTTTGAATTATTTTTTAGAATATTCTCACTACTTCTTTCTCTTCCTCCTCTTGGAGTGGAGATTCATTGCTCAGAATATTCCTTGAAAAACACATGAATTTCTAGGTATTCCTTAAACAAATTTTAAATATTGCAGAATTGTCTCAGTTTTTGGCGGACAAAAAGGATATTCTGTATTTGATGGCAGTGTTTGTTAGTGCAAGCCATAATGGTTGTCTTAATGCTTGTCTTTTTTATGGAATAGTTCAGAATGTTCTACCTTCCAGTTTGCCGATCATGGACATCTTTCCAAAATCTAAACTCTTCGGCTAAGTACTTTGGAGTTCCAAACTTCATATTTTCGAAAAGAAAATTTCAGAAAGCCCTAGGGATGATTACCCTACCCCAGCAACCCTACCATAGATACCTACTACCTACCTACTAGGGCATTTTTGCAAATTTCAACCCTTCATTTCCATTTGGTTGGTAGTTGGGGTTGAAACTTTCAAAAATGCTCTAGTTTTTTTACCTCTTACGGTTTTGGGTTGCTGGGGTAGGGTGATAGAGGGTGTTTTTATCTACTTGGAGCCCTTTTTATTCCTACCCAAGTCTTGGTATTGCGTCCCCGTCGTGCAACCTGGGCCTCCCAGGATGGATGAGGTTGGTCCTGTTAGGTTTCCTGGTGGGCCACCTTCGAAGTTCCGGGGTGGCAGAATGACCCTCTGGCGACTAGGGACTAGGGACTAGGGACCCCTGTCAACGGGTTCCCTGACCCTTCGTTACAAGCGCCCCCCGTTATGAACAATGCAGACAACGAGCCATTTGTTGCTGATAATGCTGCTATTGATATTGAACGAATACAGCACAGGTATGCTTCTGAGGAATTGCGCAGGATGGCGGCAGATGAGGCAGTGGCTGAGCACAATGGGGTGCGTAATATCAATGTTTATTTAAGCGAACGTTTTCCCATGCACACAGTCATTGCCATCAAGAAAGCTGTGATCTTTTGCAAAAGAGTGATGATCTATACAGGAAAATAATAAAGATTTGTGAAATAATTTGCAGCGTTCTTTTATTTTCAACACATCCAACCTCAGAATAAGGGATAAGTTAGCACAGAACTACAATCCCATGAGGATTACCAGAAGACTGGGACTACAACTCAACTACGTTTTTTTGTTTCAGAACATCAGAGAATTAGGCAGCCAGAATGATTTCTCTGGGCCTCTTAGCGATCGTAGCTGCAGCATCTGCTGTGGATATCACCAACATCAATCAAATAGAAGCGGCCAAAAACGCTCAGCGCATCACCCTTCGCGATATCAATGTTCCAGCCGGAGTCACGCTGAAACTGGACAAACTCAAACCAGGAACCGTCGTGGAATTCGCTGGGAAGATCACTTTCGGCTACAAAGAATGGGAAGGACCTCTTATCGAGATTAGAGGAAAGAACATCAGAGTTGAAGGAAAGCCTGGACATTTGATCAACTGCGAGGGAGAGCGCTGGTGGGACAAGCAAGGAGGGAACGGAGGCAAGAAGAAGCCAAAGTTCTTCTACGCCAGACTTACTGATTCAAGTATTGTCGGTCTTGCTATTAAGAACACCCCAGCTCATGCATTTTCGGTCAACTCCTGCAAGAATCTTACGATCAGTAAAATAAACCTGAACGTCGCTGAAGGTCACCAGAAAGGAGGACACAACACAGATGCCTTTGATGTGGGCAATTCTGAAAAGATCAGGATTTCCGACAGTATCGTCCACAACCAAGACGACTGTTTGGCCGTCAATTCGGGCAGTGATATCACGTTTGAGAACAACGTATGCATTGGAGGACACGGAATCTCCATCGGTTCAGTCGGCGGTAGGAAAAACAACATCGTAGAGAAGGTTAAAGTAATGCACTGCAAAGTTTCGGACTCTGACAACGGTATTCGCATCAAGACCGTGAAAGGAGCTACCGGTGCTGTCAGAGATATCGTGTTTGACGACGTCGAGTTGAAAAACATTGCCAAACGTGGAATCGTCATCCAAGGCAACTACCTGAACAAGCGTCCTGAAGGCGACCCCACTGGAGGAGTCCCAATTACTGGCCTGACCATCAACAACGTCCGAGGTACTGTTCTCAAGAAAGGTGCCAACGTTCACGTTTGGGTGGCCAACGCTTCCAACTGGAAGTGGAGTGGTGTCAAGGTTACTGGAGGGCAGAAGGCTATGGATCAAAAGGGAGTTCCCCCAGGTGTCAAATGGTAAACTAAAATGATCAATCGTTCACGAATTACTCAATAAACTAATATACTCAACACCACTACTATTCACTTCTTCTATTAACTATTCTATCTTATCCTCTCATTCATTTTCCTCATTGCTGAGCAAAACATACCTCCTCTCCAACAAGGTATTACTAATGATCTGACAAAATTCGAACACATTTCGATGTACCTTTAAGCGCTTAACATAAAATAAGAGATAGCTTTAGAGAGAGTTCGTGGAGGTGAGGGGGGCTAGTGGTTAAGCAGAAATTCACGGTTATTCATAGGGTATGGTTGCAATGACAAGTTCCGAGGAAGTGGTGAGTACCATTGTCTCCATAGCACTCTGCAGTTAGACTTGAGAGGTATTTTACGAAAATTCTACCCAGGGAGAGAAAAGTGGAGGATAAGTCGCGAAAGCGATACATCAATATATTCAAATAATTTTTGGCATCAAAATTTAATACTCAAATTTTAAGGTTTAATTTCTTCTTGCGATAGTTTTGGCCCTAAATTAGTTTTCATGTGATTATATAAATTGGTTGTGGTTTTGTTTTCATGAGTAAGATTAAAAAGTCCAGAGTTTAAAAATAAAGATGTTCAACCAAACACGAAGTGTTTTGAGTGTTTATAAAGAAGAGGAAGAAGTAGATGTACAACCTTAATTCAGTGGCAGAAAGAGCGTTGTTTCATTCACAGCAACGAAGAAGGTGACAATAAGAAAAAACGAACTAGAGAGAAACAGCGATGAATATATTCAAACTAGAAATGCAAATACGATTTAAGAGCATCGAATGTCACGAAAAAGTTGTAAATCAGTACGAAAGTGAATTGTACAACGAACGTTTGAAACCAAACAACCAAGATTATGACCAAGTCATCAAACGAAAATTTCTCGAGAGGAAAAGAGCAGAAATAGAGCGCAAAAAAGAAGAACTTCAAGTGAAAATGTTGTTAGAACATCATCGTTGGCGGGAGGAGTGACATGTTGAGTGAAAAGGGAGACTAGTCAGCACTGTTCCACGAAGACCACTATTCGCAAGACAAGCTGAGTTGAAAAAGCCACCGCAAGGGTGTACTCGAACAAATAAGTTAGAACAATCGATAAAATTGGGACCCACAAGAGGTGTTTCTATCGAAACTGGATTTTCCAGTAACACTTCAATTTCCAAGATGAAAAATATGGGAAACTAACATACAAAACACATTTCATATATACATTTTTTTTTTCACCACGAAACAAAATAGTGGAAGTGTGAGTGACAAATTGGTTCTCAGCATAACTTCAGCTACTACAAGGATGGCAATGGAAACAGCGAGAACGAAGTTGCAGGGAACGCCAACAAAGAACTCTTTCACAAAGGGTGTAAAAGTTAGTCTTCATATTCCGGGAAAGCGAGGTAGTTTTCGGCAGGTGGAGGGTCAACGAAGAAAAACAACAGACGAAAGAAACTCAAAATTTATTAAAAATGCGGAAAAACTGTGCCTGTCATGAAATCCTTGTAACGGGCATAACTATACGAAGTTATTGTCCGAGTTCAATGAAATTTTCAGGGAATGTGCGGGTAGGTGTGTAGAGGGTCCCCTATGAAAATCATCATCTCCGGACTGATGGAAGCGATTTCGATGACATTTTCAGGGATTACGCGGAGTAGGTTGTAGATGGTCCCCAATGAAAATCAAAGCCTTAAAACTTACAGTAGCCTCTGCGCATGCGCAAACGTAAAATCCTTGTAACAGCCGTGCATTTGTCGCCCTCCCCGTCATTTCCCCGCTTAATTTCTCATGTGTGACGTAACAATCTCAAATCCTATATGTACTGTCATCAGGGCCCAATAGTTCAGAGGTAGCGCAGTAGGCTCCCACCCACGAGTCCCGGGTTCGACTCCCAGCCAAGCCAAGAGATTTTTTGATACAATCACATCTTTAACCTTTGACACTGTGCTCATCAAACCCTCAGATTCTTACTACTCACTTACATTTTTCATCTGAATTTGATGAAATTTTCTAGGATTGTTCAGATTAGCGTGTAGATTGTCCCCTATGAGGGTAGTGGAAGGTACTTAGAGATTGGTGGTTTGGATCTATATAAGTGGGTTATGGATAAGAGGAAGCTATGTGCCACACCCACTTGGCAGACTTTTTTTAAAATCTGCACCAACTCTTTATTGAAATAAAAAACTTGTTATTTGAACTAAAATAAATCTTTCATCCTCAGCTTCATTCTTATTCTACTCTTCGGAATTTCGCACATTGACACAGTTAATATACTTAATCTAAAACTGGATTCTGATGGGATCTTACAGGTCTGTTGTAAGTTTTTAGTAGCCAAGGCTGATAAAATCTTCCCTCGGCTCATCATCTTTCAGGAACCCAAACGTTCGAATAAGGATGCCACGACGAGAGAAAACAGGAAAAACAAGTAGTTGGTTTATATACTAGCAAGAGCAATCGGATCGTTGGAAAACACCTCAGCTGAGTTTTTCGCAAAGCGGTGAAATGACACAACTCACGTCGTTTGGCTGCTTTGTGCTTAAGGCAAAAGGGGACGACAGTTGTGCGAGTGAGAGGGTGAATACCAAACTTAGATCTGGCTGATCTCTACAACCGGTCAACCGATTTTCATTTTTCAATACATTTTGGATTTGTCTCAACGTAAGTAAACCCGCTGTCATGTAAAAATTACAAAAAAAAAATCACCAAAAAAAAATTTCCTTTTATAGTGCTCTTATTTTGCCTATAAATATACTTTAGAGCGATTTTTTCCGCAAAAACATTTACAGCCCCCGTTCTCAAAGATGTCAAATAGCTCTCAGAATATCCCCCATAAACAAATATGGTAATAATACGCCCGAAACAGAAAAATTGGCAGTAAAAACGCAGCGCAAAATTGAGGTTGAGGAGAGAGAGTTATGTGCCAGTGGAGTGCTGGAGGGTGACCAGGCTATGGCAAGGGGAGGTCTGCTCGTTGGGGGGGGGGGGGGGGTCCGGTAACCATGGTGTTTCCATGGTTACTGAAACGCTTGGCTGGTTTGTGCAAATTATGGAACTTCGAAAAGAAGGTTTGCACAAACAGTCCATCAACCCTAGCTCGTCATAAAGTCGATAGATGACGTTATAATGCACAAAATCTGAAAGTACTCGTCATGACGATTCGATTGATACCAAGACTCAATTTTTGACATTTTGGCGGTTGGCTGGTTTATGCACAACACCGTCCAATTAGCTGTTGGTGTGAATAGAATTGTTGACGGATTCCATCATGTCAATTAATTAAATCCACAACAATAGACGCGCAATAGGTCGTGACGTTTTATGTGTAATTTCCATTGCAGATCCGTTTATTTACAGAAAGGAACCTACCTAATCAGGATTTTCGTCAGAGTGAAATATCATATAAAAGTAGAGTTTTGGTACTGACTGGTCACAGTTCACCTGAGACCAGTAAGTAGATACCTACGATCTCATTCCTACATATTGTTGAACAATCTATCAATACTAATATACAGGGTGTCTACACTTAAGATGGGCATAACTTCAGGGTGAGATTTTACAAAGTATTTCCAACAAAAAATGTCTCCTAGCACTTTTGTCTTAACCCACTCTAAATGCCTTTTTCTTCACTTCGGAATTTTTTTCGCGTTTTCGACGTTACGTCATTAAAACTGTCATAAATCCTGTTATTTTCCTAGTAAATTCAAAATTAAGGATTTCGTTGGAAAAAGCATCAAATTTTCAAGCTATTTAGTGTAAAACCAAAACCTTCAGAAATAAACTATTTCTAAAAAATCAAGTCAAAAAGCCAACATCAAATGTTTTTCAAGATTTGTTCTTTTCTTTTCGAAGTTTTTACTTAGAACGCCTGTCCATTTCGATGGACGCTCTTCGGAAAAAACATGCTAAAATTTTCAGCTTTCCGGTGGTGTATACATTTTCTTTTTGAAATTCAAATTGAAAGACTAAATCAAATTTTAATGCAAGAAAACGTGAGTTTTACTAGAAAATCGAGTATTTTAGGCGGTGTACGGTCCCCCTCGATCTCATGATGACTTGACGAGTTTGGTATCATTCCCTACGTAATTTTTCACGCTGAATCCAATGGTGACACTTCCGAATAATTCTGACTGCTAGAAATTCGACTTTTTGAGGAAAACCTTCATATTTTGACAGTAACAAACGCATTATTCATAAATATGGTAGTGACCATAAATTAACACATTTTAACTCAATAAAAACATCAAATTTCAAGCTGATTGATGTTTTATTGAGTAGAAAGATGTTATTTCATGCTCACTATCATATCTACGAATAATGCGTATTTTATGAACTAAAACGCTGCAAATTATTACACAATGGTTAATTATTTTTCTATGTAGATCACTCGTCTGCAAAGCCACCAACCATCCAACATGAAGAAAAACATCGATCGCATTTCGCTCAGCTATAATTTGAACGGAGATCAGGCCTCTTTTATTTAAACAAATTTTAAATATTGCAGAATTGTCTCAGTTTTTTTGCGGACAAAAAGGATAATCAGTATTTTTTGTTGTCAGAGTTTTTTACAACATGCCATACTTAATGGTAGTCTTAACTGCTCTTTTATGGAATAGTTCAGAATGTTCCACCCATCTAATTCCACGGAGTAAAACAGAAGTAAAACAATAATCCACAACACAAAGACTCCAATATTTTATGCGGACTAAAAATTCGGCTCAAGAAAGAAAAACTTAAGGAAAGACACAAAATGTTCGTTCAGAAAGAGTATACAACTGCAAAGTTGTGCTCAACTAGGAAACTGCTCGGTCAACTATGATAGGAATTTTCGCCATCACTCTCTTAAGTAAACAAATAGATGTTAGAATTCCATAGATTGAACAGGAGTAGATTAAACGAGCTCTGAACATCCAAAACAATCAGCTCATCCAAAATTTAGTAACTTTATGCTTCATACACAGGAAGTAAACGTTAAGGGCTCACCATCGGCTAAGGATCATTTCTACAACTAATTTCCAACAAAAAATGTCTCTTATTTTTTGAAATTGTCAACCCTTCATTTCCATTTGGTTGATGGTTGGGGTTGAAACTTTCAAAAATGCCTCAGTAGGTAGGTAGTAGTTACCTATGGTTCCCGACATCGTTGCCGTCAAGCCCGACCAGTCTTGCATTATCCTGGATGTCCAAGTTGTCAATGGCAGCTTGGACATGGAGCAGACTTGGCGGGCTAGGATAAGGAAATATGACACGAATGATTTACGGCAAGCGGTGTCAGAGCTAAAAGGAGTGGCACCCAACAACATCAGGGTGATGGCTGCAACATTGTCATGGCGCGTAGTGTGGTGCGGGAAAAGCGCCACGGAGTTACGCGAGTTGGGCATCTCGGTAGGCATTCTCCGTGGTATCACCACCCGCGTCCTGCTCGGCTCATATTTGAACTGGTGGTCGTTCTATAGAGGCACTTCCCTTCATCCCTCTCTCCCACCCCCACCATCCTCATCTTCCCTCATCCCGAGGGCCGGCGTCGGGTGAGTCCTGGGCGTCCTCCCCATTATATTTGATTTATTTATTTATTTTGTATTAATGGCGTGCCCCCTGCGTCTTTCAGGGGAGTTTCTTAAAAAAAAATCAAAAAAAATAGGTAAAAGGTAAATAAATATTGACAATGGAAAAGCTGTGATCTTTTGCAGAAGAGTGATGAGAAGAAGAGAAGAGAGAGTGAGAGAGTGAGTGAGAAGAGTGAGGAAAATAATAAACCTTTGTGAAATAATTTGCAGCGTTTTTGTTTTATTTTCAACACACCCAATCTCATAATAAGGGATAAGTTAGAACAGAACTACAATCCCACGAGGATTACCAGAAAACTGGGACTACAACTCAACTACATTCCATTTGTCACTTAGTTCTCGCTTTTTTTTGTTTCAGAACACCAGTGAATTTGGCAGCCAGGATGATTTCTCTGGGCCTCTTAGCGATCGTAGCTGCAGCATCTGCTGTGGACATCACCAACATCAATCAACTAGAAGCGGCCAAAAACGCTCAGCGCATCACCCTTCGCGATATCAATGTTCCAGCCGGAGTCACGCTGACCCTGGACAAACTCAAACCAGGAACCGTCGTGGAATTCGCTGGGAAGATCACTTTCGGCTACAAAGAATGGGAAGGACCTCTTATCGAGATTGGAGGAAAGAACATCAGAGTTGAAGGAAAGCCAGGACATTTGATCAACTGCGAGGGAGAGCGCTGGTGGGACAAGCTTGGAGGGAACGATGGCAAGAAGAAGCCAAAGTTCTTCTCCGCCAGACTTACTGATTCAAGTATTGTCGGTCTTGCTATTAAGAACATCCCAGCTCATGGATTTTCGGTCAACTCCTGCAAGAATCTTACAATCAGTAAAATACACCTGAACGTCGCTGAAGGTCACCAGAAAGGAGGACACAACACTGATGGCTTTGATGTGGGCAATTCTGAAAAGATCAGGATTTCCGACAGTTTCGTCCACAACCAAGACGACTGTTTGGCCGTCAATTCGGGCAGTGATATCACGTTTGAGAACAACGTATGCATTGGAGGACACGGAATCTCCATCGGTTCAGTCGGCGGCAGGAAAAACAACATCGTAGAGAAGGTTAAAGTAATTCACTGCAAAGTTTCGGACTCTGACAACGGTATTCGCATCAAGACCGTGAAAGAAGCTACCGGTGCTGTCAGAGATATTGTGTTTGACGACGTCGAGTTGAAAAACATTGCCAAACGTGGAATCGTCATCCAAGGTAACTACCTGAACAAAGGTCCTGATGGCGACCCCACTGGAGGAGTCCCAATTACTGGCCTGACCATCAACAACGTCCGAGGTAATGTTCTCAAGGGAGGTGCCAACGTTCACGTTTGGGTGGCCAACGCTTCCAACTGGAAGTGGAGTGGTGTCAAGGTTACTGGAGGGCAGAAGGCTATGGAACATAAGGGAGTTCCCCCAGGTGTCAAATGGTAAACTACAATGGTCAATCGTTCACGGATTACTCAATAAACTAATATACTCAACACCACGACAATTCATTTCTTCTATTAATTCATTTTCCTCATTGCTGAACAAAACATACCTCCTCTCCAACAAGGCATTACTAATGATCTGACAAAACTCGAACACATTTAGCCATTTTGGGATCCGATTTACCTTTTAGCCCTTAACATAAAATAAGAGATAGCTTTAGAGAGAGGTCGTGGAGGTGAGGGGGGCTAGAGATTAAGCAGAAATTCACGGTTATTCAGAGGGACTGGTTGCAATGACAAGTTCCGAGGAAGTGGTGAGTACCATTGTCTCCATAGCACTCTGCAGTTAGACTTTGCAGGTATTTTACGAAAATTTTATTCAGGGAGAGAATAGTAGAGGATAGGAGAGACAGGTATTGAACACTGGACAATTTCAGGACTACTTGCAACCCATCGAGATCGCCCACTTTCAATTTTATGGAAAATATGAGGGAGAGGGTAACCAGAAGCATCATCTGCTGGGAAAATGGTAAACTGGTTCAGAGGGGAAATGATCCAAAAGTTCCAATATAAATCACGAAATATTGGGGTATGAGCTGAGCAAAACGCAAGTACACTTGCTGCGATTATTATCTCAGTGGAAACTCGAGATAACAATGGAATAAACAGAATTACCCTATTTTGCAGTCAGTGTAAGTAATAATAAATTTTAGATTATGCTCTACCGAAAAGTTAAAAGGTGACCCAACTGCAGATAATGGTAGATATTATGTATAATATTAATTCGTTAATTTACAATGTGTTTATAAATTAGTATAACTAAAATTTAAAATTACTCCAATTATGCTAAAGTATTCTCCTGCTAAGCAAAGCAGAATATTACAAAGTTAAATCTAGTTTAATAATGCGAAGAACTCAATTCATGCATTAAAATTTCATTATACTCGTAAAACCTATCGCTGTTTGTTTTTCCAACCCAACAGAAGTGGAGAAGGATTTTATGCTTGAATAAATTCAATTCTAATTTCTTTCTTTTTTTCTGGCTTTGCTTGAGGTTAAACAAACCATGGAGAAATGAATTACCGTGTTTTCCACTTTTTTTTCGTGCGACATTTTTACATTTTTATTCAAGAATTTCGGGGGCCAACGTCTCGTTGATGACCAAAGGCAAGTTTCTCCTTCTAAAATTAATCGTAGTTAGCGAAAATTGTGTTTGTTGTTGTCTTTGTTGTTGATTTGGATTGGAAGAAAGAAACAATAGAAGTAGAATTAGAAAATATTGATTGCCTTTCAAAATTCAGCAAAAAGTAGATTATAATTGTGAAGGTTGGGATTTTCCTATGTCATCGCTTCACAACTAAGATGAGCGTGGCGAGAGGATACTCTACCCTATTCGGACTTACGAATGTGCCGGTCCATGTTAAACGGGTCATTTCAAAATTTGGGGTTATTTCTTGTCACGCAGCTTTTGTGAACACTCTATTTGTCTTGGAGATTCAGAATTTTTTCAGGGAGATACAGCAGGTTGGTGTCTACAAAGATCACATAGAATGAATTTCACTAATCAATCAACTCAGATAATTAAAAATCATTAATGATCCCAATTCTCTCTCCCTACACCTGTCACAGAGGGTAGGTTGGGAACTTTGAAAATTTTTGGAGAACTCTATATTCATATTTTAATTTAAGTAAAAAACGTTATTGGTCCAGGATACTCTCCTCTTCAGGAATAAATTAGAAACGAACGAAAATTCCATGAATTGGAAGGGTTTTTGCTATGTTTTGATGCTGTCACAAGGTTTTATTCTCTCTCCCTACAATTTTTTTGAAATGCCTGCCCACTCCTGGAAAACGATTATTTTGTGTCATGAAAAACAAAAGTGAACACTGCTGCAAGATGGCTTCCGAAGCTACTGAAGTTTGTTGAATTTCCAAGCTCCCAGTTGTGTGGGTTATTATGTGAAGTGTTGAAACTTTGAGAGTAGGTTAATTCTTTCTCCATCCCTACAACCACCTCACTCATCAGGGTAAGTGTTCAACTAAGTTTAATTAAACTCAAATTACAATTATGAATGCCATAGTGTTATGTACCTATTTTTTCTAACGTTCAGAATCAATAATGGAGAGGCCAGTAGAGAGTGATAACCTCATAAATCTCTCTCCCTACAACCTCTCTACCTACAACTTCTGGGAAGAGGCTGGTATGTAGAAAGAGAGATGGAATTGCAGGGAGAGAAGTTTTTTTTTTCAAAGCCGTTTACATTTTCAAGAGTTACCTGCACTATTTACACCGCTGGGTCATATAATTCTGACTTTTCATTAACCCACATTTTACGAAAGATTAGACTGATTGAAAGACTTGAAGAATCTGATAATTCTGATGTACATAGATTATAGCTTCGGACTGTGATTGCGATAAGTAAAAGAGACTCCTAAACTAAGATTCTCGTATTTTGAAGGAATAAAAAGGTTTCATGAGTTCAACTCACGCTTGGTTCTCTCTCACCCTACTAAGTCGAAATTATGGAAAAAATTCAAAATTCTATAAAATTGAAACTACTTGATAAAGTGTGCGCCCACTTCAGGATCTGCCTCAGTGGCCAAAACAAAGGACGTTTACGGGAGAAAAAACATGAAAACTTCAACAATAATTTATGGAAAAGTTCGAGGACAAAATAACCCCAAATTTTGAAATGACCCAAACTTGAGGTTTTCAAGGCTGCTGCTTCGTCAGCCCTGTGTTATGGAGTCGAGCGAGCACGTGCTCACATCAGCAGCAAAGAAAGCTAACTGTTGGTGTAAGGAGAAGGCAGGTAGAGGCAACGGCAAACCTTCCATTTCTACGATGGTAACGCCATTCACAGTATTCTAGGAATAGTATGACGTGTGGGGACCTCACAGGTCGCGAGCTCCCAGGGGTTGAAAAAATCGCACCCACATTTTGAAATTCCACATTAGAAAATAATGGTTGAAAACACAACTTCCTAACCAGCTGTATCAGCAGTATCCTGATTTTATGGTGGGGCTATTACTTTGTAAATACAAACTGGTTTATGAAATTTACTCTGATGACACTAGAAGGCTACGCCGTACGCATAGACACAGCAACATCAGTTACACCCGCAAAGAGGTTCATTATTTTGGTCCGAGACTGTATCGGTCCCGTTACCACACTGTACGTTGTGGCGGTCGTAACACGAATATGAAATTCTTCGATGATGCTGCAATATGCAATGAGTGTACTGAACTCCTTGAACTTTGAGAAACAACTAAACAATACAACGATGTTGACCACTTCACGGATATTCGTGCATTAGCCAATGTGAACTACGTAAGTCGATTTCCTTGTTCCCTTGGACAACGTAAACAAACGCAACCTTGGATTTTCATACATTTCCATTCCACGAACTCACCGCCAGTTAAGTGGCACTCGTGAACAACCTGATATTTTTCAATATCTGTCAATATACTTGAGATAAACCTCCGTATCCGCCCAGCGCCTTCTTTCCTCCTCGTTGAATTTTTCATTATTAATAATAACGTAACTATTTTCGATCTTGACCTGTTAGCTACCTTGTGAGATTTGGAGAAAATGATTAACACAGATCCAAATTTCAAGTTTCTAACTATGACTCGCATCCAAAAATAACACATTATTACATAATATACGACCGAACCTTGTATAACTGGGGTTTGGTTTGAAATGTTTTGAAAGAAACATCCACTTGTTGAAATCTGAGCTAAGTACGTAATCTCCATATCTCCATCTGCCTCTCAGATACGCTTCAAATAAAATTGAAATAGTAGCAACCTGAAAAACACATGTTTCCATGATAAATGAGGGGGGGGGGGGGGCTACAGAGATTGAGTCCAGGTTCAAATCATGGAAAAACCCTCTGAAAAGAAAATTTCACGTAATTTGGGAAACCTCGAATTTTTTCAATCGGGAATTGAACTACGAGAACCGATATTTTTTCAAGATTGAAGAACGGTAAAACACGGAACATGTTTTTCGATTTTGTGAGATGACGCACATCTGCCATTTATTAGTCAATTTCTTTCTGCAATGGATTTGTTTTGTGTAAGTATCAATAAAGCTTGGAGTTAGGACGAAATATGTGCAATGTTGGACCACTCATCGAATGTTCTGACGACCCGATCGACGTACCGTTCCTCCACCTATTGACGCAATAATTGATGAAGAAGAGATCGACGAAAATAACGTTGGTGAGGATCTAGATGACGATTTCATGGGAAATTCTCATGAAACTACTATCGGAAAAATACCTAACGGGCCTCATGCAGCTGGTCCTAGTTTAAAGAATAAGAAGGAAACCCAGTGTTCATGTCTACCCTCCACAGGTACTAATGAGTTAATATTAGTCTTTCTAGAATGGAAAATTAAAATTTTGGATCACCATTCATTGCACAATAGCTTCAAGTTTAGATTAATTTCAACCACCAAAGTTGGAAATCATAACTAATTCTTATAAGAGAGTTTTTTCCTTCTACAATGTTCAATAAAGTATTTTTTCTCTCTCTAAAAAAACACAAACGGTGGATACAGCTTTCGTACAAGTACGCAACCACGAGATACATTTTATGTCTTATGTTTAATAAATTGAGAGCTTTCCAATGAGTGGTGAACGATTTTTGTGGGGTGGAAAATGAGGAAGTTAGTTTTCCCTAGGAACGATTGGTTGTACGTGAAAATCATCCGAAATTTCCGCGTAACGCTCCCCTCATAACGCTCCCCGCGTGACGATTTTTCATTTATGTGCCATAGTAAAGACATAAAATGTCAAAACTGCACCACAATCTCAGTTTTCCAATGATGTAATAACAACAATTTTAGAATCGAATTTAGGGGAGAACTTTGAGCTTGAACGCGGAAAAACGTGAATTTTTTCACCGAATTCAGTGCTTCGGCTGGACGATCTGAGGGGTCCGTCGATGGGAGCGGGTGGGCGTGCGCCACAGTAGACCGCCAGGCCTCTGGAAACAGGAGGTCGGAGCGCTATTTTCGTTGAAAAAATCCACGTTTTTCCGCGTTCAAGCACAAATTTCTCCCCTTAATTCAATTGTTTTTTTTTGATTGACCTATTTATATCTTGAAAAAATATTGGCTCTCGTAGTTCAATTCCCGATTGAAAAAATTCGAGGTTTCCCAAATTACGAAAAATTTTCTTTTCAGAGGGCTTTTTTATGTCTTAAAACTTGATTCAAGAAAAGGTAAGGCATCTATCCGATAGAAAATTTAATGCTCTTTCTAACGGTATCCACAAATGGTAATTATCACGGCAAATTGAAGGAGTTATGAGCAATTTAATGGTGTACGATCAAACACACAAAAATATCTTAAAATTGAAATAACTCGGAAACGAAGCTTTTAAAGAAGAATGCCAAGAGTCATTTTTTGTTGCAAATTAGTTGCAGAATTGACTTGTGCTGTATGGCAGACCAGTTAGGCTTACACCCTGCATAATATATTCATGTATTTAAATTGAAATTTATTGATGTGCTACATTAAAATAAATTCATTGAAACAGAAAAAATAGATTAGGTGTGATAAATTCGGCTTAGAACTCACAATCATGATAACAGGATGAACTTGGAACATTCCTGATTAGCGTCAATCAATTCGGATCGCGTGCGAACTCGAATTATTCGCGTGAATTAATTATGAGGGCGGAGATAACAAAGATGGGTGTTTGTACGCACATCGGCGGTCTAATTATTCAATATCTGCCAATATTTGATAAGCATGAATAGAGTGATAACTCGGTCGTATAATGTCGCGGTTGAATGGAATACAGAAGGACGGAGTGAATGATATTATTTTCCATTCAATTCAACCGGCTTCTCTGAGAAAAGCGTCATGGAAAATGTTCGAATGTAATTTGGGAGCGTGTCTCTCCATTAGTATTCAAAACAAATAATAGTCGATAGAGAAAGCATGATTCAAGCATACCGTATTTATTTCGTTATACAATTTTGTTCCATCTGTCACATAAATTATTGTCACCTTGGGCAAACCTAAATTGATTTTTTGTACCTCGAAAAATAGTATTTTTACTTATCAAGTATTAATTTACAATTATCAAGTATGACTTGATATTGAACTACTTCATTTGAAATCCGAGAAATTAAAATTAATTATAATTATTATTAATGGAAAACCCGACACTGCACTCCAACATTCAAAAAGAAGTTCAATCCTCAATAACGTTCCTAGATTGGTGAATTTATTTTTTTTATCGCAAAACTATCAAAATCGTGATTAAAATCCGGTTGTTTGCCGAAAAATGAAATACTTTTGAGTTTATTTGGGAACCTTCAACATTGTGGCTTCTTTCAAAGTTCTTTAAAATGGGTACTTTTCTTATTTAGGTACAGTTTTGGACACCTTGGAAGAGTCCTTGAGTGAACTCAGGATCCCTTGACAGGTCTCATTATTCAAAACCAGTATCTAGGAAGGGTCAATGAGTGATATCTAATGTTCAAAATCAGTTGCTTAGACGATTCCTTGAGAGAAATCTGGATCCTTCGGCAGAACCCACTGTTCAAAACCAGAACCCAAGAATGGTACTTGAGAGAAATATGGACAGCTTGGCAGGTTCCTTTGTCCAAACCAAGTACCCAAGAAGGGGTTCTTAACAGAAATCTAGACACCTTGGCAGGACCCATTACTCAAGACCAGTACCTGAGATGTATCCTTGAGTGAAATCTGGATTCTTCGACATGAATCTCCATTACCATTGCTTGTGACGCTCAAGCCTCTAGCATGTCTTATAAATAGTCCTTCGTTCCTACACTCAATCCCATGGAAACTGAAAACTTAATTTCGATGAAAACCGGATATCGTCACTTCCTTAGAAGTACACTTGATTGAAATCTGGACTCCTTGGCAGGTCCCATTATTCAAAACCAGTACCTAAGATGTGTCCTTGAGTGAAATCTGGATTCTTCGGCATGACTCATCATTACCATTGCTTGTGACGCTCAAGCCTGTAGCATGTCTTATAAATAGTCCTCCGTTCCTACACTCGATCCCGAGGAAACTAAAAACTCCTTTTCGATGAAAACAGGACATCATCACTTCCTTAGAAGTGTACTTGATTGAAATCTGGACTCCTTGGAGGACTCTTAGATCAAAACCAATAGGTACCCTAGTAGGGCCTTTTCCAAAGTGTTGAAGTCAGGAACCACAATATCGAAGCAGGACTTGTCATGCCCAAGCCCATCTCAAATCACCAGTCCTCCGTTCCCATGGGAACTTAAACCTTCATTTATGAAAACAGGGTCACATCAACAAAAATAAATTTATTGTTGAAGGCAGCAGGAAAACGTCCTGATAATTGAGCCCAAACCGATCAAAAAAGACACCCTTGGTAATCCCAAGTACAAACCTCCATTCCTAGTCTCTAGTTAAACTCTCTATAGAGACTCACACCATTCAATCTCCATCAATTTTTCATCTTCATACGAAATAATGACTTACTTGACAGGTAACTGTAGGTGGTGATCCAATGCGAAACGAATCCGATGACGACTGTATTCCTCTTCACCGTGTGAACAGTAAGCGAGCAGTTGATGAGCGAAGGGCGGTCCCCATCCTCGCTCTCTAACGGGTCCAGTTCGGACTCAAGACCAAGACTATCGAGACCGGAGTCGTTTTGCACGTCCGGATGTCCCGTCAAATCACGAACGTAATCTATTTTGATGGATCCAAAATATAAATGAAAATAAAAAGTAGAAGAGAGGGAAAATTTTGAAGGTGATTCCGAAGTATTCGTTAAAAATCAGGAAAGTAGAGTTAGAGCTGGTGCAGAAACACGAAGCTGTCCAGTTGTGTTGAATAAAAGCGCCACCAAATTACTACGATGCGGTTGTTAGATTTCGTCGCCACACAGAAACACGTGAAATGTTATTAGTTGTGAGACAACTTGAACGAATCACCAACACCGACATGTTTTGAAGCCAACAGTTCAGCGGAATGAGGTCAAAAAGCAGGTGCACCACACGACAAAAGTGAAACAGTAAGAGAAAACCACAAATTTGCCATGTTAGATTATTTTAAAAATTAGAAGGGAGGAGCGTTTAATCAGACGCACACCATTGCTTGTAACTCTGTACAAAAACCCACTGCAAAATATTTACATAATATTTAATAATAATATGTAATATGATATTATAATATCGTATCTGTACATATGAAGTAGTTTATACAGGGTGTCCAAGTAACTACGCTCCCCCCACTTATTTTCTCTAATAGTGTAAGAAAAAAAATCGGATTAACGCTATTCTTCATAATTTTTTGCGTAGAATTCAAAAATTACAAATTTGCGCAGCACGCAATCGCGCAACCATGCGCAATCATGATCAACTTTGTTTTTTCAAATGAGAACCCCCATTTTTTATTGCAGATTCGGATTCTACGTCAAATTTTATGAACATTTTACTTCGACAACTTTTTTTTTTGGACGCGCGCAGCCCGCTCAGCGACCGCTCAAAGATGCGCAACCCAGGGATTGCGCCAAAGTTGAGATGAAGGTAAACCTCAAGTGTGGCACATCACTTAGCACTGTTTTTCTACGCTGAATCGCGTGGTGATATCCCTTTCTTGGTTTGATTTCATTTTACCGTATCTACAGCCGAAAAAGTCACTTTTTGAGGAGGAAATCATCGATTTTCTTACAAAGGGTAATGAATCATTATAATAAAATGTAACAAAATTGAATTTTTAAAATTGTAAAATAACGGAAAACTATCGCAAATGCTATCGATGAAAAATTTTTGCTCAGAGCAGGGGCGTGCATTTCTGAAGGAGGAGCCCTGTTCGAACAGTTTGTCGCTTAATTGTTTCAATCATTGTTCATCCAATCATGTTTTTAGAAGACTGAAAATTATTTTGTAAAATTTTGTGATAATTATGTAGGAGTTTTCCGTTATTTTAAAATTTTAAAAATTTAATTTTGTTACATTTTATTAGGATGATTCATTACCCTTTGTAAGAAAATCGATGATTTCCTCCTCAAAAAGTGACTTTTTCGGCTGTAGATACGGTAAAATGAAATCAAACCAAGAAAGGGATATCACCACGCGATTCAGCGTAGAAAAACAGTGCTAAGTGATGTGCCACACTTGAGGTTTACCTTCATCTCAACTTTGGCGCAATCCCTGGGTTGCGCATCTTTGAGCGGTCGCTGAGCGGGCTGCGCGCGTCCAAAAAAAAAAGTTGTCGAAGTAAAATGTTCATAAAATTTGACGTAGAATCCGAATCTGCAATAAAAAATGGGGGTTCTCATTTGAAAAAACAAAGTTGATCATGATTGCGCATGGTTGCGCGATTGCGCACTGCGCAATTTTGTCATTTTTGAATTCTACGCTAAAAATTATGGAGAATAGCGTTAATTCGATTTTTTTTCTTATTCTATTAGAGAAAATAAGTGGGGGGAGCGTAGTTACTTGGACACCCTGTATATACTGTACAACAAATTCTACATCCAAATCGTAACACCTGATTAGAAAAAACTCCGAATAAAAATTTCAGTTTCGTAAAAGACTGGCAGTTTTAAGAAGAGCATCAAGTCACTAGCTCCAAGAATCGAGCTCTTACACCACCAAAACTGTTGGATATATGGAAAGGTAAGTAGAATCAGGAAGTAATACTTATGAAATATACATGTATTGCAGAATTACGCAACTGAAATATGTTTTATCAAATTCCATCAGGAGGTTGAGGTTTCTTAAGCGTAGAGCTTGCTTTCATGACAGATCGGTAATACCTACATTGGAAAAAATCGATTTTAACCCTAATTGGAGTTTTTAAACGATCGATTTTAACCCTAATGGTGTCACTAGTCTCACCGAAAACGTCCTAGGAATTCCACAGATGCCCCAAAGTGTCACTAGATTAACTAGATTTTAATTTAAATTTAAAAATTAATGGACAGAGTTGAATTGTTTGTAAGTTAATAGCAATAAAAAATTATGTTATGAAAACCTTTTGAAAATGTTTTAATCAATTTCTTGGAAAATTCAGTCGTAACTATTTTGAGACTTCCAATAGCCCACAAAAAAAATCTGCTGTCAAGTAAATTGAAAATTGCAATTTAATTTTGGCTACTCCAGTGACAACTTGAGAAAGCTGTGGAGTTCCTGATATGTTTTTGGTGACACTAGTGATACCATGGTCCAATTTGGGCAGAATTTGTCTCAATGATGCCAGTGACGAACAATTGCAGAACTACCGATTAACACTCATTGGAACACTCGATCTCGATGAACAGTAATTTAGAGGTGTGTAAGACAAGGTCATTTGGCGGATTCGAATCCCAAACGGTCACTCATTACAGAGACCAGGTCTTTTGAATCCGTTCACCCATTCACTCACAAGACAAACAACCAACCGGTCAGAAGTCACAAAAACAAGCGAGTCTGTAAACCGAACGAGTCGAAACGTTGGGATCCAGGTCGTGACTCCAAAAAACGCTGAGTCGAAAAACCGAACGAGTCGGAAAAGGTTACAATGAGTAGGCGATTTGAATGAATCGAATGAGCTAAAAGACAAAAACAAATGAAAGATCGATTCGAATCGTAAGAATCAGTCTTTGAATGTGTTTTTGTCTTTTTAGTCCTCAGTCCATTCTTCACTTGGATGATGGAAGGTATTGCTTAGAAAACCACTTCCATCTACTTCTTTCTGTTGATACTTCCTTGTCATTTTCGCACATAAATGATCCATGTACAAACATGCATGTATATAAATATACATTATACATCCATGTTGCGGGCAATTAATTTATTTTGTTGGTCTTCTTACGTTGTTCTCGTAATTTAACCGGAAAACTCGATTGGTGGGTTGATGAAAAAATGACCGTGTTCATTTGGATAACCCGTTCAGTTCTGACAAGGTCATTTTGAAGATAAGGTCTTTTCAATACGTTCACTCCTTACCGATACACCTGTACAGTAATAATTACTGTAATTATTACCGTAATTATTACGGTTATTTTAAGGAAAACGCTGCCAAATCTTACCCAATGGTCAATTAAAAAAAAAAATAAAAATAAAAATCACCCTTATGCGAGACATGGAATTCTATTCGAACAAACGAAACAAGATCTCATTGATCAGCTAAAATTTGGTTCATTTCCAAGTGTTCAATTCAACACCGAGTAACTGAGACAACTTAACCAACCTTGCTAGAGAACAATCAACTTCCTTCCAAGGACCAAGGACGTTGGGCGGGGGAAAGGGGATTTGGGAACTGGCCCCCACGAGTTCTGATCGAAAATTTCACAATAAATTTATTTGACTATCGGTGAGTATCATTCGTTTCTATCTTAAATTGATGGAAAAACGTCATGAATTCACTAATTTGAGTACTAATTAATTATCCTCTTCAGGTGAACGGTTGGTCCCACAGAGCTCTGAGTGAAATCATTAAATTATTTAAAATTGTATTTATTTTTAATTAATGAAAATACAATCTTGCATATTATTTCATCCACTTTTACAGTGACTGATAATAACCACCCCCAGATAACAAACAGTCCCCAAATGAAGCCGATATATAAAATGTAGTCAGAATCGGTCCACGGGAACATTTTTCATTTGATTTTTTGGTGAGGTGGAGTGGATCTAAACCGCCTGTTTTCACCGATTCAAAGTTCTCTCAAAATTCATCTAACGCTCTGACGGAGCTAGTATTGTCCGAGAGCTTAGCTATATCATTCGCATACACCATGAGCTGCGTGAGCCGATTAAAGTTCCTCTCATGTATTTTTTCATCACAAAATTGAAAAGCGTTAAGGATTCAGGGTCATCTCGTCTGCGCCCGGTATTTGCTGATAATGACCCTTGAAGTTTGACACAATTTATGGAATTTGCTGATAACAGCTTCGTCAGTTAGACCATCTTTTCAGGTATCCCAAGTAAGGAAATCTCTCAGGAGCTGGAGTTTGGCTTGTTAGAGACAGGCTTGTTTGAAATTAATAAACAGAGTGTGAATGTACTTCACTTGAAAAATACAATATTAATTTAGTATTTATTTCATAAATACTATATCAATTTTTCTATATACTACTTCCAAGTATCTTATATCCATTGTTTACACTTTTTGTTTCTTTCGTGGATTCTGAATCTTTGGGATAAGGCCTATAACCTCACTAGTTGAATTCCTTGGATAAACGGTGTGTATCCCCCTTTACAAGCTAGCTAAAAATCGGGTTTTCCAAAAAACCGGTTTATATGCATCCCATTGTTTTCGATTAACACTTTTTTAAATTTTTTTGTTTGGTTTTCGGATTTTACATAGGTACCTTGAAGATAAACCATCAAATTTTGAGAGGAGTTAGAATATTTTTTCTTGCTCGATTCCGAAGATTCATTATTGAAAATAATGGGGGGAAAAATAAAAGAAAATGAGACTTTTCTTCACACAACCAAAAACTCGATTTTTTCAAAGTGGCTCATATCCATCGTTTTTCATCAAATGGGTTTATATCCATATAAGAAATGGCCATGTCTCCCTCTAAACACATGCCAAAATTTCGAAATTTGGTCCTACAATCAAAAGTTCTATGAACAAACAATTTGGAAAATTTGGGAACCCTAGACAACTTCCTTCGCCATCAAATTAGTTTTTCTCAATTTCCCACAAAACTTTCCAAGTGGATATAAGCACGTTTGAAAGAAAACTCCTCACTTATAAGATGAAGATTTAATTATAAAATTTCTGGTAAACGTCAATATAATCCATTATGATTAATAACATGATGATGGTTAATATTAAATAAACTGTTAAAGTACACTAAATGTAATAGGTACTATTATAGATTAAAGTATTATCCCCCCCCGGAGGGGGGCTACCAATATTTTCTGAATAGGGGTATAAAGATTATTAATCAGTTAATGAAAATTGATAGATGTATATATTATGTATTGTTCCGTTAAATGATTCTTTATAATTTATAAATAAATTAAAAATCAATTCGAGGTTAGAAATATTGATTATTATAAAATATAAATATTCATACATATGTTCGCATAGGTGTATATAAGTGTATATGTGTGTATAGGTGTTCAGGTGTATATATGTGTGTATGTGTGTATGTGTGTATGAGTGTATAGGTATACGGATAGCATAGAAAAGAAAAGAAGAGTATATGTTTACAAGTAATTGGAGTATTGCTAGCCCTATTATAGGGGCTTATAATTAGCCCCCTAGGTTAAACTTGAATGAATATATGTTGATAACAGATAAGATACTTCAATTGAAACATACAATATTAATATAGTGTGTAATGAATTTACATTAAATAAATTAGGATACCCAATGAATATGTGATTATTTATTAAATAAATTCTAAACTTGAACTATTATTGATTAATAATTGTATAACTCAAGTGTTTCAAACATTTGAGAAGTAGAGAAAATCTGTCATTTATGAACCCACTGGGTACTCGCCCGAGTAGAAGTAGCTGGTTAACTTTTTTTCAAGGATGTTGACAGAACAATATTCACTACAGGACTTACGTCGATTGCATCATTTTAGCCACATCATTCTTAAGAAGCCCAGAAAAAAGAAAATTTCCGAAACTTTGGAGTAAAAAAATCATTTGTTTCAATATAGAGCAGTAGGGATTGATGTAATTGTGACCACTAAATCTCTCCCCATAAACGATTTTGTAAACAGGAACTTTTAAACGGACGTTACAAAAAGACATTTCATTAAAAGTATCGGCTTTTACATTCGCAATAATCGCTGCAAAAAAAGAAGTGTGGCCCGTCGGTTTACGCCAGTCCTTGACTTTAATTGTCTAGCATAGTATTTTATTGCCGTAATAATAATGATTTACGAGCTACAGGCTTGGAATAATGAAACGCTCCTTGCGCTAACGGCGTGAGGGGATTTACGTTTAAAGTGGCTTTTATTGCATTTTCCATTGTCTTCCCGTCCGAAGAGAAAGAACGTGGAAGATGACTGACGATACGTTTATTTCGGTCATTAAGTTTTAATTCAATTTGATGGAAAATCCGAGATGGTATGTTAAATACGCATCTTTGGTTAATGCAAGAGAAACAAAGGTCTAACAAATGGTTGTGGTGGAAAACAAATCCAGTTATGCAGCATGGGTTGATAAGCGAATTCTTGCGCAACCTTTCAAGGACACAGGTCTGACCAACCCCAAGCAAGGATTCTACTCCCTTCCACGCAGCCCATTTGGTATTTTGACAATCTAAAAAGTGTTGGGTTGGCCAATAGTTTTATGTTTATTAACATTATATGTCTTTACTTTGGCACACTATGGGTGAGTGGGAGCCTCCGTATTGGTGGGGGGGGGTAGTTGTTGGGGGCTGTATGTATATATAGACAGAGGATGGTCCCCTATGAATTGGAAGATGGTCTCAGAAAGTGAAACGTAAAATGTCCCAATGTGTTGCAGACTCGTATGCAAGCGTTTGGGTTTTTTATTTCAAGGCCATTACAACAAGTACCTAATATACCTCAAACACGTAACATGCACATCAACATGTTTTTCTTATTTCCGCTTATTCAGGACATCAATTATGGTGACAGTCCATGCGTGCAGTACATTGGTGAACTGAATAAGTGTTATTAGAGGTTACTAAATGATGCCACATAGGTATTTAGGTTTTATGAAACCTCTTCATGTGCGCCGTAGATGCTTCAAGTGATGAGCGCATTAACCCTAATTGGACCATGGTTTCACTAGTGTCACCAAAAAAATCTCAGGAGCTCCACAGCTCCCTCCCAAAGTGTCAAGGGAGCAACCAAAATTAAATTCCAATTTTAAATTTGATGGAAGGTCAAATTTTTTGTGAGCTATTGGAAGTCTTAAAATAAAGTTTTCTTATTGAACATTTTATTGCACCAAGTAATCATTTATTAACAATATAATTTTGAAATTAGGATAAGATACTTCAAAACCAGGTACATCACTGAGTTTTGTTCACTTTGACACTAAAATAAAGTTGTGACAAAAATGTCCAAAGAAATCGATGAAAAATTGTAAGTCGTAACATAATTTGTTGACTATTAATAACTTACAAAAAATGGTTAAAAAAATTAAACTCTGTCCTGTTTTTTTCCAAACACCTCTGTGTTGCTTAAACTTATTAGAAAATCAATAATGGTCAATAAGTCAACAGTTTAGATCTTGATGAACAAAATTATGTATGGGTTAAAAAAAAATCATAAATGGTTATTTAGGTACTTCGCTATAAGTACCTCATGTTGCGCCCTTTCACCTGTTTTCGTGCACTTTTCTTGGTAAGTACTCGTCCGAATTATATGTTTTTTAAAATTTGTTCATCTTACCAAGCTCTATCAATAGACAAAGGCTTTTTTATCTTTTTAATAATATTAAAAAAAATTGAATCGTGTATTATTTATTTTTGTATATTATAAAAAATTTCTGAACAGGAAATTTTGAAATTGTTTGTCACGTATGATGAGCTCCTCAAATACCATATCAACATAAAGAATAATTTGGTGTAACAATAATTGGTTACAGATTATATTAGAGATCAGAAATACTAAAAAATATCTCAATATAAATATGAATAATGGATTTTCACGATTTTGTTGATATTTTTCCATATTGAAAAACATTAAGACGATTGAGAAGTTTGTTTTTACTATGTTTATGATTTTCCAAATGTTCACATGTATCGTTGCTCCTAATGATAGGACCTGGATGACCACCGACAGACATGGACCCAAAGTTGAGTTTTATCTACAGTAATTTATCAGCAAAAAATGAAGTTGGAAGTGCTATTACGGCTGAAACACTTTGGTAGATAAAGTATTTTCTCCTTGTAGGTCAAACAACATGTCACACAACTTTTCCTCTTTCGCGCCTCCCATACAAGCCGCGGTATTTCTCGAGCCGTTCAGAACGTCTCATACGATACTACCAAGAATTGTCTGCACTAGGAGAAAAGTAAACTTCTCGTAACTCGAACTAGTAGACGAAGAAGGGTTAAGATTGCTGGGCAGCGGACATAACTTGACGCAAAACAATTTCTCAACTTTGCAACAACGATGTTTCAAGTGGGATTTAGTGGGTCGGAGGAAAATGCTGCCAACTATAATTGCACGGAAGATTCTTTAAAATTATTGGGTAAGTACGTAAATATCTAGTATCTAGATTCATAAAGTTAATTTGTCTACCAAGGTCACATTACTAAGATTCGATTTCAGGAGTAATAATAAAAATCGTATTCATAATTTATTAAGGAGTATTAGTACACTATTCATTATAATTATTTCATTATTATTATTATTATTGATATTAATTATTTTGTTCACTGAGTGCAAGGAATATGGGGGACAATATAGCTGCAAAGTGATGTGTTGTTACCTCGGGAAAGGACATTAAATGTACTGTACAAATATGAACTTGGAAGGGTCTGTATTGTCCGGAAAAACGGTTTGATAATAGAATTTTAGCAGCACAATGTAAAACGGGGAGAGCGGTCGTACATCGTAACTAGGAATGAGAACAAGGCGGAATGGGACAAACTGGGGGGCGAAAACGGTGCTGCTCTGATTTTGTACTAACGGGGAAATGGACTAATGCCGTACTTATAATATTCTTTTATTTTACTTAAATATACTCGTACTGGTTGCATTAACAAATGAGGAATTTCACCATGTCGGAATTTCCTATTTTTGAAAAAAATCCCAAAATTGGATTCAGCACCTCGAAAAACCCCCTAAGGCAAACTTTCAGCCCAAACTTCCTAATTTACGAATAAACAAAACAGTGTAGAAAATACGAATGTTTAAAAAAAACCGGGAAAATGACGTCATCCTGGAATAGTTCATTAATGGCCGCTTAAAGCGCTGAGATCGAGAAATCTATAGTCTCCAGATGCAAAATTTCACGAAACAGTAAAGTTCGAAATCGAAAAACTGAAGAAAAAAATAGAAAAAGCAAGATGGGGAAAATTAGGTTTCCCCTGTTTTTGTTTGATAACTTTTCTCTTAGAAAACACGATTTCGTCGTCCCAATGGGCAACACTGGGAGGAGACGGCGATCCGAACAGCCCAATCAGCGAGCGTTCCCAATTCACGTCCGTTTTCCCGGTTAGTTTTGAAATCAAAAATTTTGATTTCAAAACCCCCAAAAAAACCCAAAAACCCCAAAAAATAACAGGAGACTTATTTTCCGAAATCAGCCCGATTTTCATCTATCCCACGCCATTAACTATTCAGGAAAAATGCAAACAGAATTCGGTGAAATTCCTCATTGGGGCAGAACGGGATGGTAGCACTGTCCTCTGTGGGCGGGCTTTGGAACTAAAGGTAGTGGGCGCCTTTGCACCAACAGCCGGGAATGGGCGGGAGGTTCAAACAATGTTTGCCTCACACCAGTTTTCTCGAGAAAATCCCTTATACGTATATTGTCTTCGTCTGGTTTACTCATCATATAGCCTCACTTTTTGCTGACTGAGGGCTTTAGCGATTGACCCAATAGAGAGTTCCTAGTGGTTTTTGATACGGCGTGACGTATTACACACACACTCTCAACATGGAAGAATATACTTCTTCCATGCTCTCAATCCGGCGCCGAATTGTGATAAGAACACGCCATATCCAATACGGCACCGTATTGTTACGGTCGAATACGTCACTAGGAGGCAATCCGGCGCGCCGTATTGAAAACATGGCGGACGATCCGGTTCCGGCGCGCCGGATCGACCCCACTAGGAACTCTCTAGAAACACACCAAAATCCTCAATTTTAGATGGAAAGACACGAAAAGCTGCACACAACGTATTCTTGTTCACCTATATAGCTAAATTTGTCTCACAGCCAACTAAGAAGCTAAAATTCAACTTCCAGCCAATAAAAATTATAACTAGCTAGCAGAATGTAGAAGATAGGTCACACAAGAACGTACTAAATAAGTCTTTCGAATCATTGTAAATAAATAATTATTGCTGATATTTACTTTTAATAAAAATATATAAACTCTTTTCCTTTCCAATTAATGTATTTTGGGGTTGGCGACTAGTTTAGTTACAAAAGCCAAAGTCGATAAGGATCGAAGATAGTAAAAAATAGAGACTAAAATGTTCTTGACACAAAAAGAACAAAGGAAAGTGGCGGAAGCAGAGAAAAGTTGGTGACTTCAGCTTCGAGCCGAGTTAGAATTAAAGTAAGCAGAGATGAAAATAATACGTCGTGCTGGCACACGAGGTGTACACAAGTTATCAAAAACAAGGAGAAGATAAGTTTTTTCAGCTGAGGAAGAAGTGCAGTAGACTTAATTGGACTAGAATATGGTTTCTTCTTTTTGGGTTGGCTGGAACAACAACAAAGCGCCTGCCTCAATGTGACTTTCTTTTCATGGGATATCACTGGACGAGTGGAGGAATGGCGGCAGAAAAAGGACATTTTACGGATCTCTCACAATGAGTGCAGGGGGTGCCAAGTTACCCAAGTTGCCCACCCGGGCACTATAGCTTCTTTGTGGATTGTCTCGAGATTGAAGGGCGACCGATTTTGAAATTTCCTCGAATAGCTTTTCTCGGAAAAAGTCGAACCGTGGGCATTCCATCAATAAATGCTGTTCGTCCTCAGTAAATGAGCGGAGCTCGCTGTCTGATTTTCGAATTCTGAAGAGATAAGTTTTCGTACAGCAGTGACCTTTTCGTAGTCGAGACATTATTTTAAGGAACAGTTTGGGCCTGAGCGGCATGTCCTTGAACCAGGCAACAAGTCGTGGTGGGGGGAAGATTCTGAAATACCGTTGGCCTGCATGGTAGTTTTCATTTTGTACCCTCCACTGTTGCGTTACTTCTGCAGCTATTTTCTCTTCAAGTCTGTTGGGGGAACCAAGGAGTAGCTTCAGAGATTGGAACTTCTAGCGCTGCGAACTTGACGTTGCCCTCAATCCCGCCGTGGCCTCTAACCCATATTAATTGTACTCTGATGCCATCAACCACAAGTTGGAGTACATAGGTAGTTAATGTCTAAGTTATAATAATGATAAGAAAGCTAAGGTAGTATGTTATAAAAGATTCACGGCAATCGGTGTCGATGGAAAGGAGTGGCACGCAACGTAGGGATCATGGCGCGGAGTGTGTTGCGAGAAAAATGTCACAGAGTTACCTACTAGATTTGGGCATCTCGATAGGTGTACTCCGTGGTATCACCACCAGCGTCGGGCTTGACTCACACATAAAATGGTTGTCGTTCTTTCATACTTCTTCCCCCCACCCTTCATCATCTTCCCTTATCACAAGGGCTGGCGATCCTGGGCGCCGTCCACACTATTTGTTTATTTACTTAATAATTAAATGTGCGCCCATCCGCCTTTAAAGGTAGTTATTGGTGAGAGGGAGGGGTGTGGACGGTTTACAATTAAGTGATCCACCCCGATACATAAAATCTGAACAGAGTAACTAACTGAAATCCAAGTGGTATATTGGATTTAACGTGTAATGTTTTATTCATTTGAGAAATATCATTTTGGTCGAATCGTTGTGAAAAATTTGGTATATTTTATGAATATTATTCGGGATATCCATGGATTAAAACTTTTCCAAAGACTCCAATGGGAATTGATTGTTCAGTAAAATTGGTCCATATTCAATACTAGTCAGGGAATAGCGTTGATTGTGAACGATTTCTTTCAATTTGCATAAAATTACACGTTTCTGTTTATTCAAAATTTTGTTATTGTCTTGTTTTCATTCATATTTTATTACATGTCTTGTTTATCAAATTTTTTTAAACTGAGAATTGTTTCTGGATGCCGGTAATTAAAGCAATAGCCGAAGTGGACACCGCATTGGGACGACCTGCAGTACCCCAACGGGGAGTTATATATAATGAGATCTAACCGCAAATGAGATCTGAGCTCCCTTCATTATAGCAGGTACACTTCATTACGACAATTGCCTCCAACAATCAAGCCAATTTGACCGCACTCAAGGGCTGGTTGCCTCTATCAGGCGAAATGGAAGCCAACCTGCCTTATGAGACATGCTTCAACATGATTCAACCACATGGGTGACTACGTTACATCTCAATTTCGCTGTTCCATTCAGAGGGAAGATTTGAAATATTTTACTATGATTGCTTATCGATTTCATCAAGAACCGAGCAGCAGCAGTAGAAAACATGGTGAACCACTGAATTATGGTATCCTGTTCATAATTGTCATAGATTATGTTTGCGGACTAATAAGGTATACTTAGATCTTACTCAATAGCCCTGATATAACTTCCCACGGAAAATCAAATGTTAAATTGGTTTAGATATAGTTGTTTGTTTTCAAATACTACAAATACTTCAACAATTTAGGTCTGAGAAACATCAGTGCATTGACCAACAATTCGAAGGACGTGAGAATACAGTGAAGATGGATCCCAAGATGAGATATGCCAAAGTGCACCGTGATTATCAGATACCTTCTCAGATAGATTTGTTTTTATTCTGCATCTACTCTAAGGAAATTCCCAAAATCGTCAATATTCAATGCTTTTTATGGCTCCTTTCAAAGCAGAACACCTGTGTTCTGATGTTCTTTGAACGTCGTTCATTCCAGCAGTATTTTTCTCGAAAGTTTAAACAACACAACATTGCGCATCTGATTCAAAGAGTAATTTTTTCCCAAGGGTACCTTCTCACGCTGGATTTGATGTAACCAGAGTGCAGACGGTCTGGCTAAGGCTGCAGCTGTCATGTACGAGGTTGGTGTAGCTGCAGGATCGTTCTAAGTTGTACTGAGATTTCTTGAGGAGTTGTGGACGATACGCAATTTTGACATCGTCTTGGAGAAAAGAAAGGTGTCATACATTGCTGCTCCTCTTCACCTTGGTAGTTTATATGTTTAACACTGATATGTTGACCCTTCTGATCAGCATCCTTCCTGAGGAAACCATGGCGTCGAAGCATGTTTGAACTCCCCGCCCGTTGGTTCAAATGCGCCCGCTCACTGTTAGTTTGAACGCCCGCCTACAGAGGCCAGCGCTACCGCCCCGTTCTGCCCCTATTTATTAATGCCAATTTATAACAACCAGTACGAGTAAATATAAGTACAATGAAAGAACTAAACAAGTAAGGAATAAGATCATTTTCCCACCGAGTGCTCATTCAGAATGGCCTGCAAAAAGCCCGGTTTCCCCGTCCGCCATCTTTGCTGACTCTTGTTCTATGTTTCAACTGCTCTCGATCGCCCCAGTCTTTTTCTCGTTTTTATTCAATTACCTCCGATATTTGTGCAATAAATAACCTTTTATCGTATTTATCGTGCTGTACTCCATATCCCGTTTTTCCGAGGTATTCATCAAAGCAAGAACCACCAATTTAGAATTTTTGTTAGCCACATTATTTATTTCAACGTTTTTAACGCTTCTGACTCAAACAATTTGCCTGTGAATGGGTTTACAGTGATAAACCTATTAGTTTCCAGGTTTGTACTCATTTTTTCAGCTTGCTGTCATTATTTCTAATTTTCCAACCACATCCAAGACATATCGGATAGAACGAATAGATAAGAGGATTTTTCAGACGTACTGCTTTATGAGTTAAGAATTAGACCAAATCCAATTCTTTCTATTTATATCATTCTATTTATGAAGAAGATGTACAAGACGATTTTAGCTGGACAGTGTATCTTAAACGTGAATATCTATTGTGGTGTATCTTATATCTTCTGTGATTATGATAATTGAGTATCGGAATTACTTGGTGTGGGATATCGAACTTTCGATCAGACGGTTAGGAAACGCCTGCTATTAACCGAAACTGAGTTGGATGGGTAAGCAATTATTGTGCCTGTTGGCCCTCCACTCTTGTGACAACTACCGAATGGAGTTCCAACTTGGGAGAACTTCCCTTAGTAATTAACAAAATCCAACTTCAAAGCCCCTCTGGGGTCGGCAGTTTTCGAAGGGTTCGCAAAGTCTCATGTGATCCACACAGGTCTGGTAAAATCGGTAAACAGGGCAGTGCATTTCATCGGGCTGATACTGCCCCCAGGGGGGCAGTTCTAAAACTAGGTGGTCATTAACAAAAATCGTTCGGTAAATTGATTAAATCTTCTGCTTCACATACAAACGAGACGAAAAAGTGGAATAGAAAAAAGTCTGCCAAGTGGGTGTGGAACATAGCTTCCTCGTATCCATAACACGATTACAATCTATACAAGTATAGATGATCCGATGCATAGTAGTTAATTTCAAAATCTCAATCTCTAAGAGCACTCTCTCTTGAACTACCCTCATAGAGGACCATATACACGTCAACCCGCACAATCCCTGAAAATTTCATCGAAATCGGACGAGAATTGTAGAAGTTATGGCTGTTTCAAGGAATTCACGTTTGCATATGCCCACAAAATACTTTCAATTTGGGGGCCATGATTTTCATAGGGGACCATTTCCACCCCACCTCACATAATTCCTGAAAATTTTATCGAAATCAGATGGGAAATGTAGGAGTTATGGCTGTAACAAGGGAATACACGTTTGCGCATGCGCAGTGGTTACTATCAGTCTGGGGGCAATGATTTTTTTGATACTGACAGACATAGACAGACTCGCCACACACGCGAGTGGAAAATTTGATTTTGGAGAACATTTTTTTTTTTCAACCTTGAAAAGTGAAAACAAAGCTTCCGCTACCTTGGTAGACTCGGAAGCAATATAGTTTGGTAAATAGTTTGTATGAAAGGTGGCTAAGTTCACTAAGCTGGGCGTTTGGGCAACACAGGGTCATTGATTTCCACTGGTACCTTCTCATAATGGAATTTATGGCAAAGAGAGTGCAGACGGCCCGGCCAGTCCGATGATCCGACAGGACATCCCAGTGAAAGTTGGTGTATTGAGAAGGATAATGGTACTCTATTATATAATTATAGCTAAATCACGAAGCGAAACTCCATGAGGTATATCCTCAATAACCACTTCAGTAAGTGCAGTTTTTCCTGTCTTGTGTGAAGCGACCCTTATAACTCGAAATAAAACCCGTATTTTTTGGGCCTCAAGGCGTGTAACCTTCAAACCTCGCTTACTAAACCCAAGATTTATCCCAACAGCCCAACAAGGAGAAGGAAAGACGGTATTGAAGATGGCGCGTTTAAGGTTGTGATTTATGTTGAGGCCAGATGGTCGTCCAGGAGTATGAATCACGATGCCACCAACACGGATCTCTAATTCGGCTGTGCGAGGTGCCGGAGGGTGGATCCATAAATTACCCGGAAGGGGTGCCATTTGTAGATAAGGCGCCAGCCTATTGAGAAATGCAACGTTTTCCCGATTGAAAATGGGGGAGCGCTTTTCGATTCCGACTCGAATTTTTTTTTTCGAAGCCGAGATGTAGGAAGTTGGGTTTTTGAAGTCGAAGGAAAGCTATCGAGTGCTAGCGACTGAGGGATGGGAGGAGATAGATAAGCTCACCTCAGGTCCTTATCTTTAAACTCATTTTTGTGAATAAAAATATTTTTTTTTCAGCTATAATAGAGGTTTTGGGGCAAACAATATGTTTTACCTCCCCTCTTGATTGATATCATTGATTAGATTTTCTATGAAAATCATCACCCCCGGACTGACAGTAGCCGCTGCGCATGCGCAAACGTGATTTCCTTGTAACAGCCACAACTTCCACATTTTTCATCCGATTTCGATGAAATTTTCAGGGATTATGCGGATTAAGTTGCAGACGGTCCCCTATGAAAATCATCACCCCCGGACTGATTGTAGCCGCTGCGCTTGCGCGAACGTGAATTCCTTGTAGCAGCCATAACCTCCACATTTTCCATCCAATTTCGACGAAATTTCACAGGATTGTTCAGATTGGCGTGTAGATTGTCCCCTATGAGGGCAGTGGAAGGTACTTAGAAATTGATGTTTTTAGATTAACTACTATGCATTGGATCATCTATGCGATCGGGTTATGGATGCGAGGAAGCTGTGCGCCACACCCACTTGGCAGATGTTTTTTTCCTTTTTACAATTTTCCTCTTGATTGGATATTTAAAAAAATATTGCGACACTTGAGTACAGAATTCAATATAAATCGTTCAGCTAAATGAAATCATTTGCCTTTTAACAATAGAAACCACAGAGTAGTAAAACAAGTCGTTTCAGTCTTAAAAGAATTTGAAAAAAAAAAAAAATTCAAATTTTGAAATTGGTTTGACCATACTTTGATTTTTACAACGAAGTTTATGATGTCCTGAAATATTGATTCTTCTCAACATATGAGTTTTTCCAAGTTATCTTATCTAAAGAAAAATTGATCTTTCATTTCCAAAGAGTACCCAGTTCCTATAATAAAGTCCGCAAATAAGGAATGAAAATTGAAAAAGATAGAAAAATCAATTATATTATGAGATGTCATCTTTGAGTTTTAAAGATTACTTAAGGCGGCTGAAAAAAACTATTGGCAGTAACATTGTTAAGAATATAGCTGACTGAATGTTTAAAATTGTATTTAGTAAAAATGGCAATTTTGAATACTAACTCTGATCAGGAATAGAAGGAGTGACTTTTGATAGAGTACGTCGACCAGCCCGAAACTGTTTAGAAGACGTAGGTGATGGTAAATCACACCGGCCCGAAACCGTTAATTGATCTTTTAGGAAGGAGGTAAGGTATGAAGTTAACAAGACATAGTTTTGGACGAGAATGCTTTGTCGTGTTATCTCGAGATATACTAAGGTGAGTCAGAGCTGGACATAAGAGAGGCGAGACGAAGGGAAGCTGGCACCCAGTTCTTGTCCGTTAGCGTTGGACGACCAGCTCTCGAAGTAAAAGATACACCTGTGTTTTATTGGAAAATAAGTTTGGTAGGAGGTGGTCACGACCAACGTAATTTGAAATTTGGATGGTTCGAAATTTTGGCGATGAAGCTCGCACGTCATCTTATAAGTGACAGTCTCTCTCTACCAATGTTCCGCGTTTGGACGGTTCCAGGTTGGATGGTGCGCTTTATCTTGCCCTACCAGGCCCTAAAGTGATTGTTGGAAAACCGGGGGTTGATAAAATAATCAAATGTCGTTTTATGACAAAATAAAGGAGGTGCCTTTATTATGAGTAGGTGTGTTCCTACCTACATAAACATATTGTTTAGTAATGCATGCATTCCAGGGGGCGTCCCATTGGCTAAGCATTAGATCAGTTTAACCAGTTGTTAAGTGATAAAACTGTTTCACTCGATGTAATTTATTTATTACTTTAGACAAGAAATACTGACCCCCCCCCCCCCCGCAACGTTATCCACCATAACATTTCTAGCGGCATGGGAGCCTCGAATCTGAAGAGCATTTTAAAATCCATGATCTACGACACCCAACATGCGAATTCGAGTTCACCCCCCCCCCCCCCACCTTTGGTGCCGTCTGGCACCAAAGCGGAAATACGTCGTAACATTGAACTTTCATCTGTTAGTTTTGGTAGGCAGTCCGTCGAAGTTCACATCCGTATTCAAGGTGAAACACACACACAAAAAAAAAAACACGAAATAAGCGGTTTATGGCATCATGGCACCATGTCCTGGCACCATGGTGGCACCACTATTAGTTCCATGGTGGTACAGAGAATAATTCATGAAAATCCGGAGGTATAATAAGAATTATTCCTCAATTTCAAAGCTTGGGTACAATTAGTAAGCAGTAAAGGAACCGAAATATTGAAAAATCGGATATTTTGTGAATATTATCCCCCCACTCACCCCCTCCCCTTGCGAATTTTGGTACTCTGGTAAAATCATGTACAACTCGGAAGTTATTTGAGTCAAACAAAAAAAGAAACACTCAAATCGGTTGGAAATTGAGGCCTGGGCAGAGTTTACAAGATTATGCACGCAAACGCACGTTTTTTAAGCATTAACCCCCCCTTTCCCCCTCTTAAAAAGCAAAATCCAAAAATCCGGCGCCGTAGTGCACAACTAGATAGTATTCCGCGACAAACGAAAAAAGAACCACGAAAATCGTTTGAGAACTAAGGCCTGGGCAGAGTACACAAGATTATGCCCAAAAACGCACGTTTTTCGAGCATTAACCCCCCCTTTCCCCCTCTTAAAAGGCAAAATTCGAAATTCCGGCGACGTAGTGCACAACTAGATAGTTTTCCGCGACGAACAAAAAAAGAACCAGGAAAATCGGTTGAGAACTAAGGCCTGTGCAGAGTACACAAGATTTTGTTACACACACACACACACCTACACACACACACATACACACACACACACACAGACATACACCTATGGTTTTTTTCGCGGATTTGGATTCAGAATGGTCTAAAACGGATTACTGTGTGGTTATTTTTTTTTTTCTGTTGAGTGTTGTCCAACTTCACCCCAGATCGATCGCATAAGGACGCCCAAGTCTTACTGTGGGACGTCCTAAAAATCGATAAAAAGAAAATTATGTCTTTGAATTAATGAAGAATATTTTTCTTTGAATATTGAAGAATTATGGCTTCGATGTCACCGGTTGTTGAGGATTCCAGCAGAAAAAATAGAGGAACACACTTCCGATACGAATTCGCAAGACATACTGGAGGTCCCTCTCGGTTCGACACGTGGACTCCCCGGATCCGAGTCCGTGAGATAAGGGAGAGGGTTCTTGTCTGGACGGGCGTGACAGCTTCCATAGCTCAAAGGGCCCCATTAATTTGGATAACTTGCACTATTTTCAAACGTGCCAATTTCTTCAGCCGATGAAAAAAATATCAAAAGCATGTATTCAAGAAATAACCACGGTAAGATCACCAACCTCGCAGTGATTCTCTTTCAATGAAAGTTGTTTCAAAATTGTATACGCAGACTTCATATATATACAAATTACGGATTCAAGATCTCGGACTTCCTCACTATCCATTCCGGCTTCTCCGCAGTACCTTAGCCTCAGCTTGTGGCCTTGGTCAGCATTTCTCACGCTCACCGCCGCAGTACCTTAGCTTCAGCTCGCGGCCTTGATCAGCATTTCTCACGCTCGCCAACGGACACGCGCGCCTACCTCAGCAGAAACAAACGATGTCACCCTTCCGATGAGAACTTATAAAAGACCTGCGGACCTCTTCCTCTTTGTAGTTGTTCACCAGAGTTGTTACTCGGTAGCCATCTCTTGTAACTTTGTTCGTGAAAATAAAATTGTTTTTTAAAAACGGGATTCTCATTATCACAAAGTTAACTGGCGCAGTCAGACTGGACACTGTTCACCGTGTTAATTCAAATTACAAACGTGTTTATTTGAATTGTAGCTCGGGTAGATCATTGCGATCTTTTAGAACTTTGGACGCAGCTCACCACACACACAACAAGTTGAAGACAGAGTTGGCAGCTACCCGATCATCAAAGAAGATCGCCGAGCATGAAATCGACAGACGCGATTCTGCTATTGTAAGTACAAAAGTACTTTTATTTTACTAACACCAAAATTAGTAAAGAATAAAAATCCAAAACGGATTCACGAAAGCCAGCAGGCAAAAAACCATACCTTGCACGACCTTATTCACCCCCACGGGATAGGCGGAAATTATTCAGAGAACTCTTGGGATCAGATTTTCCAATAGAACCCCAATCAAAAATGGCTCAACCACCCGCTGCACAAGTGGTCCAGCAAATTATTGGCATGACCACATCCCAATTTCAGGCTTTAATTGACTCAATAAGACCCGCTGCGGGCAATCAAAATAAACCTGACAAGACGGATTATAGCGGTATCCCCGATTTCAATGGAGAACCCGAAATTTTATCGCAATTCATTGAAAGGTGCGAGGAACTAATTGAGCATTTCTTCAACGACGAAGAACCAAACTGTTATGCAAACAAAGTAATCCTAAACAACATTCGTGCAAAAATAAAAGGCAAGGCGGCAACAGGAATTTTCAATGCACCACTTGAAACGTGGGATGAAATTAAAAACGCCCTAATAGCGAACTTCGACGACAAACGGGACGAGGAACACCTAATCCTGGAATTCGGAAGGCTTCGACAAAGACAGAATGAAGACCCCTTCGAATTCCATGTTAGAACCTCTAAGTTGTTCACCTCGCTAATATCCAAGTTGAAAAACTCAACAGAACAATACACGCCTGCGACCCTAAAACTTATGGAAAAGGTTGCCTTACGCGCCTTCCTAATGGGCCTAAACGAAGACATCGGGCGTCTTCTAATAACCAAAGGACCCACTGATTTAAACGATGCGGTGAAGATACTAACCAACGAGTATCAATTCCCCACTTTGAGGAAAAAGTTACTACATCAGAAATTCCCACAACCCTCGACTTCGACGCACCAACCACAAAGACAAAACTTCGTAAAAACCAAACCATTCCAAAAAACCAATGCACCACAACCATTTAACAAATCGGGGCCGAACTTTAACAAGTCTTCGTTGAATAAACCCCCACAACAACCGAGGAATGACGCGAACACACCTTACATTCCGTATCATCTACGGACCAAAGACTCGATGAGTTACCAAACGACCTTAAACCATGAATTAGTACAAGATGACCCGAGAGAGGAAGAAAATGAGGAATTAGACTTCCAAGAAACGGAAGAACAACAAAACCCGGATCATTTTTTAGAAGAAGCAGGAAATTACCCAGACTTGACCTAAATCACCTCGATGGCCCCATTCGACTTCCCTTCATAGTGAATCAGGATAATCTGCGTATCTTGATCGACACCGGATCGTCGAATAGTTTTGTGCACACCAAAATTGTAGAAAAACACTTCAACCATCTCGTGACCCCAGACAAATTCTTAGTTGCTTCATCGCATGGACGCTCCATTGGTACTCATAGTGTTACACTATATAATACCATTATTAACCCTAGTCCTAAGAAAATTATAGAATGTAAATTTTATGCATTTGATTTTCACAAAGATTTCGATATGCTATTAGGATGGGACAACTTACAAAAACTTGGAACAGTCTTAAATCTAAAGAAAAACACCATCACCATTTGTAACATCGAAATTCCTTTAAAACATTTCAAAGTTCCGCAAAACCCTGAAAAAGAAAACCCAAGAAAAACTACACAAAAAACCCCGAATCATAAAACATACGAAATACCACCCAGATGTGGAAAACAAATCGAAATCCATCTCACAAACATTAAAAATGGAACAGCTGTAATAGACCATAAAAAATTAGGACCAATTGAAATCCCCAATTGCTTAGTAAATGTCGAAAATAACCTTGCGCAATGTATAGCAATCAACACATCGGATGTTCAACACACGCTAAAAATCGGAACTATACACTCTGCCGAACCAATTTCAGAAAACTCACTCCAAAATTCAAATAACGGCAAAAAAATATTCCATTTAAACAATCTAAACAGGAAATCCAACAAACTCCAGAAACTGACACCTACCATTAGGCAAGACCACCTCAACAAAGAAGAAAAAACTGAACTATTTAAATTACTGAACGACTACTCAGACGTTCTTTACGATGACTCCGAACCATTGACTACAACTGACCTAGTTGAACATAATATCAGAACAACTGACGAAATCCCCGTGTACTCTAAATCGTACAGATATCCTGAAATCTATAAGACGGAAGTACAATCCCAAATCAACAAAATGCTAGAAAACGATATCATTCAACCTTCTAATTCCCCTTACAACTCCCCGATCTGGATTGTCCCAAAAAAAGATGACGCTTCAGGAAAAAAGAAATTTAGGATCGTAATCGATTACCGGGCACTAAACAGTAAGACCATAGACGACCGTTACGACCTTCCGAATATCGAAGAAATTCTATCCAAACTAGGGAATTGCAAATATTTCACCACTCTTGACCTCACATCTGGCTTCCACCAAATTAAAATGGAAAAATCAAGCATCCCTAAAACCGCTTTTAGTACGGAACACGGAAAATGGGAGTTCAAAAGAATGCCATTCGGACTCAAAAATGCCCCGAGTTGTTTCCAAAGATTAATGGACAATTGTCTCCGAGGAGTACAAAACGAAATCTGTGCCGTCTATATGGATGACATCATCGTTTTCAGTTCTAGCCTCCAAGAACATATGGCGAGACTCCGAAAAATTTTTGACCGACTCCGACAGGCCAATTTAAAAGTACAGTTGGATAAGACGGAATTTTTAAGAAAAGAGGTAGCCTACTTAGGGCACCTAATCACTCAAAACGGGCTAAAACCCAATCCAAAAAAAATTGAAGCCATCCGAAATTTTCCGATCCCTAAAACAACTAAGGAATTGAAAGGGTTCCTCGGACTATTATCATATTACAGGAAATTTATTAAAAATCTTGCGAGTTTTACCAAACCTCTAACTGTCAGACTAAAAAAAGGAAATAAAATTAACGTCAAAGATTTGGATTATATAAAAGCTTTTGAAGAATGTAAAACCCTATTGATGAACGACCCAGTCCTAAAATACCCTGACTTCAAACAATCATTTCTCCTAAACACCGACGCCTCTGGAGTCGCACTTGGCGCCGTATTATCACAAAAATTTGACGGACAAATACATCCAATAGCATACGCGAGCCGTACTCTAAACGAAACAGAGAGGAAACTGTCCACCATTGAAAGAGAATTGCTAGCCTGCGTATGGGCATGTCAGTACTTCAGACCCTACCTATACGGACGTAAATTCACATTGGAGACTGATCACCAGCCATTGCAATGGCTACACTCTCTAAAAGAACCAAATTCAAAACTTTTCCGATGGAAACTCCGGCTAGAGGAATTCGATTTCGAAATCAAATACAAAAAGGGCAAACACAATGCTAATGCAGACGCTCTGTCGCGCATTGAAATCAATACCAAGGAAACTTCCCCTATCGAAATAAATACGAAACAATCAGAAGAAATTTCCCCATCACTGTGTGTAAATGTTGATCAGAACGACATTGAGACTGTACATTCAGATAAAGAAGGGAAGGAAATAGCACAAATACCCCTAAAAAGCAGTGCGATCAATCATAGTAAAAACCAAATAATAATAGCCACCGGAGAGCAATTCAGCACCGAAATAGAAACAAAAAAAATATTTGGAAACCAAAAAACGAGAATTATAGTGAAATTCCCTCAACGAAACCTGCAAGACGAAATCATTAAATTTCTCATCGAACACCTACAACCCAAAGTTGCATACGGGTTATATTTTGAAACCGATATTTATCCTCTGTTTTCCACCATCCTTACGACCACATTTAAATCCTCAGAATTGAACCTCACCAGATTTACAGAAAAATTACTAGATGTAGAAAACCAGGAAGACCAAACCAATATAATCTTGTATAATCACAGAGAAGAAAGATTCCATCGTGGCATCGAAGAAACATACCAACAAATCAAACGACATTACTTTTGGCCCAACCTCAAAGAAAACATAACAAACGTCCTTAATAGATGTGAGTTGTGCTTAAAATGTAAATACGAAAGAAGGCCTCTGAAACCCACCTTCAATATTACCCAAACACCTTCAAAACCGTTTGAGACTGTTCACATCGACACTTTAACTATAGAACGACAAAAATTTCTAACTGTCATAGATAAATTCTCATAGTATGCCCAAGCATACCCTCTTAAATCATTAACCACCATAGAAATTACTAGGAAACTCCTCACCTTTATTTCCCATCATGGAAGTCCTTCAGAAATCGTGATGGATAATGGAAACGAATTCAATTCTTCTGTCATGAAAGAGTTCTTAAAAGTACAAAATGTAAGAATACATTATACTAGTACTCAAAATCCAAATTCGAACTCCCCCATAGAGAGATTCCATTCAACAATCATCGAACTTGTCAGACTAATAACGGAAAGTGATGAATTTAAAAATACTTCTATCAGAGAAAGGCTTAAATACGCAATTATTTCCTATAACAACAGTATCCACTCGAGCACAGGGCTCACACCCTATGAAATCATTAACGGTACATTTGGATCAAACTCTCCACTTCCACCCGACATTGAGACCGCACTTACGAACGTCTATATATCCGAACATAAAAATAAGACAGAAAAGCTGTATAAAATACTGAGAGACAAACAAGTCGAGATAAAGGAAAAAACAATTGGGAAGTTGAACGAAAATCGAGAAGACACGCTTCCAAACATCCCCTCAGAAATTTACGTTGAAACTAAACAAATTCAAGACAAAACGAAAAACAAATACAACAAGGAAACCGTAAAAGACTTAGACCTAATTCGGAAAACAGCAGAAATCGAACCCAGACATCATAATACCCGCTCAAAAATCCACTTAAAAAACGTTAAACGACCAAGAGCCATAAAAACTCAGCCCTTATCAGAAATAATAGACGACTCCGAATCAGACATAGAACCAGTTGAACCCAAACCAACTAAACCAGAGATAAAGATAAAATTGTCACAAGACGACATGAATTCCTTACTCGACCATAATTGGTATAACGACCAGGTCATAAACTACTATATGGAGCTTATTAATCATAGAAGCACACATGACAACACGCTCCCGAAGACCCACGCATTCAACACATTTCTTTATGTGTCATACCTGAAGAGCTATAACCGTGTGAAAAATTATTCTAAAAAACTTAACCTCATGGAGAAAGATCTCATATTAATACCAATTCACGAAACAGCCCATTGGAGATTAGTTGCAGTCAGACCTCAAACTAAAACCATAGAATACTACGACTCATTAGGCTACAACGGTAAAAATATTCTCGAAACAATATTCCAATATATTGAAAAGGACTGGAAGGACAAACATGATCAAACTCTGAAACGCTCAGAATGGTCCCTGAACACAATCACACCAATACCCTTACAAACCAACATGTACGATTGCGGAGCATTTGTTTGCAAATATGCAGACCTCCTATCTCAACGAAAGCCTTTAGAGTTCACACATCAAGACTTGCGTGAAGAAATTAGAAGCAACATTCTACAAAAACAATTAGGCCCACAATAAACTTAAACCCACGATATTTTGCTTACAGGTTCATTTCGAGCGCCCTTACCGCCGAAATCACAAAAATCGACGATAGTGGAGGATTGCTTCCCATCAATCTTGGACCTGCCTACGTAGAGACTAACGAACATTTACTCATAATTCACTACGACTTAACCGAAATCTATTCGCCACTCAACGAACTAATAGCCTCATTCAACAGACTTAAGGGGAACACACGAACCCTTAAATTAACACCGGCCCTTAGTGAATATATACACTCTATAGATGCCACATTACGTATCGCGACAGAAAAACTCTCTAACTTACGCCCTAGGAAAAACACAATTTCAGAAAAACGTCGTAATAAAAGAGGCCTCATAAACGGATTAGGCTCGGTAGTAAAATTTATAACAGGAAATCTCGATGACGATGATAGGATAAAATACGATAACCTTATTAAAAAATTAACTAACAAAAACACGCTAAATTCAGTCCAATTAGACAAGGAACATCGCCGCATAAACACACTGATCGAAAAATATAATGAAACTATAACAATATTAAATTTAAATAACCAAGAGATCAGAAATAAATTAACAAAAGACCATGTTTTCCCCGTTGAAGGTAAATCAGCCTATCTACGTGAAGCCGCAGCTCAAATGTTGATAAATGCGAATCTCATAACCGAACAGTTGAGAGATATAGAAACGTCCCTCACCTTTTGCAAATTAGGCGTCACTCACCCCAACATAATACCCGTTCAAATCCTTGAAACAGAACTCACAAATATTATGAAAGAAAACTTAGGAAGTAGAATAAAATTATTTAACAACAGTATTGAATACGAATTAAACTCTAAGCTAATTTGTTCCCTACATGAAGATCAAATTACCTACATTGTAAGTCTACCGGTATACAAGGACACCGACTTACGACTATACTTATTACAGCCAGTACCCATTATACGTAGTACTAGTTATGTAACCATTATGCCAAACTATAAATATGTCCTAGTTGATAAGAACTATAAAATCATATACTCTACTAATCAAAAATGCTATAAGAATAGTTATAACGAATATTATTGTAACAATGACCTATTATGTATTACAGGAATATCTAATTGTTCACAAAATATAATCCAAAAGAATTCCCTATCCGAATGTCAATTCACAAAAATCTCAATTAAAGACCCTTTTTACTCAATCATACCAGAAACAGGACACATCATTGTAACCGCGAAAAAAGAAACCATAGTCGAGAAAAAGAACGCAAAAGGAAGCGTTTTAACGCGAATTAAAGGTACCTGGATTATTCAACCATCCTCAGACGAAATTGCAGTTAACAATGTACCCATGCTAACCACAACCTTAGTTCAAGGAACAATACGCATTCCCCTGATATCCCCAAAAGAAATAGCAGATCTTAACACTCACCCTCTTGAATTGAATTTGAGAGACTATTCACAAATCCCCCCAGTCAATGAACATTGGCCATTCCTGTTAGATAATAATTTAGACTTTGATTATGATTATGTACAAATCATGACGAGTCCCCTATATGTTATTATTGTCCTCTCTATAATTATAATTATAATTAAATACTTTCTTAAAAAACGGAAAGGTCAACCGTCTGAACAACCTCTAACCCAACCTGCGAGTTCTCCATTTCAGTTCATCGTCCAATCTCCAAATTCAGCAGAGATGATCCACGACAAGTGAATCATCCCCTAACTTCATTCTAAGGCGGGAGGAATTACGGATTCAAGATCTCGGACTTCCTCACTATCCATTCCGGCTTCTCCGCAGTACCTTAGCCTCAGCTTGTGGCCTTGGTCAGCATTTCTCACGCTCACCGCCGCAGTACCTTAGCTTCAGCTCGCGGCCTTGATCAGCATTTCTCACGCTCGCCAACGGACACGCGCGCCTACCTCAGCAGAAACAAACGATGTCACCCTTCCGATGAGAACTTATAAAAGACCTGCGGACCTCTTCCTCTTTGTAGTTGTTCACCAGAGTTGTTACTCGGTAGCCATCTCTTGTAACTTTGTTCGTGAAAATAAAATTGTTTTTTAAAAACGGGATTCTCATTATCACAAAGTTAACTTACATATACACCTTACAACCCAAGTTGTTATGACGATCGAGACACTCACTGACGAGTTTGATTAGCTAATTCATGCAAAAAGCAAAACCACGCAAACGTTCCTTCACCTTACCACGCAACGAAAAGCTTTATTTGTGTAATTCAGTGAAATCTAGGAATAATGTGCCTCCAATCACCTGCCAGTTATGTTACGAAATATGATTCAGACCACACAGCAAAGACCATGCGTTTTCGACACAATATTACACCACGCAGTTATGTACAGAAAGTTTTAATGAGGGTGCCTGGATTCAAAAAATGATTAAGTAGAATCACTAAAATCAAAAAGTTCAATCCGATAAATAATATTTATACTAACACTTATATTTTTACGAAATGTAATTTAGACTGTTACTCATTAAATTTTATCGTATTCATATTCAGAATATGAGTATACAGGGTGTCCCATAGGTTATCCACCAAACTTTGGGAGTAGTTTCTACAACTAATTTTCAACAAAAAAATGTATCCTAGCAATTTTCTGTTAACCCTCTTAAAATCCGACTGTTTTTACTTTTAAGATTTTTTCGTTTTTTCGACATCACACCATTTAAACGGTCATAACGCCCTTAAACTACACTCGAAAATTAACAATAACGATACCCTTGGAAAGAGCGTAAAAATTTTCAATAGATGAGCTGTTGACCAGTGGAGAAAAATGGTATTATTATTATAAATGGTATTATTGATATTATTATAGGAGTAGTATTTTTACCTCAAACTTAGAAAATAGTCAATCTTTGTTTTTTTGAAAATGTTGATGATTTATCCTCGTTAAAACAAGGTATTTGCCAGAGGGGCTCGAAAGCCTGAAAACTGCTCCATTTCATCAGCTTTCCAACGGTCACCCAATGTTTAGTTTTGCTGTGGGGTTTGAGGAAGAAATGGTGTTTCAGTGCGAAAAAACGTGATTTTTTTCCAACAAAATCGACGGTTTGACGGGAGGAATCCGGGGTCTGCTCCGCCGCCGCTTCTCCCAAATACCAAGTCAAACCGTCAATTTCGTTGAAAAAAAAAGAAAAAAAAAAAAAAAAAATGCACGTTTTTTTGCATTGCAACACCATTTTCTTCCTCAAATTCCACAGTGAAACTAAAAATTGGGAGGCCGTTGGAAAGCTAATGAAATGGAGCATTTTTTAAGATTTTGAGCCCCTTCTGGCAAATACCTTGTTTTAACGAAGAAAAATCATCAACATTTTCAAAAAAAAAAAAAAAAAGTATTGACTATTTTTCAAGTTTGAGGTAAAAATACTACTACTATAATAGCACCACGTACTATTTTTCTCCAATGGTCAACGGCTCATCTATTGAAAAATTTTACGCTCTTTCCAAGTGTATCGTAATTTTTCATTTTTGAGTGTAGTTTAAGGGAGTTATGACTGTTCAAATGGTGTAAGGTCGAAAACACGAAAAAAATCTTGAAGGTAAAAAAAGTCGGATTTTAAGAGGGTTTAAATTGAATTGCTCGGAGACATTTTTTATAGCAGATTAGTTGTAAAAAGTACTCCCGAAATTTGGTAGATAACCTATGGGACACCCTGTAGAAGGTACCTAACCGAACTGTCTACAGCCTAGTATGCACTGGAATTCTTTGTTCGGACTTATTGTCGAAGTGCTGCCTCTGGGATTCAATTTTTTGCATCCGGGACGTTCTGAAAAGTTGAATCTCACGTGTCGTGCGTTGCGTTCTAGTAGTATTTGAATCCCTTCCGAAATGGGATTTATTACACAATGTCGAGGTAACATTTAGCCAGTTGGACGTGAACTCGAACTGAATGGACCTTTTGTTGTACTTTTCTCACGCGGTTTTGTGTTTCTTCTTCTTTGTATTTCAGATTTTGTTTATGTTGCTACCTATTATTTTGACCAAACGTGTTATTTGTATTATTCTGACTGAAGGTATATTCGTACATGAGACACGTGTATGAAGCTCAAACGAAGAAAGAACACGTCTTTTGGCTGCAGAAACTGGCTCCGTAAAATTCGAGAAAATCGAATCCTCACTTATTCCTACACTTACCTAAATAGTCCAAAAACCCACCAACAGCTACTTTTTGTTATATGAATATATCTTATCGCAGAGGTAAATCCAAAATTTTGTCCGCCAGCAACATTTCAAAAAAAAAAAGCGTTACCATATTTGACATGGTTTTTTTAGTTTTCATGACCGACTAGTCAGCAAAAAGGTCGGCATAAATTGAGAGATTTCCAACGAGTAGTTAACAATTTTTGTGGGTGGAATACCTACTGAATGAGTAACATATTTACGAAGTTTTGACATGAATTTTCCTTCGAACATCACCTATATTAATTTTATAAAAATGTTTGTAAGTTTGTTAGTATCGAGTGTGGTAATCATGGGTGGTTTTGGGGTGAAATTGGACATGCATTTGTCTTTTGGCTGGGGGTCAAGGAATTTTTCGCGACACTTTTTTTTGCCACAAAAAATGCAACGCGATACCAGTGAACAAAATCGTAGCTGTAGACTGTAGCGATGCAGCAAACAGGTACCTACTCAGAGCAAAAAGACATATTCATGTCACAATGTATCAGCGACAAGCGCTGATACTTTCCCCAATTTGTTTCATATCCCGACTTCGGTTTTGCCGACTCAACAGTGATAAAACACGAGGACATATTTTTCAAATTTCTTATCACGATATACCTAATAAAGCGATATTGAAAGCCTAGAGAGCACGGCCTCGTTCGATATGACTTGAGATTCAACACTGCAATGCAGACACAATTTCAAGGGATACTATGTCGTGGGGAAAAAAACCTTCAACGTGAAACCGAGCGTCTGCGACAAAGAGCCCGAACAAAGAGTCCCAGTGCGTACTAGGCCCGATAATACGATTTAATCGAAACTCATCGAATGGTATTAACAATTCAATGCACTGTATTGTCCCAGAGTAAACAAATTGTTATGTTTAAAGTCGAATAACCGAAAAAATACCCAAAAAAAATTCTATATCATCGCAGTAAATTGGAATAATTAGTTTGATTGAATGCGAATTCTCGCGTCCTTTTTATTTTAGCGTCATCATTGAATACGTTAGCACTTTTCATTGTTCTGAAAACTTACTTTTAGTTAGGTATGCTATTTCCCAACCAACACAACTGAATTCACGTATGTACCTTCGTATTATAGTAATTAGTAGAATAGTAATTAAGAATACCAAGCGTTGACGCTGGCTCATTAATTTCCTGGATATCAAACTAACAAATGAGATAGAAAGCGAGCTTCAAAGTAGCCTCCGGCTCCCAGGAGGACATCACCTTTCCTTAACAAAATATGAGCCAAAAAGAACAAATACAAAGTAGCGAACAATAGAACTTTTGCTAGCAAAATTAGGTTATTTTAAAATGAACTTCCCTTCACGATGGTAGTTGAGAGTCAAGTAAACAACCACCTCAGGTTGAATTTTCGTGGACGCCAGAATTGGCTCTGATGATTTCGCTCAAGGCTACTTATTCCCCCACCCGCTAGTATTTCCCTAAATTACAGGCGCTCAAACTTTAACCTACCGCCAGGCGCGCGGCTGCACCCAGCGCGGTAAAACCGGAATTCTGTCGTTACGGATGTGAAGGGGTCCAAGAAATGTCTTGACACCTCAAGGTAATCCTAGTTTAGGAAAAGCCCTACAGAAACGCGTGGCTTTTAGCAGCAAAACAAATGTTTATCAGTTTCATTAAATGCCCCGAAGAGGTCGATATAATGAAGGGATACGATACTAATTTTTGAAGATGGACAAGTTCGTTTCTTATGGCAAATGTTCAAGTAACTATTTTCTTTAGCATTTACGGGATAGGTTGGTACCCATGCAATTTTCCAAAAGATTTTGTGATTCTTCCCTAAGTTATTCATCTCAATAATTTTGTGATTTTTCTATGATTTCCTCGATTTTTTTTGCACAATTTTTCAATTGAAATAGGTATGACGCCTATTTTCAATTTAGAAGCTTTTTTCTAGCAGATACTTACCTGCAGTGGTCCGATTTGTCTACCAACTTCGTAGTTTCTAGCGATTTTTCTGTTTCCTCGCCAACAATAATTTGGCACTTCGGTACCAATTTTGGACTGATAATGTTGAAACTAGTAGTTCCTATTTCTAATAAATCTTTGAAGTTACTATAGAAAGAAGAGAAGATATATTTTGAAGGTAAGTTCGATAAATACATTTTGTTGTAGAGGCCACTACGTTCCAGATATATTTTCAAGTTATTAAGAATTGTTTTTCTTTGAAATACTTCCGTTACACGAAAAAAACGTGACATATAGGTGATAAATCACGTGTCTTTTACAAGCAGCACAGAGTGCGGCGCGCGCCCAGCGGTGGGTTAAAGTTGCACTTAAATGTATAATTTTCAAGAATTTTTGAAATGCATTAGTGCATATGCCTAGGGAATTGAAAAACTTGAAGATTGCCTCTGGAATCGTCAAAATCGAACAATAAATGCCAGAGAAAAAAATCGATTTCGATGATTCCAGCGGCAATTTTTTAGTTGTCCAATTCCCAAGGCTGCTGAACTCATTAATTTCAAAAATCCTTGAACATTCCAAATTTAGGTACAATTTTAAAATTTGAGCGCATGTAATTTAAGGAAATGCTAACCCGGAACGAGAAACGAACGGCGACTGAGACCCCCTTAAGTGGAGGGGGTGTTCACTTACCGCACTCGAGTGGTCACCAATCTCGACAATATCCCGGGCCGACAGGCCTTAACTTCGGTGATCTCACGGGAACCGGTTTATTAAACCAACTAACGGGCGTTGATACCCCATTCACGGTATTTTTTTATCTTCCTATAAATTCCAACAAAAATTAATAAAAGTTTTTTTATAAATCTGTGCGGTTTTACCTGGTGGTGGGGGAGACAGAGTTTTATTAACAGCGGGACGACTCGTAGGCCTGAGTATGGGGGCGTAAGTGACGCCGCCCGCGCTGCTGACGCTAGTGTTGTGTCGTCCCGCCAGGTTGGGCGACGGTAACAGGTTGTTCTCCGTGTCTTCGAGCCCGTAGTCGTCGCTGTCCTCGTCCATGTCCAGCATCTCGTCCTCTTCAGGTCTCTCCTCATACTGGTCCCTCAGCACTTTCCGGGGTACTAAAATCACAGAGATCACACAGTTTATTTCGAAGTAACAATCAGCTGTGTAGATGTATCCAATCTAATGTAATTTTATAATGGCTAATCGACAAATTATTATGAATGGGGTGTGGGAATGGGTCGGAAAAACTGTTTATTGTTATTTTTAATCTAAACTAGACCCCATTCAAAGAATTTTGACACCAACCGCGACCTTTTAGCGTGAAGAGACCTTTTTCTTTGATTTTTCAGTTTCGAATGTTCATGACGTCACAGTTGGCTAGGGGGTCACGCCCAGGCGGGAGGGGCGCTTGACGTCATAAACATTCGAAACTTTGAAAAATCATAGAAAAAGAGACTACTCATCCAAAAAGAGAACGGTTGGTGTGAAAATTCTCAAGATAAAGTCTACTTTCGATTAAAAAAAAAATCTGGCTCCCTCCATTGAAATCCCTACATTTGGGTTGAAAATGATTATTTCGAATTTTGGACTATAGCAAAATTTAAAATAGATGTTCTTCGGAGATATTCCCACACATTTTTATTAATTGAAATCCCTTCATTTGGATTAAAAACGATTGTTTTGAATTTGGGATTATAGCAAAATTTGAAATGGATGTTCTTGGGAGATCTTCTCACACATTTTGGTAAATGTTTATCAAAACCCACTTCGGTTCTAAGATAGATTTGCCTTGAATCCACATACAGACCTACAACAGATAGACATGGAACCAAAATCATCAGCCTGTAGTCGGATAGAAAAACTTTTTCAAACGGACTCATGAAATCCCCGCCCTATTCCCTCACGTAAAAGAAATATGTCGATTCTATCAATGTAATTATATCATTAACTCTTGGTGTGTATAAATTGTCTGACAAACACGAGTGAAATTTCAGTGATGTAGTTGACAGCAGTGAGCATCTAGAATATCCCAGGTGTTCAGTACGTGTCCCCCCTTTATCGAAGGTTGCATTCCAAACCTTCAGCTGTGATCTAACCGCTACGAAGAGTACTTTGTTCCCTAGTTTCTGATAACCACCGTGTCCCTCAGACGCTTTATACACACCAAGGGTTAAGTTAGGTTGAAATTTGCTGTAGCTGGACTGTGCGGCGTCAATTATTCGACGCCCTTTGGTTTGAATACTACCTTCAGCTAATTATAAATGTTCACTACTGACTGAGATCAGTTTCATATAAGAACATCACCAGATTTATTGTAATTCTGAGGATAAACTTCAATTGGTAGAACAAATTAAAGAAATTCACGATTGTGTTCCAATTACGAGCAGGCATGACGTTTGAAACATTGTAATGAATTGTTTCCCTACCAGTTTAACAGTAAATTTGCTGATAACAAGAGGTTAGGCGCACTTCATCCACGTTGATTTTTCTTAATACGTGATATGGTTCCTACTGATCACTCTCGAAGTAGATAATGAGGAATCGATAATCCAGAAATATAACATTTGTTTGTTTGCGCGTACGAACACATCATTGAAGGGTATAATCAAAGGCAATTCCACCATGATCGGAACATAATTCCGACTATTAATTAATTGATCGTTATGATCCAATTTGATTGAAGCCAATACTTAACAAATACCTCAGAAATCAAAAGATTTGAGACTAATAGGAACTGAGAAACCGTAGTTTCAAGGGATGTTTGGACTGGCGCAACTATGGTCCGATTACCGAAAATCACAAGAGACTGTGTGTCTTGACAATCTAATGTAAATAGCACATAATATTGTATGGGTCAATTCACCCGAAAAATAACCGAAATTCATTAAACTCAAAAACTCAAAATGCAGGAACCATTTTCCTCCCACCTACAGCTCTACGAACTTTTGAGCATTGAAAACGAGGAAGTAAGAACAAACAATTACGTTTCTCGAATCAGTAATAAAAGCTGAAACTATTGACTGTAAATCCTATTCGACAAGATACCAGATGTACGGTATGACTAATAACGTGGGTGTCACGTTGATGGCTCTCAGAATTACCTTTAGAATTGTTCAGAATAGTTTTGTGTGATTCATATGAATACTTTGACAACTTATCCCAAAAAGCGACAACCCGATTGAGTGTTTGAGGATGATGGTCTATTGCGTCAGCTTTCGAGTAGTCCCACTTCAGAAATGAACGAACGAACTCTTCTTCGAAATTCGCAGAAACATCGATTAATCCCTAGCCAATCGATTTGGAGTTCTTGATAAATGAAGTGAGTCACATCAAGGGCTAGTGGGAGTGCGAAGATCCCGTCACGGGAACAAAGATTGGTTCTCTTGAACGCCACGACCTCGGGCAACAACCGATGGGGTAGGCAAAACCCTCACGACCGCTCGGTCTTGACGGCGAGGTAGAACCTGTGCGCCGTCATCAACGTTTACCTTCTAGCGCTCCCCACCATTTCACTAATTTTCAAGGAAAATAATGCTATTTAATTGCAATAGACTGGGAATTTTTAGCATACACTTTTTTTTTTAATTCACTGAAATCCGGAGGTTGTTGTGATTATCACTCCGGACGGCAACTCAAGTAATTGTATCCCAAACATTTCAGAAATTGAAAATTGTCCAAAATTGAAAAGTTATATATAAACAATTGAATAAATAATGAAAACCTGCGTTTATTTGTTGTACCCAAAAAAGCAATAGCCGAATGGGTACTCTATGAGTTTTTGGAGACAAACGGAACATGAATAAGGACTAATACAAATTTTAAAACCTTACGCGCAATATTGTGAGTACAATATTGGTAGATCATCCAGAAATAAAAATTCTACTTGTGGGTACTCTTTGAGTTTCGGGGTGACGAGGAGAGTATTTTTTGAGGTTGGTTGAATACATTTAACGTTTCGTGCTTTGTGCCACACCCAAAAGGCTTACTACTCTCTCATATAGCTAATATTTCGACTTTCTTAACCATAACATATAGATTTCTTTGAAATTCGCTCTGTCAAAGATGCAGCATAAATAGACTCTTTTGTTTGAAACGCCGCTTTCCTTCTATTATGATGATTTTTTGTAAGAAATATTACTGTTACAAAAAATATTACTTTGTTCTACAACTAGGCTTCAACTGAAAACGCTGCAAATCATTGCCCAAAGGCTTATTATTTTCTGTATAGATCACCCTACTGTATAGATCCCTCCCTACCAACCATAGGTACCTATTACCTACTAGGGAATTTTTGAAAATTTCAACCCCAACCACCAACCAATTGGAAATGAAGGGTTGAAATTTTCAAAAATGCCCTAGTAGGTAGTAGATACCTATGGTTGGTAGGGAGGGATCTATACAGTAGGTTGATCTATACAGAAAATAATGAAGGTTTTTGAAATAGTTTGCAGCGTTTTTTACCTAGGTAGCAACTTTTTTTACCTACCAACCATTGGTAAAAAATGAACTGTTTGGGCCACCTGACCAGGAATTTAATTATGTTCAAGTGACAAGAAAGAAAATTAAGTAGGTCAAAGATAATTTCCAGAAATAATTAGAAATGTCAAACAAGGTAAGGACTTTGATCTTTTTTCCCCACAAATATCCGCGTTTCGATCACCATAATACCCAAAATTATATCACCATGTTACCTATTGTTTATTCAAATCTCGTAATTCACTTCAATAAGTTTACTAGGGTTTGTAGGTACCTTACTGTCACCTCCAGAAAAATGTTGTGCAAAAATTTTCCGAATTAGGTTAAGTTTTGTACAAAACATTAATTGCAAAATCAGATTCATTTTCATAGTATATGTGGAAATGTACGCAACACAGTGAGTCTATTTTATTTATTGGTAGCGTGAGCACGACTTGCTTAGTTTTCGTGACGATTTTTCAGTTTATGTGCCAAGGCAAAGTCATGAAAATGTCTAAACAGAATCAACAATCACACTCGATTCGAAAGTAGTCTTTTGAAGAAACTCAATTTTAAATACTTGAATACGAGTCTGCAACACATTGGGACATTTTCATGTCAACCACTACACAACAATGTAGTGAAGTACCTAAGGTTGTTAGTTCATGTACCCAAGCATCAAAATAAGAAAACAGTTGATTGTTCTCTACGCAACACAGTGAGTCTATTTTATTTATTTATTGGTCGCGTGAGCAAGACTTGCTTAGTTTTCGTGACGATTTTTCAGTTTATGTGCCAAAGCAAAGACATGAAAATGTCAAAAATAAAAAATCGACCAGGGGTTAACATTTTTTTCTTGCTCGATTCCAATGGCTTATTATTGAAAATAATTGTTGAGAACAACAATATACAATATTTACATTTTTCTACTACGACATGGAAAGATAAAATTAATCGAAATACTACTGAATAACATCGCCGTTACTGCTGAACAACATAACTTCAGTGTCCCTTCTTCTAATTTGACAGTGGAGAATAACTTTTTCCCTTTGTCGTAATACGTTGCTACGATATTTCACAGCTCTCGTAAATTACTTACCACAAGTGTAAACGACTTTGAGGTACATCCTGGATTCCTTCCTGCAGGGGCTGCCAAAAGTGGCGGAGTCTGCTGACAAAGTGCAGCGTCTCTTCCCGTGACAGATCTGCATCACCGTCTCAGTGGCATAGCTCACGAGGCACGCTGCAACACATAATAAAATGTGTGATAAGAAGCTAATAATTAAATACAATAAATATGCACGACAAATGCAGTACAATAGATATAATAAAAATACAATAAATATATAGAATAAATTAGTTCGAGGTAAGAAGCTTTATTTTTAGTTCTTAACAATAAAGAAGAACGTTAATCAAAAACACAATGATTTTTTTCTCCAAAAATAGGTGTTTTTATTATATTTTTTAATTATTTTCTTCAGATCGCAATTTCACAATGGGCTAGCCCTTGACATCCTTGAGCCCTGAACTTCCTTCAGTGGGCTAGACCAACTTCTTACATTGGGCTAAACTTCCCTAAAACAATTGGCCGAGAACGATAATATTTATGTTTCCTTTGGTGGGCTACACCCCATTCATTGTAAGAAACATAACCAGGATCTCACAATCTACTGTAAAACGTTAACAAAGGTATGCTTATTCTTGCGTAGCTCATAGTTACACAATTCAGCTTTTAAAGAACATTTTAAATGAGCAAATACTAAATTACATGATTATTGCAGGTGGGATTAGGTAAGAATATAGATAAACACTGCTCTGAAGCTGAGGAACTAAAATTAATCAGGATTAATTCATAATTTAAAAAAATGTACCCGTTGGAAAAGACATGATTAATTTTTAATATTGTTTAACAACTACCTACTACGTTATATGATGGACGAAACATATCACTTCCTCACTATCAGAGAAAAACTTCCTTCAAAATCTTGATTTTCACTCGCATTTTGGATTTCAGAGCTTTTTGAACAACTTTAGCTGTTTAACAACCCTTGTCCTGGGAATAACTACTCGAGTTCGAGGTTTGGTTTTTATGAGGTTTTCAGGATTTATACGAACCTCTATGAATTTCATCTATTTTGGACAAACAGAAGCGAGGGAGAAGTAGTGTTTTAGAGAGTAGTTTGAAATTGGAACCAACAAAAATACACATTTATTTCATCAGAATCCAATCAGTAAGAGCCACAAAAAAAAGTATACCTATACATTTTAAATAAGATAAATGAATAAATAAAATGGAAAAAGGAAGTAAATAACAGTTAAATAAAAATAATAATAGAAAACCCCTATTCTCATTAACGAGGTAAGCAGTTGGGTTTAGGATCGTGGTACCGGGGTGACACATTTCCAAGTGCTGATTCAACCTCGAAATTATTATATTATTCTAGTCTACACGACATTTTTTCAGCATATAGCTAAAATTTATTCCACCATAACGTACCTTTTCAACTTTTTACAGAGAAATTAACTTAAAGGGGACCAGTCCACCCCGAACAGTGGAGCTAGTAGTCTACGTCGAACTTTAATCTACATTATATCCGTTCCTATTCAATCCAAGACCTTGAAATTTTTATCACTTGTTCAATCAAAGGTATGTTACACGAAACCAGGATGGAAACGAAAAAAAAATAATAATAGGGGACATGCAAAAATCAATAATGGTGATGTTTGTAAATACCAACTTTTCACATTTAGGTACATTTTCCTCAGTCATTATAGGAGATGTTGACTAATTTTTTTCCACTTATCATTCTTGCTAAGCTCTAAAAACGTGCGGAATTGGATTTTTGAAATTTCGTGATCCTGATTGTTGGGCTCAGTATCGAAACTTTGTCAACATTTTTCCCATTTCCACATGAATCCTTGCTTTTGTCGAAGAAAATTTTGATAAGTAAAGTAAGTAAGTAAAGTAAACAACCATTTCAGGTTGGATTTTCGTCCGACTGCCATTCCTGGCGTCGCGGACGTCATCAGCTGTCTTCCTGAGGGAAGATCAGAATTTGTTCTGATGTTTTCGCTCATGGCTTCCCATTGGCCTCACCGCCCTGGGTTGGGACGAGGGGAACTGCGATCGACTCGCCCCGAAAATATGCCGCGGAGGCGGGCTTCGAACTCACGGCCCCTGCAACCGGTTCGAGTATCGTCCCCAGGGACATACGCCGTAGCTCGCTCGGTCACAGCTGACCCCTGAAATTTTTATAATCGTTCCCGCAGATTTGTAGAGCTTGACAATACGAAGATTTAAAAAAAAATTATCAAAATTCTCCGGATGGTGAGCGAAAACACCACAAACACCGCGAAAACACCGGATGGTGACCGAAAACACAATTTTACAGGAGAGCGAGTTTTCGACAGCCTAATCTCGTCTGCTGTCTGAACTGCTGTCTGACTCATTTCAACGAATAACAATTCTATTTAGTTTCTATTATCCATATCTGTCTGCTCCATTCGTTTCTGTCCGTCATGATTATCTAGGAATAACAAAAAAAATTGAGTTCTCCATTAACAACAACAACAGCTGTCTGTTACATTTATCAAAATTATCATCAGCGTGTTTGTTGTTACTAACATTGGTGGTCTGTAAGTGCGACTTACCGTAATCAAAAAATTCTGAAATGTTTACAGTATGTTCCCATATTATGTAGTTTAAATGAAATAATTTTAAAAAAATACTATATATACTAATAAAATAATACTACAATTATACTAATAAATTTTTTCTGGGTGGAGTGGTCCCCTCAAGGCACAAAACTACCCTCCAACTTTTGTACTGGCGTTTCAATTAGACTTTCTGTTCCACATTGACGTCGGTAAGTTTGAGAACCTGAGTCACTTATTTAATGTTACTAATGTCGTAAAAAAGGGAGAAAATCGTCGATAAAAAGTTAGCAGACTTCCACGGCTCTCGTGACGCATGGAAATGAATTTCGATGGGCGCAGTTGAGGTTTTGAAAAGTTCTCACGACTCTGTTACTTGTAGATCTTTTCTTGTTCTCAACGTCCTGGAGAGGGGGAGGGGAGGCACGTTTTCCCCCCGCAAGTCTTACCACGTACTCACTCTTTATGGGTTCGAAGTTTGTCAGTGGTCCTCCCCGCCCTTCTTTCTCGACGCCTTGCAACTCGCACAATGTCTATAAATCAAACCCCCTCACCCCTTCAGGCCTTCCCAGACGCTCCCCAGGCCCCGCCGTCACTCCTAGTCGCCACGCTTCACTTCCTACACCCGCCGCCTTCCAAACGCAGAACACCATCCAGTTTCATCCGAAGCTTTTTGTAATATTGATTCAGAAAGAGGTCGCTCGCTCCGTCTATTCTTTGTTACTCGATAACGATCCCGCCAACAAATATCGTGAATAGTGGAAAGAGCGAAGACGGGCTTAAAACGAGGGTTTTCCTTCTCCACTTCCTGGGGGCAATATATTCATTTAAGGCGTTAAATCAAGGGGATATATGCGATATTTATGTAATTAAAGCGTTGAATGTGATAAAATCAAAATTTCTATTTTGTCACATTTCGCCACCGTTCTGGCAAAAATTGAATTATGACACTTCCTTATTCGTACATATTATTACAACATTTCGCTTTTTCACTTTCGGGAAGATAAGACATTCGTAAAGTAGGTCAACAAAATTTGAGTCTTCGAAAATCAAAATTTTCACTCGCATTTTCAGGTTCACAATTTTGGTTATATTCACAAAATTTCTTATTTCACAAAATTGTGAGTGTCGGTCAGTCTGTCGTATAGACAAAGCTATACAAAGCTATAGCAAATCTAGACAAAGCAAAGAGTTTCCAATGAATTTCTTTGGTTCATTGATGATGAATTGCACTAACAGCACAGCAATGAATTCCTTAGAACAACCATATCTGAGTCCCTAACTGTCCAAAATCGTTCAAATTTGGAAGGTTTTTTTGGTTTCGGTTCTACGTCAATTTTCTGAAAATTCCATTGCATTTGGATCAATAGCTCTGATTTGAAGCACAATAAAAGTCTTTGAAAATACAAAATTTGAGAGAAAATTTCGATTTTGGGACACTCGATTTTTGTTTTTAAGGCCTGATACTCCAATAAAGACAGCATTTATCGTGGCAATCTTTCATTTTTCAATTCCCAAGACCCATGCACTAAAGAATTTCTAAAATCCTTGAAAATGTCAAATTTAGCTACATTTTATGGGAAACACATAACTGAATTAACGGTTTTTCCCATTTTCTCAATTATTGTTCGATTTTGATGATTACAACGGCAATATATCAGTTATTCAATTCCCTAGGGCCGCGCACTAATGGATTTTTAAAATCCTTTTAAATTTCCAATTTAAGTGCAACTTTTCAAGTTTTTGCCTCTTCGATTTGGCCAAATACTGACCCGGAACGAGGAACGAACGTCGACCGACTGAGGCACCCTTAAAGTCAATCAAGTAGCACTGAATGTGGAACTCTTCATCCCCTCGTAAATCACCTAAGAAAATCTCCTTATAAATCACTTGTCAAACCAAATTTTTTTCTTACAAAAAATTCATCTCTGCATACAAAGTAATTATTCAGTTGATAAAATTCCTGGTAATAAACTATTTTAAAATGTGTATGCCATTTTTATATTACACCCGATAAGAACAAAACCTCCGAACCATTTAAGGCAATGAGCACCCATTTTAGGGAGCACGAATTTTGGTTTATTATTTTCAATAATAAACCTTTGGAATCGACCAAGAAAATTTTTTTTTCTAACACCCCCTCAAAATTTGTTGGTTTACGTTTCAAGGTACGTAGAATCCAAAAATCGAATAAAAATTTGGCCGTACGCCGTACGCAGCACTTTCCCATCTTAGCATTGACCGATTTTGATGAATTTTGGTATATAGACTCCATTTGGGGTCTGGTTGTACCCCGAAGATTTTGGCTGATGTAGGTCACTTCTAAGGGTTGAAAAATGAATTTTGAAATTTTGAAAACGCCCTAACTCAAATAATTTCCACATAAAGGTATTGTTTTTCCATCAATTTAAGATAGTATAGAATTTTTAGAATTTTTTGAGACTACGCGGAGCCCTGTAGGCCAAACCGTTCGCTCCCAACGAGAATTTAAGGGTTGGAACACGAGTGTGAATCGCAAAAGGGGCCTTCTAATCTCCGTTCAAAGTTTAGCTGACCGAAATACGATCGATGTTTTTCTTCATGTTGGATGGTTGGTGTCTTTGCTGACGAGTGATCAATATAGAAAAATAATAAACCATTGTGTAATAATTTACAGCGTTTTGTTACTACGTGAAACAAATTCAATGGGTCCCGATAATCATCATAACTTTCTTTTTTCTTTAGCCCCTCTTTTGGGCCACCCTACTCTACATTGAATGAAATAATTTGGAATTCAGTAGACATAAATTTGACACTATCAATGTACTTCTTCTATCAAAAACTCCGTAGCAATAACAGTGTGCAACCTTGAAAAAACAAGTTCGCCCCCGGAAATAAACAGCACCTCACTGAAAGTCTATCAAAGGTCATACAACGCGGGAATTGGGTTTCGCGGTGAGTGTCACGACCTACGTATAACTCAAAATCAACATCATATCGACCTTACCCGCCCTTTTCGTCGGCCAATGAAAACATACCTCCAGCTACGTTATACAGTTGGTCGGGAACGAGCCTTGCTTGAAGCAAACCTTTGCTCGGTTCAAAAAAAGGTTCATCCTTGGGCGAACGTGGATCGAGGGGCGCGATTATTGCGATAAACATCAACCGTCGTCGATCCTACTCGAGTTAGATTGGTTTCAATCCGCGCGCAACGATTTCGCAAACGCGGGAAAAAATTGGGGGAATCCGTCAAACCGTTCATTGATGTCAAATAGAAGGGGAGTAAACGCAGCTCTGTGAAGAGAAAAGTCGATGTTACGACGAAACGATTTCTTTTGAAGACCGAGTATTACTGAAGGTGGATGCTTTTACCAATATCAGAGGGAGGACCGATAGTAGAAACCATTCTAATCACGCAGGATTGGCAAATTGAGTGGATTGGCGAAAATCTAACCCGGTTTTAATGATGTTATCCAGAATGACCCTTTCACCTTTATCTTATATGACTCATCACTCTCCACTGGATGCTTTCAACCAGACCGCTGAGATGTGCCTGTGTATTGCTTTTATAAAATTCCCAAGTTAATTTCGCGAAGTGAATTCATTACAATACCCCCATAATATAAATATTTCATAATATCAATATATTTAGAATGTTTTTGTTTCCTTTTATTTTAGCGAATTTTCAAGGAAAATGAAGCTATTGCAATGGCCTCAAAATTTTTAGAATCGACTTTTTCGAAAAATTTTCACACTGGAATCCGTTTTGGAACATTCTGAAACGATCCCTGAGGTTTTTCCAAAAATCAGATGAATATGAACTCGAAGTTATTGCCAGTAGTTCAAATGTTCAATTGACAACTGCCGACAAAATGGGAACAAACGATCATGAACGCGATCTGTTGCATTCATCTTTAAATACGTCCTAGAGCTCCACCAAGCCGTGAATATATACTCCTAACATCTTCAAACCGTACCCGTTGCATACAGTGCCGTCCTTAGAAAATGCGAGGCCTGGAGCAAAACATTTTTGCGAGGCGTTTTTTAACTATGGTTACCGGGGGGGGGGGGGGGTTCCGGAAAATATTTGTCAAGCTATACTTGCAAAGTCGTAATTGTAAGCTTTTTGATAAACAAAACGTTTATCTCTTTCACTCCAAAAGGGGGAGGGGTGGTGCAAAACACCCATTTCAGGTTGGTATGTTTCGAGTAATTTCGTCGTTTCAGGTAAAAAAAAAAAAACAATAGGAATCTCAGAAAAATAAGCTAGAAAAATCAAAACAAAGTTTATTCTTTAAGTAATGCTTAAACAGTGCTTGTTAATGTTAAACATAGTAATTTTTGCGCGAGGTTAGGGTTCGGTCATTTTGCCGCCGAGCCGCTATCAAACGATGTTTTGCATTGCTTTCTTTAATTCACTAATATCTTGTTCGTTTTTGTTTTATCTATCCAATAATTGAAAATATTGCGCGTATAATCAGACTTTATATTTTAAGCATGTATATCTTCACTCTGCACACTATTTCAATTTAACCAAAAATTTTACTTATTGTGTTTTAGCGAGAGTAAGGCCTCGCAGCGCGAGGCCTTCCTCAGCGCGAGGCCTGGAGCGGCCGCTCCACTCGCTCCACCCTAAGGACGGCACTGGTTGCATACAGTATGTTGGTATGCTATACTGAAAATCGAAAAAAACCAAGAATCGTGTTAAAAAAAACTCTCTAAAAGAAATTGCAACACCATTGTTCCTTCTCTTAACCATACCTTTAACTGAAAGATTTCTTTGAAAATTCGCTCATTAATTCATGTGCATGAATGGACTTTTTTATATTAAATTTCCCAGAAAACATTTATCATATTGATTTGAAGTCGAGGGGCTTCAGGTAGGTCCTTCAGCGATCGCAATTCTCCCTCAATCTCACTTCGGTTGGCACTCCTGCTCCATCTTCGAGACTCAGACATTTGATGGCTGTGTTCCTCAGACGCAGCGAAACGGCCCCAATTATGGAAAACTGGGTCTTCACGCTTTTGATTTGTAAAAAACGCTTTTGATTTGTTATTTTCAATAATGAAACTTTGGAATCGACCAAGGAAAAATTATAACCCCCCCCCCCTCAAAATTTGATGGTTTACGTTGCAAGGTACATAGAATCCGAAAATCGAATTTAAAAAATCCGTCCGTCCGCCGTACTTTTCTTAGTTACCATGAACTGATTTTGATGAAATTTGGTATATGGGCTCCATTTGAAATTATGTGAGAAATGTCTTACTCGTATGACTTCGAATCTCTTGAATCAAGATCCATGATAGAGTTTTAGTTGGTATCACAGAGGATGAGATTCGTAAGAAGCGAACCTATGGTTTCAAATTTGACCCTAGATGAGTTTGTCTCAGGTTGTAGTTCAAGAAAATCTTCAGCTATCCAGAATGCATATTAGTAACCCACTAAAAAGTACAGAGGCAGTACAGACTTCCTCTTCCACTCCTAAGGCAGCAAAGACAATAAGAGACTGTGACTACTGCGGGACTAATCATCCTGTTCGAAAATTTCTGCACTGAGAGATTTCAGAACTCATATCCCAACTAATGCCCATTCATCAACAAGGTTGAACCGCACCATGGAATTGATCACAAATAGACGGATGCGGATCCAAATTGTTTAAGAAGCTTTGGAGCGCAAAATACGAATGAAAATGTTGGTTCTTGAGGACCCAATTTTGTGATATGCTACACGAATACATAGCTTTTCTGACGCAAATCGTCTCAGGAAAGCAATATGCCCCTTAATCGGAAAAATTCAAAGAAACATTCAATTCTTAGTCAGGAACAACTGCACAGTGTTCAATCGTTCTAATAAAAAACATCAACATTATTTTATTATTCAATTTAAAAAACCAACTCGATCCTCGTAGATTTTACGTAGGCCGAAAACATCATTACGACTGGGAATTGGTACTTATCAGTAGTACATCAATCAACTCTGCACCAACCAATTATAAATAAAAAAGCGTCATCTGTATTACACTCCCCATATTTTTCACTTCTCTTATTTTCCCCCAATTAGGTGCACTCAAAGGAACAAAAAGTCCTTGAAAAGACGGGTTTTGTATGAATATAAGAATTTCCAGGAACGACTACCGTGTAAAAATATGAATCCGTCAAGATCGTTTGTAGCAAGCGTCAAGTGTCGTTCAACTCAAAGGTCGATGACAGCTGCAGAAAAAGGTATCTCTTTGAAAAAGCTATCTTCACTTCTGTTATAATAAACCCAGCGGCAGATCTTCTGAGCGGAGTTTAGCCAGAACGTTGAGGTGTTCCACCGAGCAAACACTATTACAGGTCTTCAAACACTATTATCGAGGAAAACGCCATTCATCTCTATTCAAACAGTTGGTTCAAACTGAATGCAAAAAAGGAGAAAAAGGAACCGAACAACTTTTTCCACAACGGAAAGCTTTTTGCGACCGAAGATGAATGAGGTGTCAGAATTCTCCCAGTTTCAGACGATGCATTGCAGGAGTTTGTAGAACCAGCGGTCGGCTTTCGATTCTGAAAACATTTCTATCAGATTGTGGACAATGTTTGTGAACAGAGGTCCTCTTTTTTTCATTATACGTGCCGAGTGCTCTTATAAGGGTGGAAAATAGGGTTGGGTTCAACAATTTTTCAACAATACAGTTGATGTTATGATTTCTGAGGGGGTGGACAAAAGAGGAGACACCTGAATGTTCCCGTGAGCCAGAAAAACAATCAAAATGCTCCCGTAGGCAGAAGTCACTTATGTTCTCAAGATTTCAAAATATTCTAAGCGGCAAATAGTTTTCATCTTCTTTGGGGCTCGTAGGCACAACCTTGTAAATATTAAAAGTAATTCGTACGTACGACAGAATTTCGTACTTATTACGTAGATAATAAGTAAGGATTTTATATCTGATGTTATGTAATAGATAAGAAGTATTACTTTTGGTAAGAACGCGGAAAAGGTAACGTAATTAGGTACTAAATCGTATTCAAATAAATTAAAAAAAAAAACTCAGAGGCGCGGAGAAACAATTCAATAAGATGGTAACAAATTGGTATCCTATCGTGTTCGATAATATTTTGACTATGCCTTCTTTAGGTCTCGAGGAGAAGAAAACAACAAATGATATTACCTATAGAGTGATGGAATACTATTTCATAGAACCCAATAAATTACATTTCTCATATATCAAATTTTTACGTTGAATGTAGGAATTGAATATCACACCACAACGATTTTTATTTAAAAAACGCTGCAAATTATTACACAATGGTTTATTATTTTTCTATATTGATCACTCGTCTGCAAAGCGACCAACCATCCAATATGAAGAAAAATCGCATTTCGGTCAGCTAAAATTTGAACGGAGATTAGGCCTCTTTTGCGATTCACACTCGTGTTTCTGATTTATCGTACGACCAAACTTTAAATTCTCGTAGTGAGCGAACGGTATGTCCTACAGAGCTCAGGGTGGTCTCAAAAAATTCTATAAATTCTATAGAATCTTAAATTGAAGGAAAAAAATACCTTTATATCAAAATTTTTTGAGTTAGGGCGTTTTCAAAATTTCAAAATTGATTTTGGAACCCTTAGAAGTGACCTACCTCAACCAAAATCTTCGGGGCACAACTAGACCCCAAATGGAGCCTACATACCAAATTTCATCAAAATCGGTTAATGCTAAGTGGCAAAAGTGCCGCGTACGGCGGACGGACGGCCAAATTTTTATTCGATTTTTGGATTCTACGTACCTTGAAACGTAAACCATCAAATTTTGAGGTCTTAAATTTTTTTTTTCTTGGACATTATTGAAAATAATAAACCAAAAAATGAAGTAACGTTTTTCGGTTGGAACAGCACTTATAATGAATTCAATCCCTGGCTTTGTGATCTGTTATAAAATTAAATTTTGGAAAAATTAATGGTAGGATGCATCAGCAACCAAACAAATGTATTCGAAGTTGAATAGACAGTGAGTAAAGTACAGAAAGTGAAGTAATCAACCATAAAAGATTGAACGTTCGTTCAAGCATTCCTGGAAATGAGCAGTAGAGCTTCCTCACAAAGCATAAGGAGGCCAATATACGACTATTGTACAATACTTTGATCGAGCAAAAAGTTGAAGCAATATCGACGACTGTGCAATTCAATACGCAATCGCGAGTACAGTCATACAACCATATAGGAGTACTGTCTTACTCCTCAACTCATTAATGAAGTCAACATGTTGAGTGAGAATGATAACACTAGATTACAAAATTTAGGGGTGGTCTGGCTGCCTCGTTCTTTCACCACTTTTCTTATGGTATTTGGTGCGCTGAATCCGAATCTGACGTCAGTTTTTTGTTTGTGTCGGATTTTCAAGATATAGCTAGTTTTAAGATTTTTCTAGTTCTGACTTTTCTTCATTTTTTAGTGAGCACTCATCTTGCTCAAAACTCCTCAAAAAGAGCTCAGACTTGTAGGAAATTTCATGTAGAATCCGAATATGTACTTAGTTTTTAAGTAAAACTGTGTTAAACCCCCTATTTTGCACAAAACTTATAAAAAAACTCCGGTTCTCAACGTTTTTTCTTCGGGGTTTCCCTTACATTTTGCCACTTGAAAAAAAAAATTAAGGCTAAAAAAAATTTTCTCGGGCTTTTACTTTGTAGGGGGGACACCCCAGAGGAGAATGAGACCAATCGCAGCCTCCTAAACCCAATAATATCGAAGGAATGAGCTTTTCCATGGCACTGAGATGAAAATTCACAAAAACTGTTAGTGAATTTTTCGAGATAAGTATGTGCGTTCCTAAATCTGTTTTCCTCAAATGGATTTTCCTTTCTTCTACATTTTTTATGCTTGTCACCTATTAAGAGTAAGATCGAAAATAGGTACTCAAAGGGGGAGTAAATCATAATTGGGAAACTCTCGTTTTGTTAAGTGATTTTAATTCAGTTTTACAAACGAAACACAATAAACAGCAGAAAAAGTAACGGTGTAAATCTGTTTCATGGAGGCTCAGATGAATCAAAAGTTGGTAAAATGTTTGGTTATTCCTCCACCTCAGAGGTTTCATCGCCGGCATCTATGTAGAGAAAACTTCGCCGCCTGAGGTAAATCTCTTTTTAAGGTCCAACAATAGTCCGCCATCATGTGTACTTCCCAATACCCTTTGTACCGTTCTTCCATGGTTTTCATATCTTAGTGGAACCTCTCTATAAGTCTGAGTACTTTTTGAGGAGATTTGAGCAAGATGAGTTTTCACTAAAAAATGAAGAAAAGTCAGAACTAGAAAAATCTTAAAACTAGCTATATCTTGAAAATCCGACATAAACAAAAAAACTGACGTCAGATTCGGATTCAGCGCACCAAATACCATAAGAAAAGTGGTGAAAGAACGAGGCAGCCAGACCACCCCTAAATTTTGTAATCTAGTGTAATAGCTGTGGGCACAAGTACAAAAACAGCAAAGAAAAGGGGCTCGCTAAAAACTTATAAAATGGCCAAACAAGATTATTTATTGTTCTGAAGGAGTTCAACCATGGCATTTTAGGTAATCAATGATTTGGGAGTAATTGAACCAAATGTTTTTCTTGGTATGTCTATCTATCTGATCTACCTTTTGGTACTAGTACTACAATCTTTGCCACAGAAATTCCACAGAGCCACGATACACCTCTGTAAATTCAACAATAAATTGTTTTCCGGCTTTCTTGTCACCCATGTTGACATACAGTTGAGAACAACAGTTGAAACTAGCTAGTAGAGACCAACTGGCAGGATATTGCGCAAAGTTGCCATCAAACGGCAGAATATTTTGCTGTTTGTTCAAAATTTACCTGCTAATTGGACTGTTATGCAACAAACCAATGTCATCAACAAACTAGGTATAACCAATGTCTGGATAATGCATCCGTCTTTTTTTTTGCATTTCCCTTCAATTTTTGGCTTCTACCAATTTAAACTGTAATCCCCTTGAAGCCTAATCTCGGAAACCAACCAAATTTTAGAGATTTCAGAATCTGAAATTATCATCAGATTATCATCTGATGATAAAGAACTGGAAAATCGTAGTTAGAAATTCACGTTTATGCATACGCGTTTTCTACTCGTTTTCGCGCTCGTTTTCTTCAATCGATGAAACTCAGAAAGAACCAAGTCTAGGGACTAACTCACACAATTCCTTCAATTTGCATTAAAAACGGGCAATATTTTTGTAGAGCGAATACCGAATAACTGGTTTCGCGAGAAGAAAGAAAGCAAAAAATTATCTTACAATTTATGTAAAGTAAAGCCTCCAGTCAATTCAGCTGTAAACCGTTAAAAAAAATAAAAACTGAATCTCAATTATGCTGTAAAAGAAGAGAATATTATTTGTATTAGATCTTAATGTTCAATGGAACCTTTCTTTTATCTTCGAACTCATGTTTCTTTCATGTCGATCCACCCTTATCGGACTCCGCGAATCAGGAAACCAATAGACTGAGCATTTTCCCAGCCGTGCCCTGTCTGTCTTGGGGGATAACCCTTTGAGACGGAAGTCCCGGCCCAGTTTGCTGAAAAGGAGCGAAAGATCAAAGAGAACCTTTGATGACCCGCCCTGATAAACCTGACGATACTCGAAAGTTCTGAGGTGATAGCACTTTCCAAGGCTTCCGACGTCTGGGATGCGGGGAGTCAGAAAGATACGGTGTTATCTTAAACAGAAGAATCCTTTACGAAACACTGCTTAGCTAAAACTCGCGTTGGGGCTCGAGCTCATTTCAAGAACAGAGTTCAAAAGTGCCCTAAACTAACGTTAAGAGTTAGAATTAGTTTCATAAGCGTTGGATGAAAGAGTCTGATTTCCAATGGAAACCAAAGTCCGAATGGCTGAAAATGTCTGAATATTTCCATGATTGAGGGTATCAATATTAGATAAATCGGTAGTACTGACAATTTTACTTCCCATTACAATGGAAATACGTATTTGATTGATCATTTAATTTAAACAACCAGGGTGCGATTAGAGCCTTGTGGCCTCCTCAGTTCTCTTTAAAATCAAAAATTCCACCTTCCTGAACATTTTGGTTCCATTTCTGTCTGTATGTGTGTCTATCATGGAATCCTTGCCACAGCCTTAACTTTACAATTCACAAATGGAAATCATTTCCCCCGGACTGATAGTGGCCGCTGCGCATGCGCGAACGTGAACTCCTTGCCACAGCCATAACTTTTACATTTCTCAACCGATTTCGATGACATTTTCAGGGATTTTGCGGAGTGGCGTGTAGATAGTCCCCCAAGAAAATCATTGCCCCCAGACTTATAGCAACCACTGCGCATGCGCAAACTTGTTTCCCCTTCTAACAGCCATAACTACATTTTCAATCTGATTTCGAAGGCATTTTCAGAGATCATGCGGATTGGGGGAGTAGGTGCTCCTCTATAAAATCACGGCCCCCAATTTGACATTAGCCTCTGCGCATGCGCAAACGTTAAATCCTTGTAACAGCTATAACACCTAAATTTTACATTCGAATTTGATGAAATTTTGTAGTATTGTTCTAATTGGCGTGTAGATGGTCCTCTATGAGAGTTTTGCCCCCCAAACTGATAGCACCTACTGCGCATGCGCAAACGTGAATTCCTGTAAACAACCATAGCTTCTACATTTCTCATCCGATTTCGACGACATTTTCAAGGAATATGCGGATTGGGATGTAGATGCTCACCTGCAAGTTGCTTGGAGATTTATGTTTTGAGATTAACAACTATGCATCATCTATACAATCGGGTTATGGATACGAGGAAGCTAAGTTTTTTTTACATTAGCATTCATCCTAACACTATTCTGTTCTAGTCTATAATATTGATTTAACCACAAATGAAACATTCGAATTAATAAATAAAACATTTTGATTAAATAAAGAGGAAGGTTGTGTGTTGGCAGAAGCAAATTTATTACCTAATGAATAACGAGGAAGTTGAATTTCGTTCCCTCTCAAAGAGAGTGTTTGTATTCACCGGGATCCTTTTCATTAAGTACTGCCTTCCCCATATTTCCTCGAACAATGAATAGTTCGTATGCATAATAATGTGAAATACTGTATGTTCATGCAGTTTCAAATAACATTGGTTTCTCCTAAGTCAAAAGAGAGCTAGGTACTCCCCACTACAAAACAAGAGGTTGATTTCATGCTACGATCTAATTAAAGGACCAACGTTTACTCACTTGGGCAGAAAAGGGGGAAACGCTGAACGTTATGCAAATTTCGAGAGAAAACCATAATTGGTTCGGCGTTTGAAGTATATTGACATCGAAATTGCAGGTATCCATATATTTTATTAAAATCGGGTTCCTTTACATTCCCTGACAGTTATGAAGCTGCGTTTTCAGATTCTTGGTATATTATTTTCAATAGTGAACCTTTGGAATTTACCAAGAAAAACATAACATTACCCCTCCTCTCCTCCCCATCAAAATTTGTTGGTTTGCGTTTCAAGGTACTTAAAATCCAAAAATTGAATAAAAATTTTGCCGTCCGTCTGCCGTACGTGGCACTTTCCTTAATTACCATAGAACGATTTTGACGAAATTTCGTATAATATACGAAATATATATATTATATATTATATGGGGACTTCTAAGGGTTTAAATTTTCAAAACTCAAAAACTTCAGATATAATGTATTGTTTTTTCATCAATTTAAAATACTTATTATTGAATTTTCAAAATCAAATGAGACCACCCAGAGCTCTGAAGGACCAACTGTTCGCTCCCCATGAGCACTTGAGTGTTGGACCTACGATAAATCAGAAACACGAGCGTGAATCGCAAAAGAGGCCTAATCTCCGTTCAAATTTCAGCTGACCAAAAGGCGATCGTCGTTCGTTTCTTCCAGTAGTACTGAGTTTTGCAGCCTGCAGTCCTGAAGAGTCTTTGGATGTAGTTACTGCAAAGCTTCCGATTCTACCAGGTTTACATTGAATGTCAGGATCTGAGGAGGGCATTCCTACTTAACAGATGTGTGTTTTGAGAGAGTAAAACATTAATCACTTACTTCAAATGTATGTTTTAGTACTCAGTCGTGGTTGAAAAATACTTCTTCGACAGTCAATTTAGTCCCATCTGGTCCAAACAACACTTTACCTGTGGTTTTAGTTGATGAGCATGATCTTTTCCTATAACGGAAACGTCTGACCCCAAATCCATTTTGAACTTCCCTGGCTGTTCTCCTTGTTTACGTATTCTGGGGCAACCTAATTGCAAAACGAACACTGGTACCATGGTTCACGATAGTTGGCGCCTTAACTCGGGGTGGTAAAACACGTTGACCTTTTTCGATTGTCATCAGGGAAATTTCATGAAATCATTTCTTTATCATGGATGAGTCTACCTGAAATTTATCTTTAGTGTCATGTTCGAAACCATGATTATTAATGCAATTATAAAACACCGTTGCATTCTTCAGTTGTGGGAGATTGTCGAGGTCATAATGATCCCTAAACATGGAAAGCCTCCCATGGAGCCAAGTTCGTACAGATCATTCTCTCTTCTACCAGTATTATAAAAATTATTTGAAAAACTAATCTACATGCGACCAGTACTCATAATCGAAGAACGTAAGCTGTTTCCAAGGCACCAATTTGGCTTTCGACAGAAATATTCCACAATCGATCAAGTCCATAGAATAACACATATAATTGAACAAGCCCTTGAGGAGAAGAAAGTCTGCTCAGCCGTCTTCCTGACGTCACTCAGGCGTTTGACAAAGTCTGTCATGAGCGACTCAACTACAAGTTGCGCAAAAAACTACCAATGAAATATACTGAGCTGCCTCAGTCTTATCTCACCAGTCGCTACTTCAGAATAAAGCAAGAATATGCCTCCTCAGCGCCAAAGCTAATCAATACAGGGGTCCCGCAAGGGAGTGTTCTTGGTCCGCTCTTGTATGTCCTTTATACCAGTGATTTCCCAGAAATTGGAATGAACATCATAGCCACCTTCGCAGATGATACAGCGATTTGGCAGTCGGAGAATGTAACACTGAATCTACCAACAAGTTAAATCAATCAATATCCAGCATACAAAAGTGGACAGCAAAATGGAGAATCAAAACAAATGAAACTAAGTCGGTACATGTCGATTTCAATAACAAGAGAATCGATTAAATCCCGGTACATTCCAAGGGAAAAGTTATTATATATCTAGGCGTGACACTAGACGCCAAACTTATATGGAAAGCCCATGTCAAAAAACCACAAAACTAAGGCGAAATTTCTCCCTTACAGGGAAAAACAGTAGATCATGGAAATGTCCATTATTGTAGGTGTAATTTGAAAATTAAAATGATGAAATAAAATACACACAAGATATGTACCTACCTATTACTTTTACTATGAATTTTGAAGTTCGAAATAATACTTACTAATAATAAGTACCTACCCATTACTTTTTCAATAAAGAAAACAGAAATTTTTTTCGAAAAAAAAAAAAATTCTCCGATCGCACGTAATATATCGCAGTATTCTACAGAACCTTGCTTCATAGCTGCCGATATGTTGAAATGATTTTTTTACTGGCATCTTTTGTGGCAGAAAAAAAAGTGTCGCGAAAAATTCCTTGACCCCCAGTCAAAAGACTTATCTTTGTCAAAATGTTCGAAACTAACAGAAACTGATGCCTTTATCGTACAACCTTTTTCATGTATCAGGAATACACCTAAAGTTAATGTAGAGTCTACGGTTGTAAGGGAAAGAAAGCGCCATGAAGTTTAGCGGTTGTTTGAAGAGAGATGGGATGATGAGTTACAATTTCCCGTTAAGTTCGTTAACTACGTCAGAAAGGCGGAAGGTAATTACAGCCGAACGCTTGTTGAAAGACTTATACATGTATGAGTTGTATAACTAGGTTGGTTACCTTTTACTTTTAGCAGCGAGTTCAGAGCGCTTCGATGGCTCGGGGCTTGAACTCGGTCGAATTTCAAGGATGGAAAGGAAGTAATCGACTTCACCATCAGTTTAAAGGCCTTTCAATTCTTATCAACTCGGAAATTTTGGTTTCCAACGGTAACGAACTGAAATTATTGTTAACGAAGAGTTTCCGAATGCGAGTAGGTAACTGGTACTACTTTTGAAAGGAATGCTGGAGCAAACGTTTGAAGACGCTAATCCACAAGGAGGCTGAAAAAGACCGATGAAATTCAATTTTGATATCTACATTATTACTTGGCAATGAAGTCGTGCGTATCTAAAAGATGCGTGTGCGCATGAAACTACGGGTTCTCAGTGCCTGTTCGCGCCAGAGCGCACAAAGTAGTATCCTTTATAAACTTCTTATTATTATATTATACTTAAATTATTATTCTTATCTCAACCTTAAAGATGTCTTTGAAAATCCGCTCAATAACTCATGCTGCATGAATGGAATTTTTTTCCCGGTTTGATGGTCGACGTTGATAACATCTTCCGGGTTTCGCTAAAACGGGATAGCGGATACTATCACGGGAAAGCGCTTAGTAAAGTCTCAAAGCTGTCGCACGCTTTTCCGCATCTGTTACTCACACGGTGGCAAAAGTTGACTGAAAACATGAGTTTGTTATTGGAGTCACTTCAAAGGGGGCCAAGTGCCTCTCACATCCGCCAATTCACTTTACAACCACTTTCGCGCCCTGCGAAAAAAAAAAGCTCCGAAATAAAAGTTGGCTGAACAAAGTGATGAGAATTGTTCATTGTTTGCTCGTTGGAGCCGCGGTGGCATTGTAATCTGAGTTCAAAATTGTTGACACTGGGGAGAAAAAAGCGAACCCTTTTCACCTTTATTTGGCTCTCGCCGACGGAGTATGAACGCTTTATAGTCATATACTAGAGAAGAGTGAAGTGAAGCAAACGTATTTTACGTATCACGAATGTCTACCAGTCTTGTCACAATAAGATGATATATATCTCACACAATCTAGTCTCCGGTAAACTGGAGATTTCGTGCTATTCTTCGTGTCTCACAAACTCGGTCAAACGTCTCATAGCTTTTGAAGTTTCAATAGGACCTTACGGAGACAACATCTCTGAGACTTCAACATGAATTTCGTAGACTAAGAGATGTTTCCGTTACATATTTCATCGATAATGTACAAATATGCAAGTGGTGCCTACCAACCTTGATTTAAGAATACAGGTTCACCAGAATTCATAAATATCCAATTGATAAAACATCAGAGATCACAGCAGCAATCAAAGACCGCAGTGATCTTAAACGTCTGCCAAGTTTCGAATTAAAACATATTTTTCAGGGGAGGCAATTTTCGTTGGGAGTCTGAATTTGGTTCTGTTGGTATTCTTTTTACCTCCTTCTTGTTCAAGTCACATAGCTGTGCTTCCTAACTAAAAACCGAATTTCGTAATGAAGGACCCACAACTTCGGTACAATAATGTTTTGCTGAAAGGTACTTTCTGTAAAAATAAACTGAATTGTTAACCGTCCACGATGATATGGTTGGTAAGTAATTCTAATGGAAAAGACATGTACACAGACACCATGTATCTACAAAAATAATAAACTAGTTGGATAGTTATGATCATGTTGGTAGTTTTCTGAATTGACTTACATCGATTAATCTCAAAATTGGCTCTCAGTCACTTCAAAATGCAGCTCGAACCAAAACGCTGCAAATTACTACACAAAGGTTTATTATTTTTCTATATAGATCACTCGTCTGCAAAGAACACGGGTTTGCCATTGTCATACCAACCATAGGTACCACCTACCACCACCACCTTCACAATCAAGTTCATTTTGAAGAAATAAACGCATTAGACTCAGTTCGAAGAAACAGGGAGTTGTGAACGCCTTCATGAGGAAATTTGTTTACTGGTTGCTAAGGACGCAAATATGAGTAAAACTCGGAGAAAAACTGGTTACTAAGGAAGCAAAACTGAATACAACTCGAAGAAACTAACAGTAATCGCATTTTGGTCAGAGGTGATTCGCACTCGTGTTTCTGATTTGTCGTAATTCCAACCCTTAATTACTAGTAGGGAGCGAACTAATAATTCGATACTATTTAAAATTGGTGAAAAAAAAACCTTTATTCAGAGAGTTTTCGAGCTAGGGCACTCTTGAAAATTCCAACCCTCAATTTTCACCCCTTAGAAGTGACTGACATCAACTAAAATCTTTGCGGCACAACTAGACCCCAAATGGAACCCAAATCCCAAATTTCAACCAAGTCGGTCCATGGTTGGAAACTGTTTTTATTCGATTTTCGGATTCTAAGTACCTTGAAACGTAAAACATCAAATTTTGAGGGGGGGGGGGGTTAAAATTTGTTTTCTTACTCGATTCCAATGGTTCATTATTGAAAATAATACCTAGACCAAAATTGGTTTCTATTAGACAAAAATTTGTTATTTTATTTTCGGATTCTACGTACCTTGAAACGTAAAACAAAAACTCGGCGCTTTGCGCCTCGGCGGGGGGCTCCGCCCCCCTGCACCCCCCGGTTTATTTCTTTTTCCATACTCTGTATGAAATCATAGGAACACAGAATGTATTTTTGCGATGCTAGTCATCCGTTAAATAAAAAACAACAATAATAAATGTGGAGTCTTTGGCAATAATAAAATAAATAATTGTTAGACATTTAATTTGGTCTAAAACCCTATAAATGTTATATAAATAAATATGTAACTACAAGAAAAATACTATATAAATTGAGAGCTTTCCAACGAATGGTGAACAATTTCTGTGCAATGAACACTGCGGGAGTTCTATTTCCTTACCAACGGCTTGGTTGCACGTGAAAATCATTATAAAAGGCGCGTAACGGTTTTTTCTGTCGCTTTTTCGTGACGATTTTTTTTCGGTAGGTCATCGCAAAAACACATTCTGTGTTAAAATTTTGAGGGGTTAAACAATTTTTTTTCTCGGTGAATTCCAAAGGGACATTATTGAAAGTAATAAATCAAAAGCAACAAAGTCGTTCCTGTAATTAAGAATGAAGGGCTTTATATTGGCATCTTTATTAAAAGGTAGGAGTCAGAATGGAACTGAACATTTCAAAGATTAGTGAATATTTAAGATAATAATCAACAAACATCTATTCGACCCGCTTTATATTTCTATCTTATGAGGTAGCACACCGGTTCCAATCTACCTTCTCGTAAATATCCAGAACAATGTCATGACCAGAGCTACGATTATATAAATTTTCCCGTTGGTCTTGAAGTCCTGAAGACCTCTTTTTTGTGGAACTAATCAAGCTTAGCAGCTCAAAGAAATATTTGAGGCAGGTGTTTAAAACCGGTTTCACTTTCTGTCAGCCAACTTTGCCCTAGAGCAAAAAGAGTCACCAGCATTGTTCACGGCCGCCTCAAAGAAAAGGTGGAACTTCGTCCCTTTGAAACACATAATGTCCTTCTCACTAATAATATTTCTTTGACGAGGTCGCCTCTCAACTTCCTCCACATAAACTCCATCTCTCCTGTCATCTCCGCCGGGTTTTTCGGGAAGGTTTCAAGAATTCGAGGGGGTTATCTACCTTCGTCCAACGCTAATCCTGACAAGTTGGATGAGATCCCACTCCAGGGGACTTCTAGGTGGAAAAGACTATTGTGTCCCAACTTTGATGCTTTGTCGGGCAGAAGAAATTCAAACTCAAATTTGAGGTATTTTTTTCTGAGAGAGAATGATTAATGTGCATTTTAATCGTAAATTTCTGCTAATTTATTTTGTGAAAGTAGCATAAACGTCGGATGATCTTTCCAACTAAATCGACCACAAGCTGGCATTCATAGACTTTACCAAACACTGTTTTTCTTCAAGAGGGGTTTTTTCCTTCAGTACTTAAAATAGGGAAGTTTTGTATTGGAGAGGGACTTCAAAAAACGTCTACTAAGTTGGGTAGGCAGTACAGCTCCCTCACTAATAGTAATATGGATAACTAGAAAATTATTGCGTTGATCTGTTCATGGGTACCAACCTAAATTCTTCGATATGAAACTTTAAGATCAAGTAGCTGGTTTCCTACATGTGAAAACAACACCATAATTGAGAATTCTCCCTGATTTATATCTAAACATTATCCGAGGGACGTTAAATTAAAAATATTAATTCTTAATTTAACGTCCCTCAGATAATAAACCAAAAAATTAATTTTCAAGGTTCCAGTACATCCTGAAATTGTAGGAAAGGGAATTTCAGAGTACTCATGAGACCTCCAAAGTCATCGCCATTGTCTCACCCAGAGTCCACCAAAGATAATTGCAATGGAACGTTCCCTTTCCTTTTCAGAAAACAAGGCTGTTTTGTGGCCCCAGGTTAGGCTCTTTAGTTTGGCTTCCTAGTCTCTTTTGTCTGTCATCTTAGGCTCTTTTGTTTGGCTGCTTAGGCTCTTTCTTCTGGCATCTTAGGCTCTTTTGTATGGCTGCTTAGGCTCTTTTGGTAAATCTGCAGGACCAATCTTACTAATTTAAGTGTGATCAGTCCTTATTGAATTTAATGAGGAGTGTAATCCACTTGAGAAGGTAGCCTTTCCCTTGGAGAAGCTTCACTGGTGTCCCACTAGGTGTTTCTTGATGTCCTTCTTCTTCCTTTCTCTGTCCTTCATTCTCTAACCAGTTTCTCTAATTTAAATTGTTTTCAGGGTTTTCCTTCAGTGATTCAATCATTTTTGTCCTTATTCTTCAATCCTCCAACTTTGATACAGTAACTGGATTGTCTAGATGGGGTAGGTAATTGGCATGTAGATGGCATGTTGTTTAGTGAAGGGAAATTGGCAAAATTTATGCCACAGTATTTATGTCAACATTTCAGAAGATTTTTAATTTATTCCCACCAGAATTCCCCTGATGATTTGATTAGTATAAATTGTATTAACAACAACCAATTCTGAAACCAACTCATCAGACCTTCTATAAGAACAGATTTGTTGCGACCTGATGGAAATTTACTGGGAGAGACAATCACCTTATCTCCAAAAAGCTCATCATATTGGATGAATTTTTCGTATAGTATTGCACGGGATCATGAATTCTGTGATTTCCTGGTTTTTCCGAAATGCTGTGGCTTCTAATGATGTTTACAACCAATTGTATATGAGAGTGAACCAATACACCATCCGAATTTGAACAATTTGGGACAAGTAGGAGCTAATAAATTGTAGTTAAAAGATTTTTTTCTCCCCAAATTGATTCAATATTTTAAATAATTAATCGTTGGAATCGAGCAAGAAAAAATGTGTAACCCCCCTCATAATTCGATGGTTTTCCATTGAAGGTAGGTAGAATCCGAAAAACGAATAAAATATGTCCGTCCGTCCGTCGTACGAGGCACTTTGATACCCTTTGGTTCGATTTTGATGAAATTTTGAATAACGGCTCCACTTAGGGTCTAATTATGCCCCAGAGCATTGGTTATAGTCAGTCACTTCTAAGGGGTAAAAAGTTGGTGAAAACATTTTCAAAACTCCCTTCCTCGAAAATCCTTTCATACAGGTACCGTTGTTTGTTCGTTAGCTAAAAAATTCCCGGGATTCTGAGTAGAATTATTCTGAGTAGTATAACACCGTCTAGAGCTCTGTAGCCCAATCTGTTCTCTAACGACTATGACTAATTACCTAATTAATGAATGATTCATGACATTTGCTATCAATTTAACATAGTGTTCAAATTTCAGAAACGAACGAAACTACCCAAACGATCACCTATGGTTGATCGAGTTATTATTGTGAAATTTATCAGAATACTAACAAATACATGGGCTAGCCAAGGAGAATCCACATCTCCCGCACCTTCCTATGGACAATAGAAGGTTCGAGAGGAACCGGGTTCTTCGCAGATAGAAGGTAGAAAAATATTAAACCGCTGTGTTATAATTTGCAGTGTTTCTTTATTGACCTTTTGTATTGGAGACAAAACTCATCGTTCTGCTCCAGGATTTCGTACTTTCAGCGCATTTCTATATGGAATCCAATACTTACTGGTTTACCCGTGCCGTAACTTCGTCAAACAATTGAACTCACATTGAAACCTCATATAATCAAAGCTTATAATTGAAGCAGGACTGAACTGAACTGGCCTCGTAAAACTAGAAATTCCTGATCCCTATTTGTATAAATTAATTTTAGAAAATTATTTCTCAAAGGTTTATTATTTTCCTGTATAGATCACTCGTCTGCAAAGATCACAGCTTTGCCATAGTCAATTTTTTTTTTTTTTCTACTTACCAACCATAGGCACCTACTAACTACGAGATTATTAGAGCTAGGAATTTTTGAAAATTTCTACCTTTATTCTCCATTTGTGCCGCGAAGCATGTAGATGATGGATTTTAAAATGCCCTTCAAATTCGAGGCTCTCATGCCGCTAGAAATGTTATGGTAGATAATGGTGAGGGGGGGGGGGCACTACTTCTTGCCTAAAATACTTAATAAATTACATCGAGTGAAACAGTTTTTTCGCTTACCAACCGGTATTAATTGAGCTAATGCATAGGAATGCATGCATTACTTAACAATATGTTTTAAAATAGAGGAAAGGTCGATGAGAGAAGAAAAGTTGGTGAACCATTGATCTACATTCTTCAACTTGAAGTGGATAGTTCACTGACTACATTGATTGCTACATGAATGTTTACTTAGTCGTTCGGATTCTGAACATCGATAGTACAGCACTGGAGATAGAAGAGAACACCCGGACTTCCCACTCCAAATCTATCAGATGCCGTTCGAGAGGTTGATTTCTCTCGATCTTGTGCAAATACGTTCGGGAGTTTGAAGTTTCCAAGGGGGATTTTCAGAGAAGGGGAACGAGCAGAGAGGGGGAAACAGTTCAGAATGGGCTTTCAGTTGTAGACGATAAGCGTGATTACGAAGGCAAGTTGAAAACTTTTTAATTCCATAACTCGAGTTTGGAGTAAGTTGTAAGCACTGTAATGTCGGGACAGGCCTCTCAGAGCGAATCAGCGCCCCTTTTGAACTGAAAATATTACGAGGGCGGCTTCATTTGTATTGCTTCAACGTTCTCCTTCTACCCTTGGTCCGTTCGATATGTTGCGGAACCTCGCGGAAAATTCAATAGAAGGCTTGTTTACACCACCGTACGCGAGCATAGTTTCCGCGGCAGACGCTCGCTTCTTGTGAAAACATTGTTTCTATATTTCAGGAGATATGTAGCAAAATATAGACTTGTCATGGTGGAAACTTCAAAATTCCAAATGTTTACACAAATAGTTCCCACATCGTTTGCGAATGGTCGTTCGATGTAAACATTTTTGATTGCGAACGTCTACCTGTGTTTTGACTCTCTTGGTAAATATGATGTGTAGCCAAATATCGTCGGTTATCTGGAAAAAATGATCAAGTCCACTTTTTTGCGCAATTGAGTTCCTTGAACCAATGGACTCGACTATATCATAGAACAGTTAACTCCGGTAGTAGGATATTATGAAGGGGCCTTAATCCCTAGGGATCATGTAAAAGTCACCCCTTTCCCCCAGTTCCATGGTAAAAGTAATCGTATCATTTGATCGTTTTACCAGTAAACCAATCGGCATAGAAATGATCGAGTGGTAAATAATCACTTTTGACTGAAGTCCAAAAGAGTTCGAGAATCACCGTTCACCAAGGAGGGTGCCATGTCCGAAGACCAAAAGAAGAAATTAGATTTTATTCAATTTATTTTTCTCCCGAGTATACCAACGTAGCGGAAGCGTTGTTTTCACTTTTCAAGGTTGAAAAATAAAGTTCTCCAAAATCGAAATTTCCACTCGCTTCTTACGTTTTAGACGTCTGTCTGTCTGTCATGAAATCCTTGCCACAGCCATAACTTCTACATTTCTCATCCGATTTCGATGAAATTTACGAGGATTATGCGAGTTTGCGTGTAGTCCCTATGAAAATCATCGCCCCCAGACTGATAGTAGCTGATTTTTTAACCCCCCCTCAAAATTTGTTGGTTTAAGTTTCAAGGTAGAATCCAAAAATCGAATAATAATTTGGCCGTCCGTCCACCGTACGCGGCACTTTCCCCACTTAGCATTGACCGATTTTGATGAAATTTGGTATGCAGGCTCCATTTGGGATCTAGTTGTGCCCCGAAGATTTTGGTTGATTTAGGTCACTTTTAAGAGTTGAAAAATTAATTTTGAAATTTTGAAAACGCCATAACTCAAAAAAATTTTATATAAAGGTATTGTTTTTCCATCAATATAAGATAGTATAGAATTTTTAGAATTTTTTGAAACCACCTGGAGCTCTGTAGGACAAACCGTTCGCTCACTACGAGAATTTAAAGTTTGGACATACGATAAATCAGAAACACGAGTGTGAATCGCAAAAGAGGCCTAATCTCCGTTCAAATGTTAGCTGACCGAAATACGATCGAAGTTTTTCTCCAAGTTGGTTGGTGGTAACAATGGCAAAGGCCTGTTCTACTTGTCTGTTGTATTTGATTTCTACTTCAGATCAGTAATCTTTTCAACTTTTCCATGCATTCCGTTTTAACCATCACCGAATCCACATCACAGTGTACCCCTTCACAATACCTGTCAATTCCCTCTTTCAACTCCTAATACCAGCCTGAATATTTTTCCCACCAGGGGTTTTCCCCAAGTTTTTTTCCCACCATTCACCATGACACCCCCTCTTGCCATGTGCCATCAGAACTTTGGAGGTGGATGTTGATCCTAACTTCACTACGATTTCAGTGTTCAAACCATACAGTCCATTGCCTACATTCATATCTACAATTCTAAGTCCAGTGTACACCAATGTGTATCAAAGTGTAGTTTGTGTAATAGTATTCGCGTAAATAGTACCTAGTTTTAGTTTTCTTCAAAACAATCATCTATAATTTTCATCTACGTCTTCATTTTCTCAATTTTACCCGTACTCTGATCAACGATTTTTTTACGAGTGTTAAATTAAGGGTTAAACCCGGTTGATCTGTTTTGTGGATTTGTTTTATAACTATTTATTCTAATTTATGATGATTTCAATTATTCATGACCTGCAACTCCATAAAGTAGGTTAAATTTGCTACTATTGAGATCAACAAAAGCTCTGTTCAATAGGTCAATTTTTCCAAAAAGTGAAATTTTCGTGTCGAGGCCGTGTTATGAGCACATGGCAGACGTTTTTATTTCACATGAAACAAGCTTACGTCTTTCCTCATTTTTTGACAGATTGAAATTGACTAATTAATTAGATTAACTTCGAAAAACTTGTTTACTGTACAGTTGTAGAAGGAAGGGTAGTGCCAATTCTGCGTTTGATTTTTTTTCCTGGCAATGTAGTAACTGCCCCGGCCAATTCATAGTGGAAAAAATTATCAAGTCCCAGAAAATCAGTCAAGAATGGAATTGATAATTTTCTCAAGCCAACGTTGCTTCTGAAAGTTTGAAAAACTTCGAATCGATCTGGCGCGAAATTCAGTTTTTGCAACTTGATCACTTTTTCCACGCAACCGACGATATCAGTCTCTTAAGGGTAATATTCTAAAAATGGCTTGTTCACTGAAAGTGAACTTTGCGAATTCGGCTTTTGAGCTCCCTGATGCCGTGTGAACATTTGTACGGAAACGTTCGGAAGTCTTCGTCTTTCTTCGCCCGTATAATAATCTACAGGGTCTAAAGGTCTGTCGTACGGACGTTGAAAAGCCAATATTCCACAGGCTTGATACATCCAGCAACATTCGCAACCTTTACTTCTAGTCACCATCGAAGCAGTTGCTCGCTAATTGTAACACTGTTTTTACGAACATTTAGGCTTGTTTCGTCTCTCTTGGTCCGTAGGATAAGTGATATATCTCGTACGGACAATTGTAAATGGAAACTCCAATATCTAAAGGGCAACCATCGTTCGCCAACTCTGAATCCATCGTTTCCTTTTTTTAGCGGATTGATAGAAAATACAATTTAAATCAATATCCCTACCCTTCACTTGCGGTGCCAGCGACGTCTGTCGGGAGAATCATATTTTCTTTCCCAAACCCACCGTCCTTCTCGATCAATTTTCCATTAAAGGCGGATGAGACAAGAGCTTCTTTCGTTCCAGACTCTTCCCACGAAACAGAGAATATTATATTTTCGCGTCGTGACGAAGAAGGGGATACAAATGGGATATCGATTATAGTGGCGTCAATTTTTTGCCTCCAACCAAATAAGGGGAGGAGGCTATTTTTCACAAGTCAGAATAACTTGATTGGATCGAGTTGGATCCGATGAGATCCGTTCCTTTTTAGGCGCAGTATCGAGTGTATTTGGTCACGGTTAAATTAGTTAGGTTTCTCATTAACTTTTGCAGTAAAGAAATTACTGAACGAGTTTCGTACTATTTTATTTACGAAGAGTTAACTTTTGATCAATTTTGTATATAAAATGAGGTAAATATAACGAAAAAAGATTAAATTTGAAGAAAAGATCTTGCTCATAAACATGTATACTCAAAAACTTCTCGTCACAAGGGGCGTTGATGGAGAAACGCCTGTTGCACTTTTACTGAACCGCATGGAGCACTTGAGGACATAGGACCTCTGGGACTTATTACGCCCTTTGGCTTTAGTATCGATCTCCTATCGTTATTCGAAAAGGGCACCTGGCGCTCTATAGTGGCTATATTGGGCACTATCATGTAAATCGTCGTTCGATGGTTGTAACTCTGTATGAAAAAAAGAAAGGTGTTGCCCGAGTAACTCGCAAGGCGCTAAGCATATTGAAGCTATGCATGCTGACGATGTGGCGGCCTTAACGAAAGGAGAACCAAATGAAGCAACTCAAAAGCTACAAAGCTTCTCCAATGACTTTGGTGACTGGTGCAAAAAATGGAGTAAAAGTGAATCCAACAAAATCAAGGAATCGCTCCTTCACCTATAAACGCACATACGAGAAACCCACTAACACATTAAATGATACGAATATACCAGAAAGAACGAATATACCAGTGTGAAAGGAGTAAGCCTAGATAATAAGCTCTTGTGGAAAGCCCACATCTCCTACATTGTCCAGGGGGTACGTTCACGCCTCGCCCAACTCCGATTCTTGCTCCAACCATCGTCCACAGTTCCTCTACATCTCAAACGGAGAATATATCTTTCAATCTCTCAATGACCACGTAAGCTATAGTTTAATTTACGCTTCTAGAGGTAGTACTACTGTCATAAGTCGCACAGATCTCCCTAAGAAGTCAGATTGGTTAGGAAGCTGGATACGTTGCAACATGGCTGCCCCCATGCACAGATTGTTGCTACATTTAAAATTTCCATCTTCCATCTTTCTTAAATTCCCCCCCCCCCCTGAGCCCTTCGCCTAATAACTAATGCACCTTGGTACATGACTAACGCTTACATACACAAAGACCTTGAAATACCTAATGTAAAGGAAGTACTACAGACAACAGCAAACCGCTTCTTCACCAACATCACCGAACACCATAATCAGATTTTAGCATCGATACGTTTGGAAACTCTTCCAACGCCCGCCGAGCGGCGATTGAAAAGGAATAGCATAGCGACTTGTCTCAAACGAACAATAATCGATACTACCTACTTGCAAATTCAGTGTTGCCGGATAATTATGACTCCATTCGCTAACACTATTTTTGAATTATAATTTATTAACACCTGAAAATTATAAAATACCAAGGGAGGACAATTGCTGAATGGGAATCACTCACCATGTTTTGTTTTTTGTTATTAACTATTTTGTTACTATGCAAAACCAAATTGAAATATCATTACAATAAAGTTATCTGCTGTTATAAAAAAATATATGCATATTGTACATCTACATGTACATTTCTCTGAACTTTACCACCTGAGACGAGCCATCACAATTCAGCATTGATAATGCCTCATCGCGCTTGAGGGTGGGCCCTCCGAAGGCCGACAATCGAAAATCCTAGAGCACTCCATAAAAGCAGCGGAAATGGTGGACATCTCTCTGGTTACCGTTGCACAGCGAAGTGAGTCCTCATAGGTCTATGTTGGAACCATAGAAATAGAAGGTCTTCTACATCTTCTTGGAACCCCGAAGCCTCACCCCCCTCCCACCCCACCTACACAGGTCCTTACAAGGCAGGTTGTAACCAATATTGTTCTTTCGCAAGAAAACCTCCCTCACTTTGAGGGTTAGAAGATGGTGATTCAGAAACACAAAAATGTGAATCGCACAAAATGTTTGCTGTCGGATTGAACGCTATTTTTTATTATTTCTCCAAAAATAATTTAATGTCAACCAGTTGTGCTCAACTACCAACAATCAAATTTCGAATTGGAGGCACTTACAACTTTAGAATAACGATGTTCTGCTGGCAGGAACTTTTTGTTAAAATAATCTTGATTGCGCAATAATTTATGCTTGGTAGGTACTATAAATGGAAAATCCGTGTTCTTCCCCGTCGGGTCGGCTCTTTACAGAAAAATAATAAACCGTTGAGTAATAATTTGTAGCTTTTTATGTTTCGTCGGTCAGTCGAGCTGTTTGAAAGTCAGTACCAATGTTTTGAAATTGGAATTATACTAGATATGCCGCCGCAGGGAATGTAATTGGTCTAGACCTAGACTGACTCTGACAACGCATAGCCCGATCTTCATTGTACATATGTTACATAGTGAAATTGTTTGTAGCATGAAAAGTCCCCAGAAGTTCACTAGACCAAAATACGAAAAGCAAGTGTTAAGTTGGCTAGTTACAAAAGGTGGCTTTAGATGCGAAAGGATATTAAACAGCATAGTTGTATAGGATTAGAGATTATCAAATAGCGTCCATTTTTCAGCCCAATCATGTATTGTTTATTAGTTTACTTATTACTGTAATTTATAGAAGATATCAATTTATTTACCGAGATGGAGCGATTCTACAACACGGGCCAAGCCCAACGTCGGGTAGGAAATCTGAGCAAATCGCATCGCATCATGAATTTATCCTCTTGTAAAAGTGTACAAAATGTCGCCAAATAAACATATCTATCTATCTTTGAGAGTTTTATCTGAGTTTGTCTAATAAACAATCAACTAAAAGTGAAGGTGTTCTTAGTTAATGCTCACGCCATAATCTGAACGGTATTGAAATAATTTAATGAAATAAAAAATAGATCACGTTTATCCAAATGCGGATAACGAAAAGGCGGAATGTTGGTAACAGCCGCATTTACGTTGGCCATTCCGATTCCTCGGCGAGTACGTAACGTGGGCCTTCATTAGCTCGAAGCCCAGGTAGTAGGGGAAAGGCGATACCGGTCGACTCAAAATGTCATAGCGAGTGGTCCACGAACATCGACCCTACGAGCCGCACCTGCGACCACGGGATTTCAATGGAATTGAACTCTGTCGTGCAACGGGTGCCTCGAATAAGACCACCTACGAGAGATACGGTGGAGGAAGGGAAAAAAAGAAGGAAAAAATTATGAGGTACAATATTACCAATTATCAAGTTTTTTTTATATCTACTACTCGTATTGAATAAAGCATTGAAAAACACCCAATACTCATGATATATATGATATATCGTCACCTATGTTCACACACCACCTATCTACATTTGGAAACTGTGGCTGTGGAAACCATGCTTCACTGTTGATAGGTGGTTAGGAAAAACCGAATGTGGATACGAGGTGTGTTCAAATTAGTGTTTTTTGACTCACCTGATCTAGATAGAGCAATTTTGAGCTAACAAGTGTGCTCGGCGCGGAAAGTTACATACATAACTGAGAAAACCTCATTTTCGCCAAAATGTAGATAGGTGGTGAGTGAACATAGGGAACGATATAGAGCAAGAGCGAAAATGCTCCTCCTATACGCCTTTGAAAATTGAGTTAGAGAGATATACTAATACACCTCTAATCTAAAATCATTAAGAGAAATTTAGACACAATGTCGGCTTATTTTCCCCCCAAAATATCAACCTAGATGACTAAACATTTCATTAATCCACGTCTTGAAGTTAGAATTTTGTCCACCACGTTCAAACCCTTCTTCAGAGAGGTCTTGCAGATAGAGTTCACAACGGTAGAGCTTTCTCAATGGAGAGGTGACCAATACTTTTGAATTTGTCAAGGGCGGAGATGAAGATAGAGATTCTCAAGTTTTTTTTTTCCTTTTTTTTCTTGGAGGTTCATTATTGAAGGTTCATTACTGAAAATAATAAACCAAAAATAGTGTAATATTCGTTGGTTCCAAAAATTGCATGAAACGTTGAAATCAGTGTTGTGATTGTGTGGACTATCATGTGTCATGGACACATGGATCTTATCTGCACCGTGTTTTGACTACCGTACCCGATTATACGCTGAGAATGAAACTGCTGGCAGGATCGCGAAAATTAACATGTTCGCTGGTAAGAGCGTCGAACTTGGTTTCGAACTCTCTCCCGAAGAAACCGTGTAGCCGAAGGGCGTCCAGAGTGAGGATAGTGTGGGTGATTAATTCAACTAGTTCAACTCCAAGTCAAATGAATATGCATGAAGCCAATGACCCACGGAACTCTGGAGGGCGGCTCCTTTACCACATTTCACAGGCTTACAAATGCCGTTCAATTAGATTACTGACAAAGAGCCTTTCGGGTTCTGAAATGGGCATTCCGAGTGCACCAGCATTGCTCCACCTAATCTAAGGCGACGTCTCCTTGGTCGCCTTCTCCAGAGAGAATTCAGCAATATCCTCTAGATGAAGTATCTGAAAAAATCCTTAGAAGGAATATTACAGGATCTTCGCCGTCGTCCCATGCACTGAATCCTTTGGGTCTGAAGAAATTTGACTTTTTTAAATAGATATGAATAATCAGGTTTTTTACTATCTCTCTCATTACATTATCTCTCAAATATTATTCTCACCTATCTAAGTAGTAAAAATTTTTAAAAAATTAGTTTTCCGAAACATGAATTTTCTCCAGCATTTCAGGTTTCAGAAATTTTTGAACAAAGCTATACACGAACTGACTCCTTTATTCGGAGAGAAAATTAATGTCGGGGGGTTTTGTTTCCGTGTTCAGGACACAATCAATATGGGAGTAATGGAATTCAGATAGCTCCCCCTCCCCTCCCCACCAATCAAGGTGTTCAATCTGTACAAACCCTCGACGAATTTGGGATGTAAGTTCACAGAGATTTTCGGTCATACTCGTACAAACAGACATATATGAAACCAAAGTTGTTCAGGAAGATCAAACGCGTCGATTACGAATGATAATTTTGATTTTGAAAGATTTTTTTACCTCCTGGGAATGGAAACAGTTCCTACCTCACTAAGTACCAAAATGCCAAAATCAGACTTGGAAACAAAATCTAGAAAAACTCTCTGCAAGAAATACAAGAGAACGATTTATAGTTTATATTGAGTAATGCACCATTCTAAATAATGTTATTCCTGTAAAGGACCAATTTTACGCACCTTCCTACTATTAGGGAAACAATTGAAAATCACTCTGATAATCCTTCAAGATACCATTGTGTGGGGATTGCTGTCACGAGAAATATTCAGCTCAAATGAATTTCCACAATGAAACCAGGTCGACCAAGGGCGGAAAGCCCGGCGTGAGGGACGAGAGACGCAGGGCAGGTGAACCCGAGAAGACTGCCTTGTGCCACCGTAAGCGCCACCACCCTCAAATATGTACCAGCCAATCTCAGTGCGTTTCCGACTTTTGGGATCCGAGTTTTCAAACAATTACAAAATTTGTAACTATTTAATAGTCCAGCCAGTCAGCCCATCAAGAGAGAATTGGAATCAACGTTATTCCCAGGCTTTTGACATGTTTCATGCCTTTAGGAGGGCCAGCGATTTGAAGTCTTCCGTGACCGGGACAGGTACACGGACAGTCTTCCGTGGCAGGCTTATTTATATGTTTTTTTGGTGCCGACCCATTCGTAGCCTCGGAACTCCAACTTACCACAGTATGATTTTATTGAAAATTTCGTTGTTCGAACCCAATCGACAGAAATTGGAGTTAAACCGGTAAAGTGTAAATAAACCTACATGGGTAAGGGAAGTGAAGTGATAATTCCAAGCATTATTAGTTTATCTACTTGCCTACCAACCGGGCAAGTTGGCGTACTGATGGCTAGCTGGCATCAATATCGCAAAATCATTGTATCATTTTGCAAATTTGTGATTATCGACTATCAACAAGAAATGATTACTTACCTACAGCCAATGTACGTACCTACTACTAAAAACGCAAGAACTACTCCACTAGGTATTCTAGAGACTTTACCTACAAATTGTGACCTTAATACCAACATATTATAACATTAGCAGTTATAATGAACTGATTAATATTAAATTACCTATACGTGCTATTCAGTTTGCAGGAAGGGGTTCACCATTCCCGCCGCGATCTTGCGCTATCACTCCACACTGTTCTACAGATATAAAAAAATTCTATTAAGCCGGCACTTATTAATGTTACCTACTCGATTTATAAATTGAATGTCATTGTTGCCCATCAAAATAAAATGCCGTAATTTATTTACTTACCTATTACGCCACTAATTCATTCCACCAGCTGCAACCCATTCCCTGTCTCCGCGCCAATGCCTACTTGATCGCCCTTAGAGAAAAAATTATCTTTACAGGTTTTCGCTTTCAAGTTTTTTCTAATAAATTCATAGAAATAATTACTTACGGATATAAATCGTTTCCCTGAATGACTAGAAAGAAAAACACATTACCCCAATTAATCCTTTTGGTAGTAGATTATCAGTAGCTTATCAAGAAGGCACTTGGACGCGGTAGTTTCGGATCTGCGACGGGCGCATCGCAGATCCTATCGGCTCTCTCGCGCGCCGCCTTTTTCCGCTCATTCACATACACATAAAAAGAACATCTATGTTTAGTTAACGCGAGTGCCACGAAGAAAAATAGTATGCTCGATATTCGATTGAAACGTTTGAACTCCTGTAGCTGATTAACATTTTGCATCCACGCATCGGAATTCAGGTACGTATCTACCTACAATTTGCCGTTCAGGTATACCGTATCTACTAAAGTCAATTTATTTTTCAATATCAAAGATATAGCTACTTTCAATTCGTTTGTTTGGTATATTATTTTCAATAATGAATCATTATATTCGAGCTAGAAAAAAATGTTAACCCCACAAAACTTAACGGGTTACGGTTCAAGGTGCGTGGTACTTTCCTGGTACCATGGACCGATTTTGATGAAAGTTGGTACATGGGCTCCATTTGGGGTCTAGTTGTGACAAAAAGCTATTGGTTAGTATCAGTCACTTCGGAAAAAAGTAAATTTTCATTATTGAAAATAAACCAATAGGGGTTGTTATTTTCAAATCGCCCAAGCTCAAAAACTCACGATATACAGTTTTTTAAAACTTTTATGAATAGAATTAAATTTTTAGAATCGAATAAGACCACCCAGAGCTCAGAAGGACAAATCGTTTGGTTTGAACTTCTATAAATCAACATCAGTGTGAATCGCTGTCAAGCTGGCAAGAGTTTTGTAATCAAGCCATTCGTAATTAAGTAATTACGTTAAGTTAATTAACAAATTGTAATTAAGCCCCCGATTTAGACTCTTTCATTTGTTTGCAATCAATTGCAAAACGTTGCCTCAATCACAATTTAATGTCGAGAAAGTGTTAAGAACCTCACAATCTCATCCTCCAAAACTCTCATACACCAAAATAATGAGTCGCCATTAGATGAAGTGTGCCCCAAAACTACTTCAACAGATCTCTTTAATAACACACCCTTAATAAGACCCGACACGTTCTCACCTCATGCCTTTCGAGAGCTGAATGGGAAAGTAGTTTCCTCGTTAAATATTTATAGGCCACCTAGATGAAAAACCACGACTCAGTCACCCCCTCACTTGAGTGATGATTTGCACGTTGACATTTTTCGCGTCTGAGGCGCAAAACCTCGTCTTACCTCGTTTTCCTAACAAAGCAGCGAGTCGAGTAGTTTGCGAAGTAATTAATTCTTGTAGTTTTGTGCTTTGTTCAGCCACCTCCGCCTCTCTCTGACTCCTATCTTATCAACGTCCGATGGAATAACCAAAGTCAACTCCGTCTGGTCCTTGTCGCCATTAGAACTTGTGTTTATCTGAAGAACGTTACAAAAATATTATCAGAGTGAAGAATAGTGAAGGAAAGTAAGTGACCGACCAGTGCACCGCCTCAAGGTAACAAACACGCAACGTTCACTTCGAGCCTTCAATAATGGTTTAGATAGAGTTATAAAAAACGTCTGCCAAGTGAGTGTGGCACATAGCTTCCTCGTATCCATAACCCGATTGTATAGATGATCCGATGCATAGTAGTTAATCTCAAACCACCAATCTTTAAGTACCTTCCACTACCCTCGTATGGGACCATTTACACGTCAACCCGCACAATCCCTGAAAATTTCATCGAAATCAGATGAGAAATGTAGAAGTTATGGCTGTGGCAACTATTTCACGTTTCCGCATCCGCAGCGGCTACTAGACAGACACGGAACCAAAAATTTTCAAAAAGCTCTGAAACGTAAAACGCGAGTGGACATTTTCATTTTCGAGAACTTTTTTTCTCAACCTTGAAAAGTGAAAACTAAGCTTCCGCTACCTTGGTAGACTCGGAAGTTTATTAGGGTGCCCGCTATTTTGAGAAAGGTGGAATTTTTATGATCTCCACCCAAAATGTGGTTTAAAATATCAAAAACGCTGCAAATTATTACACAATGGTTTATTATTTTTTATTTTTCCATATAGATCACTTTTCTGTAAAGCCACCAACCATCCAACATGAAGAAAAACATCGATCGCATTTCAGTCAGCTTTAATTTGAACGGAGATTAGGCCTCTTTTGCGATTCACACTCGTGTTTCTGTTTTATCGTACGTCCAAACTTTAAATTTTCGTAGGAAGCGAACGGTTTGTCCTACAGAGCTCCGGGTGGTCTCAAAAAATTCTGAAAATTCTGTAGAATCTTAAATTGAAGGAAAAACAATACCTTTATATCAAAATTCATTTTGGAACCCTTAGAAGTTACCTACATCAACCAAAATCTTCGGGGCACAACTAGACCCCAAATGGAGCCTACATACCAAATTTCATCAAAATCGGTCAATGCTAAGTGGCAAAAGTGCCGCGTACGGCGGACGGACGGCCAAATTTGTATTTGATTTTTGGATTCTACGTACCTTGAAACGTAAACCAGCAAATTTTGAGGGGGTGTTAAAATTTTTTTTTCTTGGTCGATTCCAAAGGTTCATCATTGAAAATAATAAACCAAAAATTGACCCTGAATTTTTTTCAGATTTTTTGCATAACAAAAACCTACGCCGGTAGCTCGATTTTGGTTTTGAAATATACGCTTTTTTGCCAATATCAGACTTTTGAATATAAATTAATTTTATTAAAATTTCTATTTTTACGTATTTTCATTAGAAATTTCATTAAATTCATCAAAAAAAGTAAATTTTTAACATTTAATTTTTTGTTTTCATTTCATTGGTATCCAGGTCGCTAAACTCAAATTTGGTGTTGAAAATTCATGAACAGAAAAAAATGTATAATCATACTATGATAATAAATTCATTCTATAAAATCTGAAAAAATTCAGGGGTTTGACATTTATTTTTCGGGTGGAGGTCATCAAAATTCCACCTTTTCAAAATAACGGGTACCCTAATGTTTATATGTATTATGATTCGATTTTCGCATTCTAAGTACTTTGAAACGCAACCACCAAATGCAACCAACCAAATTATGATGAGGAGGGGGGGTTAATGTTTGTCTTGCTAATTTCTTGCTAAAATAGTAAACCAAAATATCAGGTGGCAAATTAAAGATTTCAATATCTCAGGGACCTTGCCGCTAAGGCATTATCACCGCTCTAGCAATTTACAGGAGAGAAGGAAGCTTCTAGCTCATTTTGCCTCAATTGTTTACTAATTCAGTGGTGCCCTAGAATAGATCGAATCGACCAGATGTACATCAATGAACGTCTTTACATCTTCATCATAAATCTATCGGCAGCCAAGTGATTTCTAATTCCCAGCCAATACACCCACTCGCATCTAATTCATGAAAAGCCAGCAGGCTGATGATGGCTTTCGCTCTTTTCCCTCTCGTGTTTCATCTATTCAAAAATAAAACAACAAAAGACTCGGTTTCTCTTTATTCACCCCCACCTTCGAGCCCGACACCTTTGCATAATCCAAGGGTCGGAAAGTATGTAATCCAGATGTGGAAAAGTTTTCTAGAGACCTTTTAGAGATAATTACTGGCGGAGTCGCGGGACAAGAAGAGAGCGCTACAGTCGTACGGGTAGCTTGCGAACCGCGAGAGGAAGATTAAACGAGAACCTTCCCATTTCAAACCCGCGTGAACAGCTCGGTGGCGCCCCTGAATAGTCGTACATGAGCTCAGCCTAGGCCTTTTCCCTTGTTTTTTCATTTTTGCTCTACCTTTAATTTCCAGTTCTTTGGCTTCTTCTTGTCTTCTGACTCTGAGCCTACCCACGCAAAGGGAAACGCCAACTTACTTTTTGTTGTAAAGATTCCTTACTCAGGTTTTTATTAGTTTCCATCTCTCGAAAACTTCGGCTCAACATTAATACTTGTAATGTTTCAGAAATGTACAAATGGTCAAACGAGAGCTACGTTTTCGAACGACCAACGATTTGCGCGTACTCCCACTTAAAGTGTTTCCTGACTTGAATGACTAAATCTTTACTACTTTCGGTAACGAACAAACATACTTTTCCTAGCTTTCCATCCAAGAAATCAATCGAAAAAGGGTCTGATTTTTCTTTCCACCGAATCTACAGAGCAAGGGTTATGCAGAGGACCTACAGCTTCCAAACTCTCATTAAACACACCACGAAGGAAAAAGTCGGTTTCCCACCGGGTCGACTCTGCGTGGGACGGTGGTCGGTTAATCCCAGTTCTCCCAGGTGAATAAATTGTCTCTCCAAATATTCACCCAGCCTCAGCTCTGAGGACTGGGACCTCCCTCGTGCCCGAGTTGGAACGCTGCCGCCGAAACCTGCTCTATTTGATACGGATTTCACTCCACTTTTCCCAGCTCCATTTCCTTTCCCTCAACTCACCCGGGTATTATTGTGTTCATCCAGTGTGACTCTTACCGGAAACTCTATCTTGGGAGTTGACGCACGTTACAATCGTATCACGAGGCTTGTGTGAAGTTGGCGACGAGCTAGTTTGAGTTTGAAACTGTATTGACTTACTTTCAACCTCCTATTCGAGTTATTAGGTACGGATAAGTTTCAGCATACTGGTTCGGTGTCAGTACTGTGAATAATATGACGAGTCTGAGGATAGGAAAATGTTGCAAATTGGGAGAAATAGTAATTGAGCAGGAGCCACGCTAAAATACCCGTAATGTGGTATAAATCAAAGTTTTCAATGTTGGCACTGCGAGGTAGTCTGTGAAGGGCTCTGTTCCTGCGGTAGTTTTTAGGGGAAGAAGAAGTGAAGAGTAGTGATCAGGCGGGGATACGTGGTACTTGGACATTCATCTTTGACAGCAGAGATGAGCAGATAATGTTATTATTCAAATTTTTAAGAAAGACCTCTTCTGGTATACAGATGGATCCAAAATGGGGAATGGTACAGGGATTACAATTTACGGGGCTAATCCCAGATGGAGCCACTCAGCTCTTCTGGGAGTGTATGTCTCGGTATTTCAGGCTGAAGTTCTTGCAATTAGGGTCTGTTCTGGGGAAAGCCTGCGTAGGGAACACCGAGGTGTACAGTCCGCATTCTCTCGGACAGCCTGGCTGCGATCAAGGATTTAGCCGCATCCTCCATTAACTCAAAGTTAGTGTGGGACTGCTCCAAAACTCTCTGCCTCTTGTCGCAACACAACAAAGTCTCTCTGGAGTGGATGGCAGGACTCAGCGAGGTAATGGGTAGTGAAAAGCAGATGCGCGGGCCAGAAGGGGCACACTAACCCCGTTCATTGGTCCAGAGCAAGCTGTCGGCATCCCCAAATCTAACTTTAGGGCGACCATAAACCAGTGGGTCACCAATGAAACCACTAGTAGATGGTCAAACCTTAGAGGGCATTCTCTAAGTAAGCGCATGGTGGCCAAACCTAACACCAGCGCCACTGAAGAGCTGCTCCGGCTAAGCCGCAAGGAAGTCAGGTTAGTCACAACCACATTGGGGTAAACCAGAACACAGCCCTCTGAAGGCTGTGGAGACGCTGTAGAAAAAGCCTCCCACATAGGTAATATCCGACTGCGAAATTCTATCAAATCGCAGGTTTTACCTCCTCGGGTCACACCCATGGAGGCTTTTCCCAGTCCTTACCAAAGGGCTAGGACTCTTTGACTATGAAAAGAATCCTCGGAGTAGCACAATAAGCCACTAGACTTCAGCGCTTTGGGCTCCCATCACACTGATCCGCGGATTCATATACAATCTACAATCATAAGGAAGAAAGTGTGATGCGTTGAGCTCCAACGCCTTCTACATATCACCTTGTAGACCAAATCGGCTGAGGGTACTTAAATGTCCATCTAGAAGGCCACATACTGTAGGAACCTGTTCTGCACAAGTTTCAATTGATGCTTGTCTACAGTGTGGGTTGGAGACCAAACAGATGGCGCATATTCTAAACGGTAGTAAAAAGAGGGCCTTATAGAGTCACAATGGGAGTGACACTTTCGAATTCCCTAGTGTCCCTCTTCAAGAATCCTAGACTGCGCATTGCTCTAGCTGCTACTACTTCAATGTACGTTCATCGCAGGGCGCTCGCCAGACCTTACGACCTCCTAGGTTATCGTCAACAATGACTTTCCGGGTCCTGCGCCGAAAGGTGACCACCGTTATTTTCGAGAGATTTAGGAAGAGATTATTCAGTTATTCAATGAGCACAAAGCTTCCAGTTTATCAATTTCCCCCTCCAAATTTTCATAGTAAGGCGAAGACTGATGTAGCAATCAATCTTGAAGTCATCGGCGAAGAAAAGCGAGCGTAATTGTGGGCAGTGAACATATGAGGCGACAATGAAATAGTTGGAAATTGAAGAAGCATACTTTCCTATAAAAAATTCGACTTCCTCAGTAGACTGTTTAGTTTTTATTCAGCCCATAATGAGGTACTGAAAATTTCGAGAAACGTGCCTGATACATTTCTCAGTCTCTTTGAGAGGACTTTGAGCATTCAGAGCTGAATTTATTGTAAACTCCACACCTATCGGCAATCGATAGGAAACAAGTTGTCTGTTTGTAGCTAGAGATTTGGAAGGAGGAAAGATATAGGGAGAATCCCCAATTTACTAGATTGTCGTCCTCAACAATCCGAATTGAGGGAAAGCCCTCCAATTGGAAGGGTAAGTCGATTTGTTCGTGCAGCATAATCTATAACCTATACAGCGGGAAATCTTCATCGAATAGTCGTTTCTAATGTGATTGAGTGATAGTGTCCCTGATAGAAGTGATATGACGAAAGCACTGAAACCGTAACATGATGCGAAGTGGCTTACATTATCGAGAAACCACGAGAGAGATGAAAATTAGGTCTCCAGTCTACCCTAACCTGACTGCCGTCTGAGGCGTCCTAAGCACTGAAAGGGCTTGAATACGCTCTTTGTTCAACAAGGATTTGATGAAGGTCGATTTGCTGAGTCCGAAAACACACTGTTGAATGGAGGAGACTGTCGTTTACAATTAAGGGTGATTTTCTGTAAGTAAACGAAGCAGCCGAAGGCCTCAGATTCTATTGGCAAACCAAGAAGATATCCTGCTTCATTAGGTCTATTCATGGTACAAACATTCGGTCCTACGAGGCTTAATTTCTTATGGAAGATGAACTGGTTTATGGGGGTAGATGACTTATTGAAAACGTGTCAATGGGTCAAGGATCATGAATTTTAAACGAATATGACGAAAAGTGTTTGTCGAACCTGAATGGAGAATTGCCGAAAAGCTTAACCGATCGTCACCGAGTTGGTGCGTTTATATGACACTAAAAATCTGAGATGGTGCCTCTGAGGTGCTCTCATGTAGACGTTCCGCAAGGTAGCCTCCCAGTCCCAGAGCTCGTCTTATTCCCCATTAGCAATTTAACAGAAATCATTTCAGAACTTGGAAAGTGGTGTTCAAATGACGATGACATAAATTTTCTGTAAGATGTGTGTTGGTCTGTCAAACTCAGTTTAACGTCAACTGGTTTGTTCTCAATGATTTGGTATTGCATGATGTTCTTTGGTCTCCAAAGCTTCTAGTGAATTTTACAAAGAAAATGAAGCTATTGCAATTCCTTAAAAATGTTAGCATGGACTTTTTTGTAAAACTTGTTCACTAAAATTCGTTTCGGAACATTCTAAAACGATTACGTATATAAACATAATGAAATCTGCGTACATTCGTTGTACCCAAAAATCTAATTGCCGAGTGGGTACTCTATGAGTTTGTGGAGACAAGTAGAACATGATTATGGACTCTTAACATCTTGAAAACAAAACCCTGTGCATACAGTATGGTGGTTCAAAAAAAAATAACAATTTACGTATGGGTGGCAATTAGATCAGAAAGACAAAACGAATACTTAAAGGTACCTATTATTGGGATTAAAAAAATTTTAACCAAAGGGTTGATCGTATAATTTAATTGATTCGTGCTACCACGAGGCTGACTACTAGCTCATATACCTACTCGTAGTAATATTTAGATTTTTCTCGTATTATCTATTACAATCTTTTTTTTTTTTTTTTCACGACCTCCAACCTTGCTATTCACCCTTATGAACAATGCTTCTTCAACCAGGTGAGAGAATGTAGAGGAACACTACAGTTAATTTTTTCGAGTCCAGCTTCCTGACTATTCGGTTCTACCTCATTCACTCAAGTTCCGTCCTCTTTTAGGGATGTTTTTGCGAATTTTACAATAGAATAAACCAAAAAATGATGTTCTTGTTGTTCTTGATGTTGCTTGTTGATGACTCACAACATAGTTTTCAGCTTCACAGCAAAATTACGATTTCTAATAAAATCAATTCAATGCCCTTTTTGACTATTATTTCTCAACAATGACCTACCGAAATCCATAATATGGATTTCGGTAGGTCACTGTTGAGAAATAAATAATTAATAAATAAATATTATTTATTGTCTTGAACGTTATTTCCTACGTACCCAATCAACGGAGTAGGTACGTACTCCGGTAGGTACCTCTTGTTAGCTCAATCATTCACAGTTGACATAGCAGTTACCTTTTAGAAAGAATGAACACCATGTGTTTGCAGTATTACGACATAAAATGTATCCAAACGAAATTGCCAACACCATCGTCATTTTTCAAACCTTAGCTTTAACTGAAAGATTTCTTCAAAAATTCGCGCATTCACTCATGCTTCATGAATGGACTTTTTCTGTATCGGATCAAAATTACCTGCAACAAGATCACAGCACCGATAGATGCAACTCGAGCATGACTCTACGCAAGTTTGTCTAAATGTCTATTTGAAGATCTCGTCTATCTGAGTCTCGTGCGATACCTCGACGTTACAGATGTTGGCTTACTTGAGTGCATCGATTTGCAATGTCATCCTCCAGGTGTAAGACCTTGACCGAGTCGGTGTTCTCCCGAAATATCATTCTCCCAACCACAACAGTCGGGAATGTAAGAGTAATGGACGCTCCCGCCGCTTTGAACTCCGCAAGACTCCGAGCATTAAAGTAATTGCTCCAAACGTAGATATTTTATCAGCGGGAGGACGCTGTAGACGAGAGAGCACTCAGTAATTCGAGCAGAAATGGACAGGTAATTCGGTTTCCATTTCTGACAAAGAGGGCTCCCCAGGCGGTTTGAACCATTTGTTACCCGCAGAAAGTCACTTATCATTCTGGCGGATCTCCGCGGCCTCTTCTTGTAAACACTTATCTCGCTTTGGAACTGGAGTGTCATCGCTTTTACGCGACGATCGAGATGAAGATATTATTCGGATGGCTTCGAGTATCTTTTATCACTTCGATCCATTCAGGAACTCACCGGTTGCCTTTGGTTTGGAGAAGAGGAATGGAGAGCGAGATGCTGCCGAAAGCGCTTGGGTTAAGGCAAAGTTTGGATAAGTTACTCCAATCTCCCACTTACTGATGTTATATTCAATTTGAGTTGCTACGTATGAGTGTCAGCAACTTTTCCCGAATTGTCACTACGTATTTTCCAATCTATGCAATTGATAAGAACTTGATATGGTGTCTTTCTCTCACCTCAAATCTTTTGGAAACTGATAAAGAATGAACTCGATAAATGCTATTCGATCCTCAGTGGCAGACACAAATGTGAGAATGAGAAAAAAAAATGGGCCTTCTGAAGATGAATTTTTAGTAGGATCCATGGAATAGCAGAGAGAGGCAAAGATGAAGATCGAGATAAAAATCATTAAATGTTGAACGTGGAGAAACCGAGTGTATACGGTGGCTGCACGCAAGTCATAGGAAGCTAGTCTGAACTACTAAATAGCTGGATGAAGTTTTGAGATGTCTTCTAGATATAGAAAAGTGATACAGAGCCACTACTTACAATGCAAGGAGAAATGCACGGTTTTCAACGTTCCAGACAGAACAGAGTTTAAGTGCGGTGTGGAGATGATGTCACGAACTAAACCCAGTTCACAAACTTGCCTTTTGAAAGGATCAAAAAGTTTTAGACCTAGCTTCTAGATCAAGAACTCGGCAGGCAGGTTCATAGAGCGGGAAAGCTGAACAACTTCTCTCCCCACTGCGCCATGCTTCTGCACACATCTGGTTCAAGAATTCTAATTCTTTGAAAGGAAACTATGAAATCCACCATATTTTGAATAGTTCGCAAAAGCCAGATATTCAAATGAAATATATCTCGGGATCTAAACCTTCGACTGAGGAAATCTGAATAACTTACCAATTGTGCACAAGCCGGCTACTAAACCACGCCTCTTAGTGTAGGGTTACTACATTATCACCTGAACGATATTAGTTTGTATTGATGTGTTACTATGGCAACGGTTTAGATTGTCTACGTGTCAAGTTAATTAGATTATTCAATAAATGGATCTCAAGAGAGTTTGAGTAATTCTATATTGGCGCTGCGGAAAATGCCAAAAAAGGGGAAGATGCGGTGGAGTGGGGATCTGGAGGATGGCACGGAAGACGAAGGAACAAGTAAGAAAGATGAAAGTTTATTTCTAGATAAATTGTTGCAATCTTTCAAGTTTGGAAATTTCGAGGAAGAACAGGAAGATTGGTGGTACTACATCAGTCGATTTGAGGTCGAACTTAAGCGATTTTCTAGGGGCAGATCGTTGCCAGACGATGTCCAGAGTGTCCTGTTTTTGTCGTGCATTGGTTCTGGACCATTCAAGATATTGGTGGATCACTTTCGGCCGGCAGATGTAAGTACGATAGAATATAAGCAGCTCAGAAAGGTTCTCACTAGGTACTATGTTAAGGCAACATGCATTTTTTCGGAAAGACAGGCTTTTGCAACGAGGCTCCGGGAACCTAGCGAGACTTTGGCCAAGTTTGTGAGCGCTTTACGCACATTGGCAGGAACTTGTGAGTTTGGCGAAAATCTCGAGGAGAGGTTGCGAGATCAGCTTGTTATAGGAATAAACGAAGCCAGGTGGCAAGAAGAATTGATCAGATTGCACCCTAATAATACTGCTACTTTTCAAGACGTCGAAACAACTGCTTTGGGGCTAGAGCGAGCAGTTCAACAGCAGTCCATGCTCAAAAGTTTGGAGGGAGGAGGCAGAGGGAGAGATTCGGTGGAGCTTCGGCGGGTAAGCAGCCCTACACGAAGGGGGCAGACAAGGCAGTCACCCTTCTCAAGCAAGGTGAAGCAAGAGTCACCTAGGATCAGAGAACCAAGAAAATTGTACCCAAACATTGACTGCCTATGTTGTGGGTTTGAGAAACACGAAAAAGGGGTTAGGTGCCCTGCAGAAAAGTCGAAATGTTTGGCGTGTGGGAGTTTTGATCACTATGCTCGCGTGTGTGTCAACAAGGGGAATGCAGTTGTAGTCAGGCCAAAGAAGACGAGGCGTCTGCAGAAGAGGTCAGAAGTAGAATCAGCTAGTGAGGGCAGTGGTAGTGACACGAATCAGATTAATGCCATAGGGAGCAAAGTCATGGTACCAGTCGTCATCAATGGGATACAATGTGAGATGCTGTATGATTCAGGTGCAGCTCAGACAGTAGTTGGGAGACAATTCTGGAAGAAGGTGGGGTCGCCCAAGTTGAGCCCAACTGAGGATCTAGTGGCGTACACAGGGATCCCAATCAGCACTCTAGGAAAAGCAAGAGTCAATGTTACAGCATGGGGTCAGTCTCGAAACTTGAAGCTGGTGGTGGTTGATACGAACGACTCACCACTTTTAGGCTTAGATTGGGCTATAAATTTCAAGCTCCCATTGCCAGAAGGGGCCAGGATTTGTGCTCTAACAAAAGCAGGGACAACTCACACAATCTACCAGGAGCGTTTGGAACAACTGAAGCAGAGGTACAGTACAGTATTTAAAGAAGGTACAGGAAAAATTATCGGTCATTCGGTTCAAGTTAGGATTAGGTCAGGGGTGGTGCCAAAAGTGTTTCGGCCCAGACCTGTGCCGTTTGCCATGCGAAAGCAAGTCGAGGAAGAGCTGCAGAGATTGGAAGCCCAGGGAATTATTGAGCCAGTAGATACGATCACGAATCCATTGGAATGGGCTGCACCAGTGGTTGTTGCCGTGAAATCAAATGGCTCAATTAGGATCTGCGGCGATTTCCGAGTCACTATCAATCCTCATGTAATAGCCGAAGAGCACCCAATGCCCACATTCGATGAGATAGTAACGAAGTTAACAGGAAGCAAAATTTTCTCAGTGATTGATCTGAAAGATGCGTATTTGCAACTGGAAGTTCAGGAAGATTCCAAAAACTGTTTGGGGCTGGCCACGCATAAGGGCTACTTCAGGTACAAGCGCCTACCATTCGGTGTGAGTTTTGCACCAAAGAAGTTTCAGAAGACCATGGATGTCATTTTGATGGGTGTTCCAAATGTGGCGTGGTATCTTGACGACATTATTGTAGGTGGGCAGACTGGCGAAGAACATCTTGAAGCAATTGAACAAGTACTGTCTAGGCTAAACAGAGCCGGTATTAAGACCCAAGAAGCAAAATGTAAATGGCTGCAGAAAAGTGTCAAATACTTGGGACATGTTCTGGATGAGAATGGCATAAGAGCGGTGGAGGACCATGTTGAGGCAATAACGCATATGCCTCAACCGACAAGCGTTCAAGAGCTCAAGTCATTTTTGGGTACTGTGAACTTTTACTCCAGGTTCATTGAAAATCTTCAGGGAGTATGTGCACCACTTCACGAGTTGACACGGAAAGGAGTAAAATGGAAGTGGACAGAAGAGGCTGAAAATGCATTTCAAAAAGTAAAGCAGAACATAAAAAGAGCTGGAGAATTGGTACACTACTCATTAAGTTTGCCGCTGGGAGTGACAGCTGATGCTAGTGCAAAGGGGTTGGGAGCAGTCTTGTGGCATCGTTTGTCTGGAGGCGAAGAAAAACCAGTGGCTTATGCGTCAAGAGTTCTGTCAGAAACAGAAGCAAGATACTCAGCAATAGATCGTGAGGCACTGGCTCTGGTTTTTGCAGTAAAAAAATTCGATCAGTATCTGCGGGGTTGTGAGTTTATTCTGAGAACGGATCATAAGCCACTGATGAGAATTTTGTCGGAGGGAAAGGAAATTCCTAAGATCGCTGCAAATAGACTTGTTCGATGGGCACTAATCCTGAGGAGTTATGACTTCAAGGTTGAACACATCCAAGGAAAGGACAATTGTGTCGCTGATACGTTGTCAAGACTTCCGGTGGGGGGCGTGGAGGCTTCTGGGTTGGAAAAAAGTGGGAAGCTGTATGGGACCCATCTGTTAAATGTGAGGCTCCAAGGGTGCCCAGTGACAAAGAGAGAATTGAAGGAGGCGATAAAGGCTGATGCAGAGCTGCAGAAAGTAAAACAGTACGTGGAAAGGGGTTGGCCAGACAAGAAAGACCTGGAAAACACATGGCTTCCGTACTTTGAGAAGAGGGAAGAGCTCTCATGCGAGGAGGAAATCCTGCTATGGAATGGAAGGATAGTGGCTCCAAAGAAGATACAAGGTCGATTTCTTGAGATGCTGCATTTAGGACATCCAGGAGTTAGAGCAATGCGAGACATGGCTAGAATGCATGTATGGTGGCCTCAGGTTGACTCAGCGATCGAAAGGTTCGTAAAAGGGTGTAATCCTTGTCAGGAAGGGCGGCAAAAACCTGAGGAGGCTCCCATATACTCGTGGAATATCCCTGATGTACCATGGACACGGCTTCATGTAGATTATGCCGGACCTTTTGAGAACTTCTATTGGCTAGTGGTCGTCGATGCTACGACCAAATGGCTGGAGGTGGTGCCATTGAAGAGGGCTACAACAAAGACAACAATCAATGCTCTGCAGGAAATTTTCTCAAGGTTTGGCGTTCCAAGTTCTATAATGTCGGACAATGGTCCACAGTTTGTGTCAGAGGAGTTTCGATCGTTTTGCAGGGAAACGTTGATAACGCATGTAAGGATAACACCATACCATCCCCGATCGAATGGCCTTGCGGAAAGGGCGGTTCGGACATTCAAGAGTCGAGTTAAAGCATCAAAACCAGGAGGTGGGTCGATCCAAGAGAGAGTCAGGAACTTTTTAGTATCATATCGTGTGACACCTCATAGCACCACCAAGCGATCGCCGTCAGAGCTTCTTCTTCGACACCGGATGAGGACACCATTCGACCTCCTGAAGCCGTCAGTTGGTCGTAACGTCGAGGAATCTCTCATGACCCAGAAGAAAAATCGCGATCAAGGGAAGAGGTTTCGAGAGTTTGAGGAGGGACAACAGGTGTGGGTTCTCAATAAGACCACAGCTGGGTACTCCAGAGGATGCATCACCCGTCGGACAGGAGATTTGTCGTATCATGTACTTGTGGATGGACGAGAAGAACGTAAACACGCGGACCAATTAAGAAGAGCTGACTGATCAAGGAGAAGGGGGGAAAAGATGTAGGGTTACTACATTATCACCTGAACGATATTAGTTTGTATTGATGTGTTACTATGGCAACGGTTTAGATTGTCTACGTGTCAAGTTAATTAGATTATTCAATAAATGGATCTCAAGAGAGTTTGAGTAATTCTATACTTAGAATTGCTTTTACACAGAACAAAGAAGAGCAAGCGGGCTGCATGGAAGTAGAAATGAAGAATACTTCCATAGTATGCGTTGAGGGCCAATGACAGTTGAGAGGCGAGGGGAAAGTATTGGAGGGAAAGCGTATGTTTAATCTGTTGTGTAGCTTGTTAGCTTGCTTGTGAATAAAGCAATTTTGTCGAGTTTGCAAGTGGTTTTACGCTCTTTTATCTTACTAGTAGTCATATTTTTACATTTAGATGTTTCGATGTATGTAACGTACGTATACCTCAATAATTTATAACTTTAATATTGAGTGAGCCATTTGTTTTATTTAAATCATGTGATGAAGTTATCCATTCCCCTCACATGCGAGCCTAATTCAGTTAACTCCAATGTACTCACTGGAAAGGTATTATAAGAGAAGAGGGTATGAAAAGCTAGTGCTAGTGCAATCCTCAGCGAGTTACCCAACGTAATTTAAGCGTGACATCTTGCGACTCGACAGAATATCAAACCCAACATTATGACTTACAAACGTGTCTAATCTTGACTCAAGAAAGGACTAGCGTGTTAACTCGTGACTCAACAAGCACAGTATTACTTTGACAGCCATGGAATTTTCCTATCTATCTCTACCATGGCCAAGGCAAAAAAGTATAAAACTCACGTGTTAGAGAAGGGCATTGCAGATTTAAAGAACTTCAGGGTTAATTAAAGCAACAGGGATAGCTGGGAAGGGAATGTATGGAGCAGGTTAGCTACTCTTCAACTATGCAGCATCTCGCAGCAACAATCCATCCAGCCACATGGACTTCCTGGGTGGTGGTGGTTGAGGTGTTGTTCCATGGAGGATGTTGCAGGCCGATGGTTGTTCCTTCAATAGTGACATCGTCATTCCATCCCTGTGAAGAGGAATAGGGCTGCGAGCCTCGATAGCTCACAATATTACCTACAATAGGACGTGAAGGTCTATTTCCCTCCGTACTTCAATTCACTTTAATTCATCACTCCATTGGGCTTCTGGAACTCTTCCAAATCTTGCAATAAAATAAATATAAGGCATCAGAATCTTCATTATATGGTAGGTAGATGTTCTTCGGCCTCCACACGAAAAACGCCCTTGAGTCAAGCATTTATCTTCAAGTACTTTCTTAACCATTAGGCTCAGATCGAACACAAATTGGTTCCCCTGAAGAGTCTAAAAACTGTTTGAACAAATTCAGAACCTTACCCATGCAATGAACAATCATTTCTTGTCCTGGGATTCAATATTATTCATAATGCAGGAAATGTTTCCTATCGATTGGTTGTAACCTCCTTTGACATAACCAAAGCAGTTCTTGAGTAAAATGGAGCAAAAGCCGATATTTTTCCATTAGCAGATCTGAGCTCTTCTTGAAAAAGAACAAGAGTTAATTTCCAGAAAGGTTTTCATTACCTAATTGGCATCTTAAAACATGCTCAGACTCAGTTTGAAGGTATTTCTCGTCAATATTTCGACTGAATCCTTCGCGTTCCTAAATCAGATCAACACATAAAAGACTCGATCGTCCGAATCGAAAAGAGATGAAAGACGAAGTAACCTAGAAAATACGTTAAACTGAACGGAAAATTCGGGTTTTGAGAAGAAGCTTTTCATCTCTCAATTGCTTGGAGACTCGAGAATACTTTTTCAGAGTATTTAACTAATGTCTTTAAAACGGGTTGCTAATTGCATTACCCGCATCGGGAGGAGGGGGACCTTATCGTGGCGATTGAATTAGAAAGAAGAAGGATCTGAAGGGAGAGATATCATCAGCGAGAGAGGCTGCAAATTATATAATCGATGGACTTGATTGGATGACACTGTTTACTGAAGGGTCAAGGGTCAGGGATAACTCTGATCCCATATAGATTGGGGGATCGGTTCAGTTTTGACTGTTTTTAGGAAGTTACATCACGATATGATGATGAATCACGTGATATTGATGGATCTGATCGATCATTTCTGAATGTATTAGACATCCCGTACACAATACGAATTCCTAGCCGGACAAATTATACGATACTTAGCCGCCCCCACGATCAAAGGTTTTGATAATATTGTCGCTTATATCTACTTTCGTGCCAACTTGTAGTAAATACAGCACCCAAATTTGATGCTCAGATGACCTTTTCTAAAGTTGAAATTGAATGTACCTACATAGCTTAATCTCTCTCGCATATCCTTCCAAGAGACTGTGCAGTTCTGCAAGCAGCTCCGCGAACGAGACAGTGCCTGCGATGTTATTGTGCTACTTCCACACAGAAAGAGGTAATGGGCAACCTTCAATGGGCTCCCCATCGTCTGGTTAGTGAATTCACTACCCCCTCCATCCCATCAAAAACAAAATTCGAAAATCCCCGACATAGTGCACAGCTAGATAAATATGAATCCATAAAAACAATAAATTAAAAAAAAAACACGCAAATCGGTTGCCTGGGCAGAGCACACCAGATTTGGCCACACACGGACAGACATGAACACAGGTTTTTTTCTCGTATTTGGTTTCAAAATGGTCTAAAAGGGATTTGGGAGACCACCTCGGTGTTCCCGGAGGTTCAAAAAAGCACCCCTGTGTTCCCCTAGAATGTTGGTCTACATGTTCCCGGGTCACCCGAGTGTTCCCCTAGCGGCTCCTTACGATTTAGGCCTCTATGTTCCGAGTAGCCTAAGTGTTCCCATTAACTGTGTTCATATTCACATTCGTGTTTATGATTTATCATTAGTCCAAACTTTAAGTCCTCACAGGGAGCAAACGGTTTATCCTACAGAGCTCTGTGTGTTCTCATTCGATTTTAAAATTCCATTCGTACCTATCTTGTAACGTAAACCATCATGTGATCAGTTACGTGATTTAATCAATTAGAAAAATGAGTAGTAGTTTAAATGTATGTCTTGTTCATTTGCCACGATTGGGCAAGGTGAAATTTACATCCGCCGGTTTCCAGACCTTCTGGCCATACATTTCTGACTTTGTTCTGTATTGCGATCTCAAAGTCAGTTGTACATATCAGAGGCCACAGCTCTTGCCCCACCAGCTCTTCGCACATAGCAGCTACGCTTCTAAGGCAAAACTCGTATGTTTGCTGCTGCTCGTTGGGCGACAAGCAGAAAACTAACGGCAATACTTTCTCATTCCAAGGTATGGGAACACAGAGACCAACCAACTCATAGGCGATCGGAACATCGCGGCTACTCTTATTGCTGGGAATAAAAGTGAATGGGAACACTCAGGTGTCAATGCTGTCGCCTAATGGTCCGCCCTAGGAACACTGGAGCCGTCACCCACGAATTTCTATGAGGTTGTTTTTGACATTTTCATGTCTTTGCTTTGGCACATAAACTGAAAAATCGTCACGAAAACTTGCTCAAGCTACCAATAAATAAAATAGACTCACTGTGTTGCGTAGAGAACAATAAACTGTTTTGATGCTTGGGTACATGAACTAACAACCTTACTTCACTACCTTGTTGTGTAGTGGTTGACATGAAAATGTCCTAATGTGTTGCAGACTCGTATGCAAGCATTTTAGAATTTTTTTAATTCCTTAGGAATTGCATGGTCAATAATTGATATTGACGTCACCATTAGGACCACTGTTGTAAGATTTCAATGGAATCCATCCAGTCATCTTGGTTCCGTTTTTATCAATGATAGATATTTACCTACATATTACCAATATTGATTCCCAGAAGATTCCTTTTCTACGTACCTTCAAGTTGATAAAGAATGAAATTTCGTTTCACCCGAATGGGATTATGGAATTCTCAAAATACTGCAATTGACAGGGATTCAGAGAACCTACCTTCCCACTTCATAACAGTAGTTTCCGTGTACGGTTTATGTACACGGCGCATTGGGTATATCCCACCATCAAGACTGGCGAGTCGTGCGGGTCATTGCCTAACTTCCCTCTTCCATCAATGCACTATCTGTCCGAATCACCCGATGAGGGAAGTAGGTAATGATGAAACTAAGAATGTATAACTGATTGGTAATAACGGAAGTTTTTTCTCCATTCAATGTTGTCCACCTTCACCCCACATTAATCGCATAAGCATTAATTGATGTGGGACGTCGTGTTTTTATGATGAACAATAGGAATGTTTTGAATTTTTAATTCTCAGTACTTTTTAGGACGTCCCACAGTAAGACTTGGGCGTCCTTATGCGATCGATCTGGGGTGAAGTTGGACAACACTCAACAGAAAAAAAAAATAACCACACAGTAATCCGTTTTAGACCATTCTGAATCCAAATCCGCGAAAAAAACCATAGGTGTATGTCTGTGTGTGTGTGTGTGTGTGTATGTGTGTGTGTGTGTGTGTGTGTGTGTGTGTAACAAAATCTTGTGTACTCTGCACAGGCCTTAGTTCTCAACCGATTTTCCTGGTTCTTTTTTTGTTCGTCGCGGAAAACTATCTAGTTGTGCACTACGTCGCCGGAATTTCGAATTTTGCCTTTTAAGGGGGGGAAAGGGGGGGTTAATGCTCGAAAAACGTGCGTTTTTGGGCATAATCTTGTGTACTCTGCCCAGGCCTTAATTCTCAACCGATTTTCCTGGTTCTTTTTTTGTTCGTCGCGGAAAACTAACTAGTTGTGCACTACGTCACCGGAATTTCGAATTTTGCCTTTTAAGGGGGGGAAAGGGGGGGGTTAATGCTCGAAAAACGTGCGTTTTTGGGCATAATCTTGTGTACTCTGCCCAGGCTTTAGTTCTCAAACGATTTTCGTGGTTCTTTTTTCGTTTGACGCGGAATACTATCTAGTTGTCCACTACGGCGGCGGGATTTTGGATTTTGCTATTTAAGAGGGGGAAAGGGGGGGTTAATGCTTAAAAAACGTGCGTTTGCGTGCATAATCTTGTAAACTCTGCCCAGGCCTCAATTTCCAACCGATTTGTGTGTTTCTTTTTTTGTTTGACTCAAAATAACTTCCGAGTTGTACATGATTTTAGCAGAGTACCAAAATTCGCAAGGGGAGGGGGTGAGTGGGGGATAATATTCACAAAATATCCGATTTTTCAATATTTCGGTTCCTTTACTGCTTACTAATTGTACTCAAGCTTTGAAATTGAGGAAAAATTCTTTGTTTGACTCAAAATAACTTCCGAGTTGTACATGATTTTACCGGAGTACCAAAATTCGCAAGGGGAGGGGGTGAGTGGGGGATAATATTCACAAAATATCCGATTTTTCAATATTTCGGTTCCTTTACTGCTTACTAATTGTACTCAAGCTTTGAAATTGAGGAAAAATTCCCATTATACCTCCGGATTTTCATGAATTATTCTCTGTACCACCATGGAACTAATAGTGGTGCCAGGACATGGTGCCATGATGCCATAAACCGCTTATTTCGTGTTTTTTTTTTGTGGTTCACCTTGAATACGGATGTGAACCTCGACGGACTGCCTACCAAAACTAATAGATGAAAGTTCAATGTTACGAGGTATTTCCGCTTTGGTGCAAGACTGGCACCATTGGCGTTGGGGTGGTGGGGGGGGGGGGGGGGGGGGGGGTGTGAACTCGAATTCGCATGTTGGGTATCGTAGATCATGGATTTTAAAGTGCTCTTCAGATTCGAGGCTCCCATGCCGGTAGAAATGTTAAGGTGGATAATGGTGGGGGGGGGGGGGTCAGTATTTCTTGCCTAAAGTAATAAATAAATTACATCGAGTGAAACAGTTTTATCACTTAACAACTGGTTGAACTGATCTAAAGCTTATCCAATGGGACGTCCCCTGGAATGCATGCATTACTAAACAATATGTTTGAACTTAACAATGCAATGCTCTACAACTTTTAAGTAGATCGAATATCGATAGGAATTAATGACGCGAAGATATAACCTGCAGAAAATGGCCGTGTGACTCAGATTTTGGAAAATGTTGACAAAACACTGCAAATTATTACGCAAGGGTTTAATATTTTTCTGTATAGATCACTCGCCAGGAAAGAACACAGCTTTGCAATTATCACAACCTACCAACCAATTTTGGTTTATTATTTTCAATAAAAAGCCATTGGAACCGAGCAAGAAAATATTTTTTCAACCCCCCCTCAAAATTTGATGGTTCACGTTTCAAGGTACGTAGAATCAGAAAATCGAATAAAAAACCCTGTGTTGTTGCCTGTAAAGTCGGTATACGGGCGAAAGTTTTACGTGACAACGACTTTGAGTGGTAAAATAATTTTAATGTTAATATTCATTCGTATAGTAGGAAGAAGGATAAAATAAAATTCTTTGTCAAGTTGCACAGAGTAGGTATTTCCCGTAGGTAGTTGGTATTTCCCATGGGTGGGGGGGGGAGTGAGTGCCAGAGAAGGGGGGCGGGGCGCTCCCGCTTTTGTGAGCGCCGGGGAAGGGGAAGGGCCGCCCGCCTTTAGGGAGCGCCGAGCTGCACCCCCTCCGTGAGCGGAGCGTAACGCAGTTTCTTGAAGTGTCTCCCGGTAAACCAATTTATAAGACGTTATCACGTCAAAATTTTCCTCCGTCCGCCGTACGCAGCACTTTTCTTAGCAATTTCTACCATAGTAGACATGGAAATGTATACAAAATTAAACCATTCTCTGAACTTGAGGGACTTATATCATTTCAAGCAATTTACACTCAATGGGAGCTATTTTAAGATTCTGAACGAGAGCTTTCTAAAATAAATGGATGTACGCGCCAAGTCAATCTCTTCTCTTCAATGTCCGTCAGCGCTGGGTGTCGACGGGGATGCGTGCTTTCCCCGACTCGCTTTCTGTTGGTATTGGATCGCCTCATGAGGAAAACTCTTGGGGGTAGAAAGAGGGATATTCAATGGGGCTTAAGGGAGAGGGTGTGCCCCAAGTTTTGGTTAGTGTCAGTCACTTCTAAGGGTGAAAAATAGGAGTTTTTATTTACAAATTGTCCTAGCAATGAAAACTCTCGAAATCAACGAATTGTTTTTTCATCAATTTCAAACGGAATTGAATTTTTTGAATCGAATGAGACCAACCTCAACTCTGTACGACAAACCGTCTGCTCCCTATGAGGACTTAAGGTTCCGACATACGATAAATCAGAAACATGAGTATGAATCGCAAAAGACTGTTCACTCTTGGAAACAGGCGCAATCTCCGTCCAAATTTCAGCTGATCTTTTTTTCAGCGATTGTTGATCGTTTCTTTGAATGGACAAGTGCTTCCTAATTTCAGCAACCAAGAATACAATTTCTTAATGAAGGCACCGACTACTCTCAGATAGCGGTATTATTGCTTTTAGGTAGTATTATTGGGAAATCTGGGTCTGTGCAGACGAGTGATCTATACAGTAAAATAATAACCATTGAGTAATAAGTAGTCATTCGTGGTGACGTTAATTGCCTCAAAACTTCACTATATTTCCCTCTCTTGAGTTTTTCCACTAACTGATAGTCCTGGTCAACCCGCTGAACGGCGTAGGACTTCCAGTAGGAAGTCTTTTCTTTTATCGGAAAACCCCAACTGCATGTCACATTCCCCATTACTTGCCTCATTTTCATTGACGAGAGTCCAAACATTATTATCATTCATTTAATTTAATTCCTTGTTTATAGCCTCTAACCAAAGATCCGCATTTTCAGATTCAAGTGCTGATTTCACTGTCAATGGAACATCATGATTCATTTCACAAAAGAAAGACCCTATCTCATACTCTGCTAGACGAACAGGCAATTTCCTATCCCGTGTAGGTCGAGAAGACACATTTTCATTGTCATTCTCGATTTCCGAAACGGGTTGAACCTCCGATGTAAGCGAATCGTCTAGAGCAGCGGTTCCCAACTGGTGGTCCGCGAGGTATGCCTGAGGGGTCTTTAGGATATACAAATTAAATATATATTTGCAGCTTCTGAACGTTGACTTCTGCGTCTGGCTTCATATGACAACTAACGCTAGCACACTCTAGTTTGGCTTTATGTATTTCAGAGATGTCAGTTATTGCTACATTGTTAGTTATTTATTGCTAGTGCTCACAGAGTACTGGAGACAAGTTAGTGCTAGTGGAGTTTGTTAGTGCTAGTGCGGTCCCTGACCGGGTTGTTTACATGTGTGATTTTGTGCAACATTTTAGTGATTGAAAAGCTTTGTTTTTCACGGAAAGTTAATTACGCGTACGTTATGGACCGTTGGTTAAAATTTGGATCGTTAAAACGGCCTAGGCATACAGACGAAGAAAGAGAAAATGCTTTCGATGTTAAAGTTAATAAGTCAGTGACTCTCGAACCGAACTTGCTAGTATCTCTTGAACCCAACTCGTCGGCGTCTCTTGAACCTTGAAAAATCTCTGTATTTTCACGAATAAATCCTAAGTTTTATAGCATCAGTTTGATTTATTTTTTCACATATTTAGGTTCTTTTTATGTAACTTTAGATAGTGGGGGTCCTCGTCATTGATGAAGGGGTCCTTGGAAAAATTTAGTTGGGAACCGCTGGTCTAGAGCATCAGAATCCTCATCAGAAACAAGAGAAACCAGTTCAAAACTTATAATTGAATCAGAATTATCACTTAAATTTCCGAATTTATTCCAATCAGAAATATTACGTTACGTGCAAACTGAATTTTATTTGTTTCAGGGAACCACAATTTATACCGTGTGTAGCCAATAAAAATTCCTTTTTCTCCTATTTCGGAAAATTTCGTTAGAAATTATTTAGGGATATGCCTATAAGCAATTGGACTAAATACACTAATATTATCAACTTACGGTAATTTTTAATGAAATTTCTCAGCTGGAGTAATGTCCTGATGACTCACGGGTAGCAGTTTCAATCGCAAATGGGCAAAAAGAAGCAGGCTCAACCAGAGTTCGTTTAGTTATCAGATCGATTAATTATTGGAAATAATAAACCAAAAACTGTAAAACGTAGGATATATAGGAAAATTTTGATTTCGGAGAAGACAATTTTTGTCCTACTGCACGATCACAAAGCCCCACTATCTTCGCTAGTTAGGACCGAAACTCGACCCTATAAGTAGGGATTACGAAAAAAAGGTTCTGCTTGTATAAAAGCCGCTGTGATCTGAGGCGAAAGTATAAAGGGCTTAGATAAGAATTGCTCTAAAAGATGAGACCACTGGGCCCCAAAACCTATTGTCAAGCCGGCCAGCGATTGACTGCTCGTCCCCGGGAAAAAAAAGGTGCGTCATCCTTCACCGCCAAGCTCTGTCGGCATTGTACTTTCAGCGAGCTGACCCCCTCGCTGACCCCCGAGGGCCATCTTTCAACCATTCACACGGACAGTGGAGGGCTTCGCTTCCTCTAGCCCCCAGTAGCCCCCACATAACGACCTATCTGTTGGTCAGACTGATTGCATGAGCGATCGAAGGGCCGAAAAGGGTTTCACCGTCGGAAGGATATAAGAGACTTTCTGTTATCCCCATGTTTCGCATTATAAACGAGTTTCATCACTCTTGCCTTCACATTTTTCCGCGGAAAGCACGGTTCTCCTGGCTATTGAGATCATCACTCTCAGAGAGCATCGTTTTTATTACTATCATTATCATCATGAAATAAACTATCTTGTACAATATACATTTTGTCGTACATTGCTAGAAATTCCAAGATTCATCGATCGAAAAACAACGTTGAAAATCGATTTTGACTGGATACGCTTTGAGATTTTCATCCTATAACTTCCAGGGAGCAGGTAAATGAGATTGGGAGAACGTTAGATCCTCGGGAAATTTGGTAAAGATATCGGCGAGCGCACAGATTTTGAACTTAAACTCCGAGGGGAGGAGAAATAGACTCAGAGGAAATCAGATCAGTTGGATAAGTCAAACTGCTGACTGATATTTGGTGAACTTCTTCTTGGGGATGGGTGGAATGGAATCAGGAGGAGTGATTATCATCTGTGCAAGTCGTACACAGATGATACGGCAGATGATGCCTTCTGTTCATCCTTCGGGGAGGTGGGGCCAGGAGAAGTGGAACCCGAGGGAGACAAAACAGCCTGGTAAGTCTTTCATTCATCCTTCAGGACGCTGAAATATCAGCTTTGTGAGAGCAGATAGATAGATCTTTATTCCTTGTCTACAAGGACATGAATGCGTCAGTTTACGAAAATAAATATATATTATATAAGTAATTAAAATTCTCAACTGTAGGTGTATTTTTATAAAACATGATTATAGAATAGGAACTCGTGTGTTTTACCATTTCTTAGCAGGTGGAGAGAAACTAGAGTTACTCAAAACAGGTGGGTAGGTTGTACTGCTATGGCTATTGCATTAACCCTAATTGGACCATGGTGACACTAGTCATCGAAGAATCTCATGTCTGTATATTTATGTGTGTACCTTGTTCCAAGAGGTCACCAGATTAACTAGATTTAAATGGCAATTTAAAAAATTATGGACAGAGCTGAATTTTTTGAACCATTTTTTGTAAGCTATTAGAAGTAAAAATTATGTTAGAAAGAAATTTTGTCATCGTTCTTTTTGGAAAATGTTTGTCTTAACTCTATTTTGAGATTTCAAATAGCCCACAAAAAATTCTACTGTCCATTAAATTTAAAATTTCAATTTAATTTCGGTTACTCCAGAGACACGTTGGGACAGCTGTGGAGTTCCATGGATGTTTTCGGTGACTCTAATGACACCATGGTCCAATTAGGGTTGATCCTTCCAATCCCTGAAATTCAGTACTCTGAGGGAATGGAAATTAGAAGCTTCTTTCTATCCATCTTTCAGGGTGCAGAAAATCGATGCTCACTTCTCGGAAGCAAATGAGCAAGATTCAGAAGTCAGCTGAATAAGCAACTAGGTACGCATACTTCACTCCTGTTCAACCTACAGCTCTGGAATGCGATACCTACTCACCTCACTGGCGGCTGATTGATGAGGCTAAGGGAACGCCAAATCATCAGGGTATGAAGCTATTTACAATGATCTTGTTATCGTACCCCAAAGCACAGTTCCTTCTCTGTTAATCGATCATCATTATTTGAAAGGCTGAAATTTGTAGCACAAATTTCCTGGGCCATAATATGGCCATATTATGTAAAACGTTCAGAGAAAATTATATACCAAAACCGAACTGGCGTGAATTAAATTAGAATCTAGTCTAATAGAAAAGTCAGAGTAAGTGAAAGATAAAACTGTAATACGAAATCAGTCACAAAACAAAGATCGAAGTTAGTAGCTATCTTGAATACAATCAGATAGAGATCAGCCTTCTCAAAACTACGTGGCTCTTCACGATGTGAAGTAGGATTTCACAACACCCATCAAACCCCCATATACAATTTGAAAGGATAAGAGATTCTCCCCAATCCGCATGTTTCGGATTATAAACGACTCAGATAACTCTCCTCCTCAACATCGTTGGCGTCTCAGAGCAGTTTCAGGCGTCCTCTTCCTCGAGAAGCATTAATCTCTGGAGAGCACAGAATAAGGGTACACCACGAGTTACAAATACCCCAAGTTAAGGAACACTGTCGGCTTTACCTCGAAGCTGGGGGATTAACGTTGTTGACTATGAAAATGAATAATTCAACCTTCCCGGACATCGAGTTTAACTTTGGAAACGTAATCCACTTGTTACCTAATAAATCCATTCAATGAAGGTCAAAACAATCTAATTTGATCGATATTCAAATCATCATTTCCACACTGATGTTAAGTCATTTTGTTCCCCACAAACAACGAAATTTATAAATACATTTTAATGAGGATTGTACATGGGGATAGTGATCAGCAAGTTCCAGGGATCGTGTATACGTACACATCGTGTGTAGGTCCTTTCTTCAATTGAAGTTGGTAGGTTGAGGGAGTCTTTACTGCTGCACTATCCTTATAATTTTTTATTCTTAGTCGAGTGCACTTTTGCTAGGTGACTAGCAACATCAGGACTCTGTGGAAGAGTAACAGTTCAACACTTTAAAATATTTACAACAGGTTACTAATTTTAAGGGGATTATTTGTCTAAGTTGAGGTACTGAGTATTATAAAATAATTAAGATATGATGATGTAGGGACTTACTCTGATAGGCATTAAGTGGTAGGTACATTCTTGTTTTGGTGCATTTTTTGAGAGCTATGTATTCAATGTGCGCAAGTCTCAGCAGGTACGGTGAGGATTTAGGATTACTATGCATCTGGTCTTTGTCATCAGGTTTATTATTAACCCCTTAGAATTAGTAAACTTTGTAAATATTTCTAAGTGTTGAACTGTTACTCTTCCACAGAGTCCTGACGTTGCTAGTCACCTAGCACAAGTGCTCTCGACTAAGAATACAAAATTATAAGGATATTGCCGCAGTAAATCCTCCCTCAACCTACCAACTTCAGTTTATACATATTATGGTGTACCTTCTGGATCACAATTGAGTTCGGCGTCGACGACACTTGGAGGAAAGCGGCTATGACCTATCGGCTGATCCTATACTTCAAAGAGGGCATACTGGTCCAGTAGCACCAAAAAGTCTGATTTTTCAAGTCAATTATGACGAAAATTTAATTTTATAGTTGATATGTAGATATTTAGAGTAAGAAATTTCGATAGCCAGAAAAAATAATAATCTATCTACCTAATTAAAATCATCAAATTTTGAGAGAGTTTAAAATTTTAATTAAACTCTTTGAATCGACATTCATTGCAGGTACCTGATGTCCTCACCTCACTGTCATATTCATCACGCCTATTGATGAATTCACACTGCACGCGATTCCATTCATGCAGCATCAGTTAATGAGCGAATTTTCATAGATTAGACGAACGATCCACCTGTCAGGCAGTTCGATTCCTGCCTCCTCAAGATGAGTCCTTTCTCATATTGAAAATCACACATGTTGGGTTCCCCATTTTCTCCTGTAAAGGATGTTCAGCGTCCTGGAAAACCGGGAATACTCAGGGAATTTTACTCTACCGGAAAATTCAGGGAATTAATTTTTTCCCCCAAAACAACCTGGAATAAACCTGAGCGCCTAGATTTTTGAGGGAAATTCAGGTAGTCTGAGAGAGAATAGTTCGAGTACGGTTTTTTTTTCAATTATACCTAGATAATGCCTTGCAAGTTTGCTTCATTTTTTCTCGAAAATTTTCAACAATTGTTCATAAGGGCACACTTGCAGCGAATGAATATAACCTGCCTCAAAAAAATACCCACCCAAAGCGCGCTTAATATCTTCGTTTCAATTTTAAGACCTTACTGAACTATTTTGGTCTCGTGTCTGTCTGTGTATCTATCTGCCATGAAATCCGTGTAACGGGCAAAACTATACGGAGTTATTGTCCGATTTCTTTAGAACAGACACAAGTTCTACACATTTCATACGAATTTGATGACATTTTCAGGGAGTGCTGATAGTTCGCCATGAAAATCATCGTCCCTGGATTGACAGTAGCCTCTGCGCGTGCACAAACGTAAAAACCTTCTAACAGCCATACTTTTACATTTTCCACCTGATTTCGAACAAGTTTTCAGGAATTGTGCGAGTTAACGTGTGAAGGGATCTAAAAGGGTGAAAGGTACTTAGAAATTCTAGTTTTGAGATTAGCTACTATGCGTCGTACCATCGTTTTATACAATCGGTTTATCAATATGAGAACGCTATGTGCCACACCCTTTTGCTAGACGTTTTCTAGTGCGTTTTCATTTCAAAATGCCCTAGAAAACCTGAATTTTGAGAAATTAAAATCACATTAATTTATATTTAAGTTTTTTTAACCCTGGAAGAAATACGAATATTGACCCTGGAAAACCTGGAAAACTCAGGGAATTTTTTTTCCAGGGAATCGCTGGACTCAAAAAGCTTGATATTACTGTGATTATCTGAAGTTAACTGTGTTAGTCAGTATAACTTAATAAATTACCACATATGGACTGTGTTAAGCAATAACCATCCAAGTTCAAAAAAGCTGATTTTGGGAAACGCATATTTTCCTAAAATGCTGCCTCCACTTTACATAGTGCTATTTTACTGCACTTTTTTTATTTGTATAGAACCAGTACGGTCTGTTTTCCTTGAAAAATCAAAATTAAATCCTCTCCAATGAAATTTTGAGTCCTTAACACTGATAAATTGGTTATTGCATAACTGATTTTATAGAGTGGTCCATTTATGCAATAACCATTTAAGCGATAAAAGAGGCTCTTCTTTCCCCTCTTGCCTGGAGATTATGATTGCCGAATTAATGACATCATAATTTCTTTAATGTTTTTTAATTGAAAATCATAGAATTGTAATTTAAGAAAGAAACATAATCGTACAACTATCTAGAACTTAGATAGGAAACATTTTGCTCCTCCGGCTCTTCCATGTCTTCTAAACCGTACCTATCCTTCGATAACGACAGACAAGAAGTCTTTCTTCTCGATCTTGTTTACTACAAATTTGTTTTTCTTTCTGCAAGCCTTCATTACATTAACATAATCGTCAAGAGTGTATAGTCTGACTTGGTGTTTTAATAAGCACTCCACATCTCCGAATTCGGAGTCATTCGGCAGGAAACTATGACCTGAGAGTAAATATTTTAATGTAATGATATTTAGACTAAACTCCTCCGAGTGAAGAATGTGAAGCAAAATTACGACCTTCCTAAGGCTCCGATTTTGCCCCCCACATGATCTAATAAAATTAGATCGTCGACACATGAAGTTAAGTGAATCCCATCCCACTTCCTGGGAGATTTGCGTTCATTGCAAAACATGGTACACCAGATCAAACAAATGAAATAAGCAGCCAATAGATGATAAACGCCTACTGCGAATTTTTACTGTGACAAACAACGAAACAGTCACCTATCACGACTCCGACGCTTTTAACGAAAATCTAACTAAGAGAAAACTACCATCCAAGTCGACTTAGACGGTTGTTGCATAGCTGGAATTTTAGCTTGTAAGTCCCACCCAGAGTTAGATGGTTATTGCGAAACAGGGATGTGAGTGATGAAAGTGTTATGAAATAACAAATTGTCGATAATTCTTGGGCCATGAGCTGAAATTTTTCAGTAATAACAACTAGAGGTTATAAAGATACCTCCAGAGAAGAAAAATCTGAAGTTATCTCAATTTGGCCAAAATTCGACTTAGATGGTAGTTGCATAACACGGTCCATATGTATGTGGTACATATTAAATATGTACCCAAATTAAATATGTACACAAATTTTGTGTGTATTTTCACCACACCACGTTCATGGTAGAGGTGGGCCTGATTTTATCACAATATTATCTCAAAAAATCGATGTTTTTTCCGTTTTTTTTTAAAATTCGAATCGATGGTTGAAGTATGGTAGGCAAAAATTGGGTTTGACTGAAAAGTGGTGGAATAGCGATGAAAAAAGCTTAAAATCGGACTTAAAGAAAGATACCTCAGGGTTAACAGGCTGCTGAGATCATACACTCTTCTGCCTATTAAGCTGCCTCTTCTGCCTATATGAACACGTTATCGCATCGCATGCAGTGTGAACTTAGCCTTGAATCGTTCAATGGATGACAGCATCGACAGAACTACTAGGTACAAGATTCATATTGCGTCACCAACCAGAGCTGAGACGTTAATTACATTGCCTCTAAGTAGCTCCCTGCATCCCATTCGCCCTCCTCGGTGCAACATTAACTATCAAAGGGGGCCGAGAGGGATATCCTAGGTAGACAGGTAGGTAGGAAGGGGATCAGGCAAGTTTAATTGAGTGTCGGCAGCGATAGGAGCGAGAATCAGACTGGAAGACTGTTCAAACAACCCGCGCTAAGGTAGCAACATAAGACAATTACCTTCGCCTTCACTTAATGACCTCGAGTCCGTCTTCCTTCGTAATTTATGTTGATTCGCTTCCCCGTTCGAACCTCCCACCTTCCAATCAATCTCTCCTACGCGGAATCCTCCCCAGTCATTGTTTTCCGAGTAAATGCTAGCGCAAGTGGGCCTATCGAACCAGAGACGGGCCTTAGTTGTCTACAGGCAGTCCGTAGATGATATTTTGTCAATAGCCCTTCAGTTTAGTTACATCTCTGTTGATTAATTCATCCCTCGTTCTATGGGTGATTTACAGGCATAATGTAACGTCGAAATTTCCATTTCAGCATTGAAAGAGAGGGTTTCTTAATTAATTATCATGCAACTTCAACAATTTTCAAACAAATTTCGATTTGGACATTTTTGAGAAACGTTTTCAACGACATTTGGTTTAGAGTGAGGTTTTCATATTCATGCTTACTTGTCTCCACGAAATCATGGAGTACCCACTCGGCCATTGCATCTTCGTGTACAACGAATATACGCAGGTTTTAATTATATAGTATTTCCCAGTAATATTCAAGATTTTCTACACAAAATTCAAGATTCTTCAAAGGAAATTCAAGATTTCTCAAACCAAATTTAAGATTTTTCATACCAAATTCAAGATTTTTGAACCAATTTCAAGATTATCCAAATGAAATTCAAGATTTTCCAAACTAAATTTAAACTTTTTGAAACCAAATTCAGGTTTTTTCAAGTCGAGTTAATATTTTTTTAAACCAAATTTAAGATTTTCTAAACTGAATTAAGAATGTTTTAAACGAAATTCAAGATTTTTCAAACGAAATTCAAGATTTTCCAAACTAAACTCAAGATTTCCCAATCCAAATTGAAGATTTTTCATACCAAATTCAAAAATTTTCATCCCAACTTCAAGATTTTTTAAACCAATTTCTGGATTCACCAAACGACATTCAAGATTTTACAAACCGAATTCAAGATTTCCTAAAACAAATTCAAGATTTTCCCAACCAAATTCAAGATTTTTCATACCAAATTCAAGCTTTTCAAACCAATTTCAAGATTTTCTAAACGAAATTCAAAATTTCCCAAAACAAATTCAAGATTTCCCAAACCAAATTCAAGATTTTTTATACCAAATTCAAGATTCTCCAAATGAAATTCAAGATTAATCGGACCAAATATAAGCTTTTTGAAACCGAATTCAAGATTTCCGAAATCAAATTCAAGTTTTTCTAAATTAAATTCAAGATTCTCTATACCAAATTCAAAATCTCCAAACCAAATTGGTTTCTTCAAACCAAATTTGAGATTGTTTTTGAACCGAATTACACATTGAAGAGAGTTTATAAGTCAATTTTAGCGAGAACTAATGTTTCTATCGATGATAGTCGTTCGCAAAACTCAGTACTTACCTGCTTATGAAAGAATCCAAGAATTCCTTCTGTATGTTCCCTTCTTCACGCGCATCTCTTCCAAATGCCTGAAGGTTGAAAAATATCGTGTGTATTGCTATGATTTTTCCTTCTTACGAGTTCAAGGCCTAGTTTGAGCAGAATTTTTTTAATTTGGTTTAAAAAATCTTGAATTTGACTAGAAAATACTCGAATTTGGCTTGAAAATGTTTGAATTTGGCTTGAAAATGCTAAATATTGTATATATAATTATTTACAATTTTTAATTCCTGAAATTGTGCTTATATCAGAATTTTTGTGCTGAATATGAAAGACGATATTTACGAGGTGTTTCGGGAGGCCTCGTTGTCCCCCACCTCCCCTTACCACAAATCGTCCCAGATGGAGCGCAGATTACGTTGAAAAAATTCACGTTTTTCCGCGTTTAAACACTAATTTCAGTGATAAGTTCCACTTTTAAAGTAAAATTCTTCAACTCTTGGAAAGCTGAGAATTCGACGCAGTTTTTACTGTTCATGCATCTTGGAAAAATATTGATTCTCATAGTTCAACTTCCGATTGAAAAAACTCGTTTCCTGAATTAGGTAATATTTCCTTTTCAGAGGGATTTTTCATGTCTCAAACCTTGACTCAATGAAGATGTTAAGCATCTGACCGATAGGAAGTTAGGAATGCTAGACTCATCGGTATCCTCAAATTTGAATGTGCACAACAAATTAAGGGAGTTACAATCAATTTTGTGACGTAACGTCAAAATCACAAAAAATGTTGAAATTTAAAAAACTTGGAAAAACAAGGGATTAAAAAAAATCTAAGATACATTTTATGTTGGAAATAACTTTTAGAATGGAACCCTGGAGATTTGCGAACCAAGTTTGAGACACCTTGTACATTCATGCTAAAGTTTGAACTTCGAAAAACTTTTTTTCGTGAAGAAATTATTCAAAAATGTCCATCTTACAAATTTTGAGGCAATAGCAAATAGTCTAAAAACAAATTAATCGAAATGGAGAGGAATTCGACGAGTCGGTGAAGGGATTTCTTGTGTAGAGCTGTGAATAATGGAGCTTTCGCCTCGTATTGCTTGTAAAGGTGGTTCTCAAATCAAGCTGAGTTGGTGAACAAAGGCTCTGAATTATTCCGGCGTCAATGCGGTATCAAAGGGTATCGTTGATTAGTTCCGAGAGTCGCCGCAAGGGGGGGTCGAGGTGGGCAATTCTAAAGGGTACTCACTCTCCTCCGGAACTCCCTGAGGCTGAGGACACTGGACGCTCTCGTACTCCGTCCGCCCGTAGCTCGCCGAGTACACGGCGATCCGAGAGTTGGGGTTGCACTGTAATTGAACGACGTCGTTCTCGCAGGCCACTTTGCTCCGGAACTCGTCTGTAACAAAACGGAAGAGAGGGAGGTTTAGACGGCCCTTCCTGGTTTATTCGCTCCCGTATCAAAGGGAGTCCGCTGAAATGAAGTTTTCACAGTCGTAATTAGTTCGGTGAGGAATAACACAGATAGCGCTACTACTGCCGTGTGAAGGAAAAACGCCTCAGCCCCGAAATCGCTTTCAGGAAAAGAGTTTCAAGTTCATCGCACAAACACAAACCGGATCTTTGTTAACATCAAATCGATAAAAAAAGGTCTACCAAGTGGGTGTGGCACATAGCTTCCTCGTATCCATAACCCGATTGTATCGATAATCTGTTATTACCTTGCACACCCTCATAGGGTGACCATCTACTCGCCAACCCGCACAACCTCTGGATATTGTTGGAAAATGAAGAAGTTATGGCTGATACAAGCATTTCACGTTTGCATATCCGCACAAAACACTTTCATTTTTGGGGGCCACGATTTTCATAGGGAACCATCTCCATCAAGTTGCAAGTATTCAACGCAGTGGTGCCAGCGATTTTGGGGTATGGAGGGCAAGTTTGGGGATTTCTAGAGTTTGCGTCTGTAGAGGCTGTGCAATTACTATTCATAAAAAAGCTTTTCCATTTGCCACTATGCTCCCCTAATTACCTGGTCTATCTTGAGACCGAACTCGACACTGTGTCATAATACACTCTCAGTATTCACCTGGACTATATCAGTAAAGTGGCCAGCATGCCAGAAACGCGCACGCCAAAGATTGTTGCTCGGGAGATCAGTCGCCGTGGTATATATTAGGCAAAGAATTATGGATAACTGACGGCTCGATGCAATCTCTCAAACCCACTGACAGCAATGGACGCGGCACAACTGAAACTAAACGCCAAAAAAAAAAAAAAAAAAAAAAAAAAAAAAAAAAAAAAAAAAAAAAACTGTACAAGTTTCCGGGAAGAAAGAAAGAAGAATTTTCAAGCCAGAGCCGATACATCGGACACTTACACTCTCTACAGAGAGCTAGATCCTCGGGTGAAGTGCGCCAGTTTTGGTAGCAGGTGAACATTGGTCTGACTGAAGCTCGTTGGCTCTTCAAGCTGCGAGCCGAGCTCCTAAATGTGAATGCCAGACCATTCCAGAGAGGAATGTTCGATGTGCAATTTAAGAGAGCGAGAAGATGTGTTTAATTTTCTATGCGTTTGTCCAATTTTAAGAGAATTTAGATGGCAAGCATTTGGGTTTGGTACGCTCACCAGGGATAAAGCACTAGACATTTTAAATGGGGGTATGGGCCGGTCATGTATCTCTCTGTACTGTAAGACCGCTTGGCGCAAGAGAAAATTTCTAGTTAGCGAATTTAATTTTTAACAAAAGAAGTACCTATTTTACTTTCTATTTGTAAATATATCAATGTTATAAGAATGGCTCGAACCTCCGGCGGACAGCTCAATCAGCTACGCTGTAATGTTTATTATAAAATTTCAAATGTAATTGTGATCAAATTCATGTTCAATAAACTTATTTCTTCTTCTTCTTCTTCTTCCATCTCCACTCCAACCCGCATAATCCCAGGAAATTTTATCGAAATCATACGGAAAATCTGGAAGTTACGGCTGTGGCAAGGATTTCACGTTTGCGCATGCGCAGCGGCTACTACATATCCGGTAGCAATCATTCTAGTCCTGGAGCCGAGGCCGAAAATCTCACTTCATTTAGGGATACGATTCGACGACAAATTATGAAAATCTTGTCCATTCTGAGAGAGAAAATTCAAGTCTGCCATTCCGAAATGGTTGCTTTATAAAATGGCGGCCACGTGAAATGTTCAAAAATCGTGAAAAATCATCGTATCTCCAGGATGGATGAAAACTTCGTGAATGATAGATTAGGTCCAATCATGGATGTTTTCATCAGTCTGCCACTCTTCAACGGCTGTTAACCCTCGGCAGACTCAATTTAAAAAATTAATACTGAGTTAAAGGTATCTAGTTTAGTTTGTTTCCATGCACTGCAGTTATTATTCGATCGAAAATTTGAATGGTCTTGAAGAAGATGAATCTACCTACCGCAAAAATTTCCAAGTAGGAAAACCCAGTTTTTTCACGTTTCAGTTTAGTCTGCCGCTAGAAAGCAACAAAATACCGATGGCAGACTGTGTTACAAAGTTTTTACTTACGTGCTACTACCACAGGCCAAAATTGCAACTTTCCCAAAATACATAAATTTTAACCCTCAAATTTGCATTTTTTCAATTTTAGTCTGCCTTATATAAGCAATGGGTTACTGAAGGCTGACCACGCTGCTTGAGTTTCAATAAAGTAGTACAGTATTGAGCAAAAATTTGGAGTATCCCAAAATCAACAAATTTTCATCAATAAATTGACAAGTTTTGAATTTGATTCTGCCACTAGAAGACAACGGGCTATCCAAGGCAGACCATAATCTATACCACTCATACTTCAACGTGTTAAAATGTGAATCATCCCAAAATTGTCTGAATTTTAAATCAAATTTGACAATTTTTCAATTTAACCCTGCCAGGACTTTACAGCTGCTTAGGATTAGCAAACAAGTCTCAAACCCGTAAGTAGACTTTTAAAATCCAGCTGTAAAAATTTGAGACGTCCCAAACATTGTGAATTTTGCACAAAAAGTGTACAATATTTTTAATTGAGTCTGCCGAGGGTTAACAGCCGTTGAAGAGTGGCAGACTGATGAAAACATCCATGATTGGACCTAATCTATCATTCACGAAGTTTTCATCCATCCCGGAGATACGATGATTTTTCACTCCATTTTATAAAGCAACCGTTTCGGAATGGCAGACTTGAATTTTCTCTCTCAGAATGGGCAAGGTTTTCATAATTTGTCGTCATATCGTATCCCTAAATGAAGTGCGATTTTCGGCCTCGGCTCCAGGACTATTCTCACAGGGGACCGTCTACACCCCACATCGTACAACCCCTAAAAATTTCATCAAAATCGGACAATAACTTCGTAGCTCGTTACAAGGATTTCATGTCAGACACACATACAGACAGGGAACCAAAATTGGACGGCATTAACCGGAAGGGAAACCCACCACAAAAAAATGGCAAAATTACTTAGGGACACTTGAGAAGGGCCAGTTCGGTCTACGCTTTCAGCAAAAAGGAGCTATTGTTTTGATTGAAAGCATTTTTATGGTTGGGTCTATAGCGGTTCCAAAATTATTGTTGGTGTAGAAATAGATCAATGTATGTTCATTACCAGATCATTACCTACGATAAGCAAAATCGGTACTAAAAATAGATCGGCGTCAACAAACAGGTATTCGTACTTATGTAGGTACATTACCGCAACGTGATGCACAATTTTGGTTTATTATTTTCAATAATAAGCCTTTGGAATCGAGCAAGAAAAAAAAAATTTCAACCCCCCCTCAAAATTTGATGTTTTACGTTTCAAGGTACGTAGAATCCGAAAATCGAATAAAAAAATTTCCGTCCGTCCGCCGTACGCCGTACACCGTACGCCGTACGCCGTACGCCGTACGCGGCACTTTTCTTAGTTACCATGGACCGATTTCGATGAAATTTGGTATATGGGCTCCATTTGGGGTCTAGTTGTGCCGCGAAGCTTTTGGTTGATGTAGGTCACTTCTGAGGGGTGAAAATTAAGGGTTGAAATTTTCAAGAATGCCCTAGCTCGAAAACTCTCGAAATAAAGGTATCGTTTTTTCACTAATTTTAAATAGTACTGAATTTTAAAAAATTTTTGAGACCACCCGGAGCTCTGTAGGGCAAACCGTTCAGTCCCTACGAGTACTTGAAGGTTTTCCTTCGATAAAACAGAATCATGAGTGTGAATCGCAAAAGAAGTCTAATCTCCGTTGAAAATTTTTCTGACTAAAATGCGATCGCTGTTCATTTCTTCGATTTGTATACAGTTTTGCCTTCTGCGTAACCAGTAATCAAATTTCCATAATCAAAAGTCAATGGAGAATACTGAAGGCGCCTGAGTGGTCACTGATCAGCTGAGTGAGCTCCAAGGCCATTTCCTCTCCTGTTGAACGCAGGAACCTGAAATTTGAGAGGGCGGGTCAATTGAGAATGCTGAAGGCGCCTGAGTGGTCACTGATCAGCTGAGTGAGCTCCAAGGCCATTTCCTCTCCTGTTGAACGCAGGAAGCTGAAATTTTAGAGGGCGGGTCAATGGAGATTGCTGAAGGTGCCTGAGTTGTCACTGATCAGCTGAGTGAGCTCCAAGGCCATTTTCTCTCCTGTTGAACGCAGGAACCTGAAATTTGAGAGGCAGGGTCAATGGAGATTGCTGAAGGCGCCTGTGTGGTAACTGATCAGCTGAGTGAGCTCCAAGGCCATTTCCTCTCCTGTTGGACGCAGGAACCTGAAATTTGAGAGGGCGGGTCAATGGAGAATGCTGAAGGCGCCTGAGTGGTCACTGATCAGTTGAGTGAGCTCCAAGGCCATTTCCTCTCCTGTTGAACGCAGGAAGCTGAAATGTTAGAGGCAGGGTCAGAGGAGAATGCTGAAGGCGCCTGAGTGGTAACTGATCAGCTGAGTGAGCTCCAAGGCCATTTCCTCTCCTGTTGAACGCAGGAACCTGAAATTTGAGAGGGCGGGTCAATGGAGAATGCTGAAGGCGCATGAGTGGTCACTGATCAGCTGAGTAAGCTCCAAGGCCATTTTCTCTTCTGTTGAACGCAGGAAGCTGAAATTTGAGAGGGCGTGTAAGCTCTTGGGGGTAGTGACCTAGTAACAAGTTCTTTTCTAAACAAAGGGGGGTTATGAGATATATGGGGGTCGACACTGTAACAAAGCAAAATATCGGAATCTTAAGCTATGAATTGAAAGGAAATACTTAACTGGTCGACTGGTAGGTAGCTGTCTCCCGAGCGGCTTGGAGATGAGGCGTAGCGTTCCAGGCGATACACTTTGTGTATTGAATTCTGTTATACCTGAAGGGTTTTGTCACCTGAAGGGTGTTTTCTTGTATCGATGTATTTGTTAAATAAATGAAGTTACGTTACGGATGTTTCTTATTTCAAGCAAGTTCCTAATCGATACAGTTGAATCAGAATATTCAGAACCTGGGATGCGGGTCGCTTAAAGGAGAAATGCAAGGTTAAACAAATACTTAGGTTTAATGACCAGAAGTTGAATTTGGCGATACAGGGATCTGACTCGAATGGTTTCTCCAAATGAGAACGAAGCCGGAAGGGCGTTACTGAGACTCGAAAAAGGTAAGTATGAAATGTTTTAGTTATAGTTAATTTAAGCACAGATTCTTACTCAATACGTCTTAAGATACGGTCGATACAGGTTCGATCCTACTGGTTACTATTCGAATTATACCTCTTAAGTTCACTGAGTTCACGTTACCTTCTACCTAATTGGCCAATTGAGAGTAGAATTTAAGTTATTTACGCACTCACGTTCCAGGTTACCGGGGCGAGTCTGGGTCGCGGTGCGGCGTGGTTTGATGGGGAGAGCCGGGACAGGGCTGGTCCTCGTGGTCCTCGATCCTTTTCTGATCCGGGCGACGGCGGAGGTTCCAGGGGAGGCGGGACGGAACAAGAGCACTGGTTACTTTATTCACTCTAGTAAAACCTAGTGACTTGGGGGAGGCAGGAGGCGATATGGTTCGGCGCGATACTGGGTCGACGCGGAACAAAGGGGAGTGAGCTTCAAAGACAGGGGGGTGCGCTTCGAGACGGCTGGCAAGGCGGTGGCTTCAGGACTAACTGTTCTTTTCCAACACAATAGTTTAAGAGGGCTTCTCCAGCCATCAGGGTTGCCCCTCCCTTCTGTGGTTGGTCGTCTTCTCTTGCTTCGGTTGGACAGGTTGCTCATATGGAAGTTTTGATGGACTTCTCAGGTGATCTCGTATGGAAGTAGTCCTCCTGCTCCATGGTTGATTATTGCTCTTGTAGATAGTTGTTTTGTTTTGTGTTCTGTGGTGTTAGGTGAACACGGTGGTGGGAGGTCACGCCCGTTGGTGATGGTGACCTCTTTCGGACTTCTGGTCCCGAAGGGGTATCAGGACTTACGGACAGGCAGTGCCTGTGAGGGGAAATAGTGAGCAACTTGGCGGTTGCTCACATTCCCCGCCCCTTCGGGAGCCAGGGTCATCCACGATGACACTGGGTATGGGTACAGCATCATCGGGGTACGCCTGCCTCAAGGCTGCTTCGTACTGGTGTCTCCGGCATCCGGGGCAACTCGCGGGTTGTCTGCGTTCCTGGTGGTCTGTAGGACACGTCGGCAAGGGCTTTCCTTCAGTGTGAGCCCTCCGCAGTCGCTGCCAAAAGGTTTTACACGCAGTACATCTGAATTTCAGGATGTACTGACATGCTTGCCTGCACACTGGGCATTCCCTGGACCCTTTGCGGACCGACGACCTTTCAGGTCGGAGGGTCGCAGGGGTGACTGCGGGGGAGGTCTTGCAGCGGCTCAACCTGAGCTTGGGTATGGGTGTTGACACCCAAGCGTCGTTCTTTGGAGTCCCGGGAGTGCGTGGGGATTCCAGAATGGTCGCGGGATCCACGTCTGTCACGATCCGGATCGGTGATGGCTCGGGCACGTCCGCGAAGATGCTGCGTCCGGGTGTTGGCGGTGGCGATTCGTATCGGCGGACTTGCTCTGGGATGGGTTCAGAGTCGGAACTGGAAGATGTGGGCAGTTGGCTTCCTGTTGCTGCAGCCCTCCCACTGGTACTTGCCGCGGGTGGCTCCTCGGAAGGTGGTGCGGGCACTGCACCGGGCTGTGAGGTTCGGTGCCGTGTCCTCAACAGGTCGCGATTCGCTCTCTCCAAAATCCTTTGTTGGCGTAGGAGTTCGCTCCGTTCCTCCAGCAGCATGTCTCTCTCTTTCGCGATCCTCTGGTAGGTGGGCAACCAGGATGCTATTTGGCTGATGGAGACCATACAAACATCTCCCAGAGCAGCTCGTGCTTCGCAATTATCCGCCCTTATCATGGTTCGCACGTATATCGCCAGGGCTCCCATTTTCGTTGCGGGACAACACGTCGGTTCGGTGGTGTTCACGAAATTTTTGGGGAGTTTCGCGAGTTCGCGGATTTGAGTCTCGATTTCGCGTTTTAACGCGACAATTCGTTCGTCCGGCGGTGGCGGGTGTTCCCAGGCCTCGGGAGTACCCAAGTGCTGCTGCGTCATCCTAAAATTAAATTTTAAACTTTGCTAATTTGTTTTCTTTTACAATTTGAATAATTGAACATTTTTGTTTTTTGGCTTTCAGGCTGATGGTTGCGGTGGTCTCAGATCCAGGTAAGCTATCTTAATGTATAAGAGGTAAGTTATGGTAATTTAGATTATTGTGCAGGTTTATATGTTCGCGTTATTTAAGGTAAGTTACTTTTAAGTTTTACATGGTAAGTTTTTAGCTTATAATAAATTTTCGAGTTGACCTGAGGGGTTCTGGTGCTTTCACCGGGAACCTTCGAGTCATATCCCATACCATTAATTCTGGTTCATACTAATAAGAAAAAATTTTTTTTTTTTTTTTTTTTTTTTTTTTTTTTTTTTTTTTTTTTTTTTTTTTTTTTAAACAAATACTTAACTAAAATGTGAACTTTTCTGTATGTGTATCTACACTGTATATTTGTGCGTGTAACTGTTGTGTCTGTCTGTATTTAGTGTTTCTAGTAGTCAGTTAGTTAGTCGAGCCTCGTCCTGTGTGAAGGTTACGGTAGTCCACTGGTACTCTCCGACGGAAAGTGTACCTTGGTGTATTTTCCGTTTGAGTTTCGTCGGTGGTCTCCACTTCACTCACCGGGGCGTCTTGTTCCTGTCTCGGAGTTTCGGTGTTATCTTCATCAGAAGATGTTTCAGGTGGGCTGGTAGTCTGGTCCCACAATGGATCTACATGAGGTGTGGTTGGGTTCGATGGGGTCACTGGACCATCGACGGTTCCTTGTTGTGAGGAACCGGATTGGTTCGGTTTCCCTTGTTCATTCGTTGGAGTTACTGGGTACAGTTTGATGGGTTTCTCATCAGCTGAGGCCCAGTCTTCGACCAATAACTTTTCCACCAGGGTTGTTTCAGGCTGCGTTACGGGTGTAACATCCGTCTTTGTTGGTTCCACTTCTTGATCAGTGAAGGACTCGTCGGGGATTCCATTTGCGAAAGCTGGCTTGAGTCGGTTTACGTGAACTGTCTGATGTTTCAGGCTCGCGAGGTCACGGATTTCGTACGTTACCTCCGTGTATTTTGCCGTTACAATCCATGGTCCAGACCAAGGACTCCACAGCTTCCTGGCGGCTCCCGCCGGAGGCTGTACTTCCCTAAGATACACGCGATCATCCAACTGGAACGATCGGCTCTTCAGGCGTCGATTTATTACTTCGCTCCGTTTCTTCCAAGCGTCGTGAAGGCAAGTTATGGCTGCGTTTCGGGCAATCCTTAGTCGTCTTAGGTTTGAGTCATCGGGTTCCGAGTGTACGTTCTGGAACGTCTCGTTTGGCAACCTGATTTCTCGACCGAAAGTTAAGTAGTTGGGTGTAAAGCCAGTACTTTTATGTGGGGTCGCTCTGTATGCAGCCAGTGCTATCGGTAGAACGACTTCCCAGGCGGTTGTCTTCTTTACGATTTTCGACAAAATGTTTGCCAGTGTCCTGTGAAATCTTTCACATACGCCATTTCCCTCCGGGTGGTACGCTGTCGTAAACACTTGCTTTATTCCCCATTTCAAACAGAGTTCTCGAGTTGATTTTGCAGTGAATCCCGTTCCTCTATCTGAGACTAATCTCTCGGGGACACCATGAGTAGGGATATACTTAGTGGCCAAAATACGTGCCACGGTTTCTGCAGTACAATCACCAACCACGTACGCTTCGGCGTATTTGGTAAAATGGTCGATGGCTGTTAGGATGTATTTAGGGGTTGATCCGGATGTAATCGGTCCTACGAAATCAACTCCTATAATTTGTCCCGGTTTTTCTGGTAGCAGGGGTTTTTGTATGGGGTGTCTCAATCCGTTGGGTGTGTTTCGCTTCTGGCAGGCGACGCATTGGCGGACGTAGTTCTTTACGTCTTTTGCAAGACTTGGCCAATACCCGAGTCTTCTTATAATCTTTTCCATCGCTTCTGCTCCAGGATGGCCAGCCCAAGCGTTCCGATGACATCGATCGAGTAGCCAATCCCTCAAGGAAACAGGCATCAAGGGAACCCACTGTTCTCTTCCATCGATCTTGATCTTGATTTCTCCTACTCCATGAACTTTCCTGGATTCACCCCCCATTTTCAAACGGAGTGTCGACTGGACCCACGGGTCGATGTTTTGGGCGGCGATGATGAGGCTTCGGGGAAACTCGAGGGTTATCGCGCCGATGTCCATCCGGCTCAGCCCATCCGCGTGAGCCATCTGCGATCCAGGTCTGTATCTGGGTACGAAGTTGTACTCGGCCAATCGGAGCGTCCACCTTCCTATTCTGGACGTCGGATCTTTGAGGCGCATGGCCGCGGTTAGGGCCATGTGATCTGTTTGCAGCTCAAAGGATCGACCCAGTAAGTACTCCTGGAAGTGTCTCACTGCCCATACGACAGCTAGTAGCTCCCTTTCAGTTACCGAATAGCGCGTTTCGGCCGGATTTAACTTTCGGCTGGCGTATGCTACGGGTCTCTCCTGTCCATCGTATTCTTGTGATAGTACTGCGCCCAACGCTGAGTTCGAGGCGTCTGTGGCCAGGATGAAAGTTTTATTGAGGTCCGGATACACCAAAACCGGTTCTCCTGTTAGCTGGGCTTTCAAGTCGTCGAACGCTTTCTGCTGGAGCTCTGTCCATTCAAACGGTACACCCTTTCTAGTCAGGTTCGTCAATGGTGTCACGATCTCGGCGAAGTTGGGGATAAAACGGCGATAAAATCCTGCCAGCCCAAGGAAGGATTGCAGTTTCAGCACGGATGTGGGTACAGGGAAATCCCTAACCGCCCGTGTCTTTTCGGGTTCGGTGTGTATTCCCGTGGATGTTACCCTATGTCCAAGGAATCGTACCTCTTGCTGTAAAAACTCGCACTTCCCAAGGTTCACTTTTAGTCCAGCATCGCGAAATCTGTCGAACACCTGTCTGAGCTTCAAGAGGTGCTCCTCTGCAGTTGGTGAGAAAATAATTACATCGTCCAAGTACACTAGACATTGATCTCCAAGGAGTCCATCCAATACGTTATTCATGACGCGTTGGAACGTCGCCGGCGCATTTTTCAAACCGAATGGCATTTTATCGTATTCGAAGTGTCTGCCAAGTACGGAAAATGCGGTTTTCTCTTTCGTTTCGGGATGTACTGGGATCTGGTGGTATCCCGAAATCAAATCGATGGTAGTGAAGTACTTGCACCCTCCCAGCATGGATAAGGTCTCCTGGAGTCGCGGGATGGGGTAGGCATCCCCTTTTGTTATTTTGTTGAGTTGCCTAAAGTCTGTACAAAACCGCCATTTCTGTGGTTCTCCGGGAGGCGTCTTCTTTTTCACCATCAACACCGGTGCGCACCATGGGCTTGTCGAACTGCTTATCACTCCAGATGCTAGCATGTCCTTCAACTGCTTTTCCACCACGTCGCGGAGAGCGTGGGGGATCGGGTACGGTTTCTGGCTAGTCACCTCTGGTTGTGTTGTAGTTATTTCATGTGCTACCTGGAGACTGCATCCTTCCCCCGAGGGTGGTTGAAACAGGTCCCAGTAGAAAAGGAGAGTGTTCCTAGCCATTGTCTGCGGCGCGTCAGTGAGATGGGAAATTTTCTCCTCGATTACAGCCTCGGTATCTGGCTGCGGGTCGTCCCACTGGTCGGTTGGTATGAGTTCCCACTCCTCGTCTTCGTATGTCCATTCGTCTGGTTTCAGGTCGGCTGGCTCCATTTCTACCCTACACGTTTTTGTGATGGGTTTCTTGGTTGGAAGTTCATGGGCCCTTTTAAGTGTTCCTCGGATCACTGAAGAGGCGTCCAGTTCCAAATCCTCGGAACATGATGCATCGGTGTCGCTCTCACATGGGGGCGATACACCTCTCGATACACCTGGTTCCCCTTCATTTTCTTGTGTTATCATCAGTATCGATACACCCGGCGATACTATGGGCGATACCTCTGGTGTCTCTTTGTATTGCAGGGGCGATACGGTTTCCGATACACCCGGCGATACCCTGGGCGATACCCCCGGTGTTTCTTGGGATTGCAGGGGCGATACGGTTTCCGATACACCCGGCGATACCCTGGGCGATACCCCCGGTGTTTCTTGGGATTGCAGGGGCGATACGGTTTCCGATACACCCGGCGATACGGTGGGCGATACCCCCGATGTTTCTTGGGTTTGCAGGGGCGATTCGGTCTCCGATACACCCGGCGATACCCTGGGCGATACCACGGTCGATACCTCCGGTGTTCCTCTGTGTTGTTGGGATGTTACGGGATCCGATACACCCGGCGATACGGTGGGCGATACCACGGTCGATACCTCCGGTGTTCCTCTGTGTTGTTGGGATGTTACGGGATCCGATACACCCGGCGATACGGTGGGCGATACCACGGTCGATACCTCCGGTGTTCCTCTGTGTTGTTCCCACTCATCCAGGTTCACAAGGGCAGCGGTTACCGAACGAGAGGTGCTGGGGAGGGCCGTATCCGCACCGTCCTGATAACTCGGGTACTGCAATACGGTGTCCTCCCTCCTCCCATCCGATATTACCACCCCTATGTTCCCGAGAGCACGAGACTCCATATCCCGTTCCTCTCCGATTGTTTCGGCGTCAGTCCTCAGTTCCATGTTTGGTCCCGTCGTCAAGGTTAGCGGAATACGTCGCAGCACATCGAGACCCAGCAAGTTCAAGTCGGCACATTTCCGCGCGAACACCGGGAAAGTGTGAGTAAAACGGTGTCGGCCAATACGGGTGTCAAGGACCTGTTCCCCCGCGAAGGGTAGTAGGGTTCCGTCGGCTCCCCAGGCCACCATCTTGGTTGGCCGTAACGGTATTCCGACCACCGGGCTCGCTAATACGGAAAGCGCGGCTCCCGTGTCCACCAACATACTACGCGTCTCCGGTCCCAGACCCACTTCCATCCTAATGGTTCTTGCCATTGGGTGTCCTACAGCGGTTACACATAGTTTATTATCCTCGGTCCCCTTGTAGAGGGTTATTTCCTTCACGTGATTCGGTTCTGCGGGAGGTTGAGACACAGGAAGCAACTTCTTTTTCTGAGGGCAGTCCGGTTCGAGGTGTTCCCGACATCCGCAGAAATTGCAAAAGATAGTCTTTTGCGGACTTCTGGGACATTCCACCGGAAAATGTTCCTTTGACGCGCAAAACATGCACGGGTATCGGGGCATGGGCTTGTCTTCGATTAGTCTGTTACGGGGGTCACTGTTCCACCGACCTCCTCTGTCCCCGTTCCATCGGTTCTGTTGGTCACTGTTCCACCGGTGCGGTTGGTCACCGGTCCAGGCATTTCGTTGGTCGCCGTTCCACCGGTTCGGTTGTTCGTTGTTCCACCGGTTCTGTTGTTCGCGTCTTGGTACGGGTTGGTCTCGACGCGGACATCGGGCGGCAAAGTGGTTTGTTCCACCACAATTATAACATCTTTGTTCCGCCGATACCGCCGCGAGTTCCCAATGTTCGTCAGTATCTTCCGTTTCCGCCAAAGTTTCTTCCAATTCTTCGGCCTTCTGTAGGGCGATACGTATGGTTGTAGGTCGATCCATCATTAGGAAAGCGCTTAGTTTCTTCCCGACACCTTTGATAAAAGCGCTGAGGGTCTTCCGTTCCACCCATTCCTGACGATCATGCCGATCCAGGTGGGCTCCCTCTTCCGATACGGCGCATTGTGCCAACCCTCGTATGCGATCCGCAAATTGACGTAGGGTTTCCGAGGCGTTCCGCTTCACCGTCCAAAGTGATGCTGCGGCATGTTGCGGGTTCTGTCGTCGGAACCACGACAGCATTTCGTCCCTGATCATGTGATAGGCGTTGTCACAGTCAAGTATATCGTTCCTGTCGATGAGAAACTGTTTCGCGATCCCTCTCGCCTTGATCCTGAGGAGTTTCAGTTTCTGTTCCTGTGCTAGTCCCTCGGTTACTGCGTCGAAGTTCGTAAAGAACGAGCTAACACTCAGCGATCCGGTTGCGTCGGGGTCCCATGGTTCCACTTCTAAGAGCAAGGAACGTGGAATACCGTTCCCGCTCTCGTCACGGCCCGACTCATTGTACTTTGACAATAAAGCATTCATCTGCTTCATCGTTTCGGTAAGTAAGTCGACCGGACCCTTTTGTTGGAACGGGTCGGGGTCCTCAAAGTCCTCTGGTTCTCCCAACGACATTGTCACTGTTATTCAAGCAATACCGGGAAACACAATCACAATCACTTGTCACAGGGTCGGCTCGGAACGGTTCAGTCAAGTTTCGGTCTGTAACGGGTGGTTCTGTGTGACGACACAGGTGTTTGTTTGTGTGGTACAGGTGTGCAAATAATGTGTAAAAGTTCACTTTTCTTACTCTATACAATTCTTATGCGATACACCACGACACCCTGGTTCTGATTATTCGATTCCGATATGACTCTACTGAAAAGAACTGTTACTAGGCACTGAGCTACAAACGGAACTGGGTTCGTGCGGGGCGCACCACACGCAAGTCCGGGCGATATACCGACCCGACACACAAGTTATCGAGTGCGATACGGCGCTTCGGAATTACGATTCGCAATAATCCCACCGCGGGCCAACAATTTGTAAGCTCTTGGGTGTAGTGACCTAGTAACAAGTTCTTTTCTAAACAAAGGGGGGTTATGAGATATATGGGGGTCGACACTGTAACAAAGCAAAATATCGGAATCTTAAGCTATGAATTGAAAGGAAATACTTAACTGGTCGACTGGTAGGTAGCTGTCTCCCGAGCGGCTTGGAGATGAGGCGTAGCGTTCCAGGCGATACACTTTGTGTATTGAATTCTGTTATACCTGAAGGGTTTTGTCACCTGAAGGGTGTTTTCTTGTATCGATGTATTTGTTAAATAAATGAAGTTACGTTACGGATGTTTCTTATTTCAAGCAAGTTCCTAATCGATACAGTTGAATCAGAATATTCAGAACCTGGGATGCGGGTCGCTTAAAGGAGAAATGCAAGGTTAAACAAATACTTAGGTTTAATGACCAGAAGTTGAATTTGGCGATACAGGGATCTGACTCGAATGGTTTCTCCAAATGAGAACGAAGCCGGAAGGGCGTTACTGAGACTCGAAAAAGGTAAGTATGAAATGTTTTAGTTTATAGTTAATTTAAGCACAGATTCTTACTCAATACGTCTTAAGATACGGTCGATACAGGTTCGATCCTACTGGTTACTATTCGAATTATACCTCTTAAGTTCACTGAGTTCACGTTACCTTCTACCTAATTGGCCAATTGAGAGTAGAATTTAAGTTATTTACGCACTCACGTTCCAGGTTACCGGGGCGAGTCTGGGTCGCGGTGCGGCGTGGTTTGATGGGGAGAGCCGGGACAGGGCTGGTCCTCGTGGTCCTCGATCCTTTTCTGATCCGGGCGACGGCGGAGGTTCCAGGGGAGGCGGGACGGAACAAGAGCACTGGTTACTTTATTCACTCTAGTAAAACCTAGTGACTTGGGGGAGGCAGGAGGCGATATGGTTCGGCGCGATACTGGGTCGACGCGGAACAAAGGGGAGTGAGCTTCAAAGACAGGGGGGTGCGCTTCGAGACGGCTGGCAAGGCGGTGGCTTCAGGACTAACTGTTCTTTTCCAACACAATAGTTTAAGAGGGCTTCTCCAGCCATCAGGGTTGCCCCTCCCTTCTGTGGTTGGTCGTCTTCTCTTGCTTCGGTTGGACAGGTTGCTCATATGGAAGTTTTGATGGACTTCTCAGGTGATCTCGTATGGAAGTAGTCCTCCTGCTCCATGGTTGATTATTGCTCTTGTAGATAGTTGTTTTGTTTTGTGTTCTGTGGTGTTAGGTGAACACGGTGGTGGGAGGTCACGCCCGTTGGTGATGGTGACCTCTTTCGGACTTCTGGTCCCGAAGGGGTATCAGGACTTACGGACAGGCAGTGCCTGTGAGGGGAAATAGTGAGCAACTTGGCGGTTGCTCACAGGCGGGTCAATGGAGAATACAGATGGTGGTAGGTGCTATTGATGGAGAACCAGTGATCTATACAGAAGGGTGATCTATACAGAAAATAATAAACCTTTGAGCAATGATTTGCAGCGTTTTTTTATATAAACAATTTATAATTGGAAAAAATACTTCACCACTACAATTGATGGTATTGTACATAAATATTCACATCACAGCATTGTATCAGAAATCAGCATTCAACAGTCATGTCCATCTGGCTGCTTGGTATCAGGGTCCGAGATCCGACCTTGGACATTAGGGCGAGGGACAAGGTTGAATCACCTTGTCCTAGGAATGATGTAGAGAGGATTTTGCCTCTTCTGGCTACGCCATCAGCCGACGCTTCTCCTCCCCACGGGGCCCGTTTGTTCGAGCCGTGGCACGCCGTCGTGTGGCCGTAGCCCTGAATGCAGACCAAATAAATGATCCTCCTGTTACGACTCGGGTGGTCACCTACTCTTGGATGAACAGTGGGTAACCAGCCCGAATCAGATCCTTGGCTGACTTGCCATGCCATATCCCTCGTCAGGTGATAGTTGCTCCAATCTCCATACATCAATAATGAAAGCTCCTCTTGGTGTTACCACCAAGAGGTCAGGACGATAACCTTGCTGTTCTAGGTTGAAGTGTGGCTCAGGCCATACTGGCCAACCTTTACGACAAGCATATCTTTCTAGTAGATTCAGGGCAGAATTATGACGGGCACACCTGAGTCTTACCATGGTTGAGCAAATCTGGAGCACATGCGAGGCTGTTCAGGATGTCAACAAATAGGTACTCGTACCTAGATTATGGCAACGCGATGAACCTCCACTGCATTATAAGAACCAACAACGTCAGACGTCTGAGAAATGAGGAGGGAAAGAAAAAGAACAAACGAGTTGTCGAATTTGAGTGTATCACAAACGAAGTTCTAGTGATAGAAAGAGACTAAGAAGGAGAAAAAAACGTTTACAACGCATCAACCGAATACAGAAGATTACCTACTGCACAGCCGTCAGACCATCAACATACCGACTTACTGCACAGCCATCCGACCATCATCCTACAGACCAACTACCAACCAGCCAGAAGTTGACTAAGTAAGTAGACAACCAGTTCAGGTTGGATTTTCGTCCAACTGCCATTCCTGGCGTCGCGGACTCATCAGCTGTCTTCCTAAGGGAAGATCAGAATTTGTTCCGATGATTTCGCTCATGGCTTCTCATTGGCCTCACCGCCCTGGGTTGGGACGAGGGGGAACTGCGACCGACTTGCCCGAAAATATGCTCCCGAGGCGAGTCCCGAGCTCACGGCCCCTGCAACCGGTCCGAGTCTCGTCTCCAGAGACACATGCCGTAGCTCGCTCGGTCACAGCACCCACAACCGCTCCAGAAGTTAAGTACCTACATACTTATATGTAACAGCTTATGAGAAGAACTTTAATTGAGTGGTGTTCACGTATGAATTCCACTGTACCTGATTCGTAGAGTCGCTGGTGAAGATAGTAGGGTTCAAACATACAAATTGGTAGTGCTTCTTATATCTGCAATAACAATACTGTTACGGATGGGCTCACGTTGGGCGCCAATTCCCTCCTGATTAATGCTGTCCAATTGTTCAGGAAGGCCTGAAACGTAAACCGCGAGTGAAAATTTTGGTTTTGGAGAACTTTTATTGGTTAACGTTGAAGAGTGAAAACAAGGATTCTGCTACCTTGGTAGACTTGAAACCAGAAAGTCTCAACAGTAAATTATTGAGTACCTACACGCTGAATTTTTGTATCGGGAACTTCGATGTAGTGGAACTAAATAATGAAGGAACTTTTTTACTCTGTTTTAATCGTTCTCCGGAAATATTTTCCAACGCTTTAGCGCTCCTTGTTTTCGCGGAAGTAGTTACTTCCTGACGGGGGCATATTGCCACAAACTACCAAACTACCCGGAACTGAACATTAAGCGTAACCGCCGACCACTACACACTGATAACTCACTTTTATTGGGAAGGGCGAGAGTACATAGTCGGTAGGTGGAGGAAGGTCCTCTCATCTTCTGGGAGGTCTTAAAAGTTGAACGAAACAGCCGTTAAAACAAGGGCAATGGTCATAAAGTACCTCAGATTGCAATATGTCAAGCCGGCTGGGCAATAACAGTAAATAGAGTGGTGTTGAGGGGGGGGGGGGGGGTAGGAGTAAATCATACTGCAGCTTCGCCTCAGCGCTTTCTCGTACAAGTCACTTCTGCTAAACGCTCAGTTCAGCTTGTTTCCAGCGAGAAACACGAGAGGAAAATGAAGGTTCAGCAGTTCTCTACTGACCTTAATTTTGGTTTATTACTTTCAATAATGAACCTCTGGAATCGACCAAAGAAAAAAAGTGGGTGTGGCACATAGCTTCTTTAATTGAAAATTTTTATAATTTTTAAACCGCCCGAAGGCTATACAAAGGTCAGTACAGAAATTAAGACAATGCATTCAATGTAGGTAATCATTATTAGGTAGATAATCAATCTAGGTAATCATTACATGCTACCTACAAGTAGCAAGTAGTTGAGGAAATACTTCAAATTACTAGGCAATTACTAGGAGTTTAAGTAATCCGAGGCACTGAATTAAAAAAATGCCTGATTAGCCACGTAGTCGCTTCTTATTAAAGTTTCTTGTGACCCTCACCAGAGACCTCCTTTCTGGTTGTCCGCAGTTCTAAAACCGAGTTGGAGAAAAACCGGGTTGGAAAGTCATTGCAAAACTCAGTTCCAGAACTCGGAATTTGTGCTCTGCGAACGCGTAAAGCCCTACTGCACACGCCCTGACTGTTCTGTAACTGTCCCGGACTGCACTACGAATGTAGCTGAGAAAACCTGCATACTATCACTTGCGCTCATTCTACTTGTTCTTCTTCGTCTTGTACATTCGGTCATCATTGAAAGACGATGGCCAAACTCTAATGTGATATACACAGATGGCTCTAAGATTCAAGAGGTCGTTGGATGTGGGTTCTTTGATGCCAAATCTCAATTGAGTGTTTGCTGTAAAATGGCATCCTATGCAACCATATTCTCGGCGGAAGTGGTAGCCATAATTCAAGCTTTGAAACACCCTTTGGCCTCATCAAACGCGATTGAGTGGTTGTAGTGTCAGACTCCCTCAGTACATTGGCTAAGCTCAAAAACATTGGTCCAGACGCTAAGATATCCCACATGATAGGGGAACTCTTACAAATAGTATCAACTCTTGAAAGCCTGTGAAAACGCACCATATTCATATGGACAAAAGCTCATATCGGAGTGTCCGGAAATCAGAAGGCGGACTGTGTTACAAAGAAACGGGCTGTTGAGGGCAACTTGCTTCGTGTGAGCTTGCTTTACTTTTTACTCATCGGGATTTGTACCCATCAATAAAAAAAAAGAGAAATGGCAACAGTATTTCACCACTTACCCTTCAGGGTACTACAGAGCTATCGTCTCCGTGCTTACAACGAAACCTTGGTTCAGAGAGCAAAGATTTTATTCGTGTGATGAATCGATTGAGAAGAGGGCACTCAATTTGCAACTTGCCTACATCGTTTCAACATAAGAAACCAAACAAACCACAACTGCGACCACCGAGGTTTTTTTTTTTTTTTTTAAAGGATTTTATTGTGACCATTTAGAAAATAAATATACCTCATTGACATAGGGTTCACACGTGTTTAAAACTCACAGTACTTTTTGGCATGGAAAAAGCACTTAAATAACAATTTGGTCAAAAAGAAAAACAAACTTTGCTAGGTATGTGTTTTACAATTCACATTTCAATGATGTCCAAAATATGGCGAGGTCGTTGCAATCTTGGGTTGAATGGCTGGACGAATCCTTCACTTGCAACGTGGTTGTAATGCTCAGCATTGCGTGTAACGAATGTTCGCATTGAAGCTTCACGACATTCCTGTGGAGTTTCGAGGTCGAAGTCATTGTAAATTGTCGAATTTCTTACTAAAGGTGGAGTATGAACAATTCTCTTCTGTAGTAGTCTATTCTGCTGCTGTTCCACTCGTCGAAACTGAGAGGAAGAACATGTTCCCCATATTGGCAGAGCGTAGGTCCAGAGTGGCTTGATAAAAACTTTGTAAATAAGTATTTTATTTTCAATTGGCAGGGCTGGATTGCCAAGCAGGTACTTCAGCTGAGACGTTCTAACAGTGCATCGCTGTAATAGGTCACTGATATGTTCAGCAAACGTCAGTTTTCTGTCCAACGTGACTCCCAAATATTTGTGAGATTGGACAGAAGGAATTGTTTCCCCCATAAAATTAAGCAGTACATCGACATACCACCGAGGTGAAGAAGACACCCTGGAGCATATTGTTTTAGATTGCTCACAGTTCATTCAACAGCAGCTTACCATACGTTAGGAAGTTCTATCACCCTTTAACCTGACTCGATCCTGGCATCAAACAATCGGACGGCATACAAAGAACTGTACAAGTTTATTGAGAGTATTAAATGTTGCATATAACAGACAAAGTGGTGTAAGATAAGATTTAAAACATTACCAACTTGAACAATAAAAAATTGAAAAAAAAAAATGTACTTGAGTGGATCAAGGACTCCAGTTTGGTGGAGTCCTTAAGTCACTGTCAGAACTGTCCCCATTCACCCACCATGTACCTACATGTGTAGGTACATAATAACAATTTTGATTAGAAAATTATAACAATCAACTTGATTATTTGATTGAAGTAATTATCTTGACAACCCTCATCAAGAACACTAGTATTAAACCAACAATAATTCGGAATCATTTCAAAATTCCAATAATTATTAATCGATAAATCATGTTTAAATAACAAAGACAAAAACCTTGTTCCATGGTGCAGCAAGACAAATACCGAGCATCCCTACCGTTGGTAGTGATGGAGCAAAAACTGCCGAAACGCTACATGTTCGGAACAATGAAACTTTTCTTCAAACCCAAACAGATTGTTCCCTTTCCGGAGCGAAATCTATTTCCCTTTCGAAACGTAGTCAGAGTAATCCCGTAGCACAAAAGCTAAATAATCCCGCAGCATCGATTGCTCGATGCTGCAATTTTCGGGTCAGTCGGAGTCCGTCTCTAATCCGGATTAGCTCATGAATTTGGGAGATTAGATGGGAATTTTTTCGATGGGAATATAAGGGATTACTGGGCAACGATCAAATGAACGGATTCCATATTGGTTCTCAAGTTCGTACTTTCTCTTTTTACAAATCGAATTCCCAGATAACGATGTTTCGCTGGAAGCTAGTTTCTGCCAAAAATAAACTTGATAGCGAAAATATGGTTGGCAAGCATTGATGGAATGCTGGATGGAATCCGTGTTCATTATAGGCTAGTGATCTATACGTCGGCGGCTTCGCCAGCATTCAAATTGAACGCCACCGATATATAGAGATCTTTGAATCGGCTTCTCGATGAATCGAATGAAAGAGAAGAGGATTGAATCAGCTATCGATACAGGACGGGTGTCTCGATGTATCGATAGGGGGACAGCCAGTTAGAAAGAACCCCGCAAAGGGAGGTCGGCCTAGTCATGTTTCACAAGTTAAATCCAATCGTAATGCTATTAAAGAGCATTGAAAGTGGTGTGATAATGTCGAGTTATGATAAGTGAATACGCCCTTTACGTAATATACATAAAAAACCATTGTGTAATAATTTTCAGCGTGTGCGTGAATGCGAAAAAAAACCTGTTAAGTATTTCAGCGAAGATTGAGAGGATTTTCGCCTGTTATGGGTAATATTGGTGAAACGCTATACGATTTTGCAACTAATTTTAATAAATTCTTCCTCCTAGCACTTTTGGTTTATTATTTTCAATAATGAACCTTTAGAATCGACCAAGGAACAATTTTTTTAACCTCCCCTCAAAACTTGTTGGTTTACATTTTAAGGTACGTCCAGCGTCCAACGTCCAACGGAGAAATGACCACTTCAAAGGCTTGTTTTCACCTTCGATTGTTTGAAAGGCCTCTTCTAAGAGGCCTTAGTGCTAAAATTGTTGCCTATCAGTTGTAGAATAGGCAACAAGAAGAAGAAAGAAGTATTGCTGAAGTTTGTCCGTCTTCTTGGTGTTGCTGATTGGACAAGAAGAAGGAAGAAGTATTGCTGAAGTTTGCTTGGTATTGCTGAAGTATTGCTGATTGGTTTCATTCTGTTAGTTTCCAGTGGCGCCTCCTCCAGGCAAACATAGCAAACACTGTTTGCCTTACTACAAATATGCAAAATAAATAAATACATTTTTGTTGAGATTCTCCTATTTTTCCATTTTTTGTGAGTAATATTTAGCTGATTTTGGAAAACTTCTATAATATTTAGGGACTATTTCATTATTATCAAGGAATTTAGATTAAATAAGAGAATGGAATAAGAAAGTACGTATTTTGCCTTGGATACTAGCCCGCAACACACCAGAGACTTGGAGAGGTCGGTAATGTAGATGATTGCGGATGATAAGCGAACTAGTGCGGGGGCTGGTCCTCCTTGCATCGCTGGATGCAAGGCAAGCAGTTCAAAAAAATGATTTTTTCGGGACTGTTTAGAGTGAGAGGCGACGATCGGCGGGGTGGCGGGGGGTCAGCGCTGGGTCAAGTATTGCTATAACCCCACTACCTCACTCTCAGCTGTTGCAAACAGTAGGAAAACTGTTTCGTGACCTTGAATACTTGGAAGATGAGCCATGGATACTAGTTAGCTCACGCATGAAGACATAACATATCCATCCACCCACATTATCTCAAAGAAGGAAAGCAGTTCGTTTTTTCGCCGCCGCAAATATCAGCTGTATGACGTTGACTGCTGTCCCGTTCCCGATTTTACTGTATTTCACTGTACCTAATCGTTTTTCTTTTTGATAGACAGTAGGAAATAATTGCAAAACATTGTAGAATGAAGGTTTCACATCTTATTGAGTGGGTCTGAATTCAGAGTCTCCCTTTTTGGTTAATTATTTTCAAGAAAAAAGTTTGACCACCCTCAAATTTGATGGTTTACGTTTGTGGTAGGTAAGTACGTGTAGATTTTGAAAATCGAATATAAAAAAAAATCCGTCCATCCGCGGATTTTTCCTTGATTATCATGGACCGATTATGATGAAATTTGGTATGTGGGCTCCATTTGGGGTCTAGTTGTGCCGCAAAGCTTTTGGTTGATGTAAGTCACTTCTAAGCGGTGAAACGGAAGGGCTGAAACTTCCAAAGGCACCCTCTCTCGAAAACTCTCGATATAAAGGTATTGTTTTATCAGAAATTTAAGATTGTACCATTGAATTTTCGGAATCGAATGAGACTACCCATAGCTTTGTAGGACAAACTGTTCGCTCCCTACGAGAAGTTAGAAAAAAGAGGCGTGATCGCCCTTCAAATTTTAGTTAACCAAAATGCTTTCGCCGGTCGTTTCTTTGGGATGTACTCGGATTTGCTTCCTTAGCAACCAGTGATCAAATTTCTAAACGAAGGAATTCTTTATTTCTTCCAGTAGAGTGTGGAGCGTTTAATTCTTCCAAATAAACTTGATTGTGAAGGTAAAACATGGTTGGTAGGTGGTGACAATGACAAAGCTGAGTTCTTTGCTGGCACGTGATCAATACAGAAAAAAATGAACCTTTGTGTAATAATTTGCAGCCTAGCTGTTTGCCTGACGAATATTATCACGCGACGCCCCTGTTAGTTTCCTGTTTATAAGAGTAATAAAATCGTCCTTCCAGATGGATCGAAAGAATCCCGTCTCTCTGAGAACCACTGTCTCTCAAACAAGCTGTGCTGTCTCACTGGCGAACAAGGTCCGACTTTGATGACATTTTCAGGTTGATACTGAACAGCCTCATCTATGAATTTTGTCAACATAGGACGAACAGCAGGTTGTGTGCATTTGACTTTCTCCGACCATTTTTTTACGATTTGGAAGTCTGTAATTGGAGTCGCGCATTAATTGGATTTTATAGACTAATGAGATTAAATAACATTTTGAGATTCCGGTTTTTCTAATCGAAATTGAACATGGTCTAACGTAAATGGATTTCGTTCAACAAATATTGGCATAATTAGTTTGGCAATACGAAATGCGAGTTAGCATATCTGTGCGGCTAATCAGCTCGTCAATCAAAGGCGGTCCGCCGCAGACGCCTCATCTAATTGTTTACAAATACGCCCAGCCGCTGCGGTTCGTCCGCCATAATGAAGCAAATACCTTCGGTTCACTTGAGTCTCAGCAAGTAGGTTGATGGTCGAGGAGCAACACACGGGAATCCATTGGTCCTTGTTTGATTCGGTTCTACAGGTACTTGGACAACAATGGAACCTATTTGAATGGAGGTAAACTAGTTGGGATCAATACAGATATGAGGAAAGGTTTCGTAAGTGTTCTTTAGGGAAGCCCAAAAAAATGTTTCCAAATTTCCTGGAGCACTCCAGCATTGTTCTATTTAGCAATCCCAACGTTCCCAGAAACTAAAACGCTGCAAATTATTACCCAAAGGTTATTTTGAAAGAAATAAATGCATCACATCCAGTACGAGAAATAGGGAGTGGGTGGGTGCCTTCATTAGGAATTAGGAAAAACTGAGAACTCTCAAAATTCTCATACATTTGTTTGTCTTTGTCGATTCCAAAGGTTCTTTATTGAAAATAATATAACAAAATTGGGACTACTTAAAGCCAATCCAGTAGCACTGAAAGTAGGACTCCATCCCCTTATAAAACATTCAAATAAAGCGACATCGTCAAAGTCGAGAGCTCGAGGGAAACCAGATTTTCACTCATCATATGACAAGCGCTCACGACTGAGAAACTTTCAGACAAACAAGCCCTCAGAGTGTTGGTGCCAGTCGCAATAGAAACACGAGTGAGAATCGCACATGAACGTTCGCCAAATTTCAGGTGATCATAATATGATATTATTATCTTTCCTCATAACCAGTTGTGTTCTTGAGATAAAGCTGACCTCGATAATTAAGGCTTTATTGAACGAAATTCGAGCATACAATGAAATGAAATGAGAATTTAGTAACTAATACTGTTGCGTCTGTAGCAACAATAACGTGGTAGGAAATATAAATAAAGTGTACGAGTTTATCACATTCTCCCCCCCTTTTTTGTTTCAACTCCGAATGTAATCTTCCAAGTATCTTGGTGGCCGCCTGTTCCTCTGAGAAAGTTCCCTCGAAGACTCCTGTCTTATCAATCCCTCCGTAGAGCATTCAGGGCTGCCCTCTGACGGTGGTATTGGCTGGAGCTCTGGAGATTGGAGACTTGCAGGCACTGATTGGAGACCTGGAAGTTCTGGTGAAACGTTTTGGGTCCCAGTTGCTGGGGTTTCGTCGGTTTCTGGTCCAATGCCTACAGGTGCCAGTAGTCTGTGTGAGACTGTAGTTTCCCTACCGTCAGGAAGACGTACATGAGCGTAGCAAGGGGTTGATTCGACGAGCTCTACCTTATCCACCAATGGTTCGTACTTGCTAGCCCTGACGTTCCTTCGCATCCACACAGGACCTGGTGTTGTTAGCCACTCAGTTAGAGACGTTCCTTGGGAGCTACGGCGGTTGTGCTCGAATTTCGTTCAATAAATTGAGATAAAGCTGACCTCGATAATTAAGCTTTATTGAACGAAATTCGAGCATACAACGAAATGAAATGAGAATTTAGTAACTAATACTGTTGCGTCTGTAGCAACAATAACGTGGTAGGACATATAAATAAAGTGTACGAGTTTATCACAGTTCTCTAACAACCAAGATTTAGGATCGAATGAGACCACCCAGAGCTCTGTAGGACAAACCGTTCGATTCCAATGAGGACTTTAGGGTCGGACTTACGACGGAAATACTATTAATATCCGATCAAATTTTAGTTGATAAAATGCGATCATTGTTCGTTTTTTTCAATTAAATTTTGTGTTGTACTCAGTTGTGCTTCTTTAGCAACCAAGAACCAACCATGTATATTTCTTAATGAAGGTACCTATACGCAACTCTCAGAGATAGCACCTTTTCTTCTCGAATAGCAATCTAACTGCTAGTAGTACCTAAGTAATAATGGAAAATCCGCGTTCTATGAAGTTAGGTGATCTGTATAGCAAAATAATGAACATTGTGTAATAATTTGCAGCGTTTTTCATTCGATTTTTGGACTTTTCTAACCATAAAACATAATTCATTCAATTTTGAGGCGAGGGGAGGGGATAATTCCAATTCCTTGCTCGATTCCAAAGGTTTACCATTGAAAATAATTAAAAAAAGGGGGGGGATGAACAAAAGAAAAGCAGGTTGGTTTAAACTATTAATGAAGGACTGCAGTGAAATTCGCTGTTTCCGGATGAGGTGTAATTGGCGGTTCAGTCAGACGAAGGGCATTCTGTGAGGTCGGCGGTATTTCATTAGCGGGTGTTTTTTATGGGCAGCAGAAGAGACGTGACAACGCAGACCTCCGTTACCCCCTGCGTTACCTCCAGTTCCAGTTCACCTTTATCGAACCCTTTAGCTTCATTATAACGAGAGTATTGAAGGCGCAGGAGACAGGAGAAAAGAGGTGGGCGTTCTAGAAGGGAGTTTGGGAAATTAATTCCTACAGAAATAATAGCTTCAAAGGCGAACACAAGTAAAACGTAGCCCACTTTTATAAATTAGTGATCGGTAACTGGGTGAAAAGGAGTGAGAGGGATAAAAGTTAACTAAAAACTATGTTACGGATTTCTCAAAAAAAAGCTGTTTTAATGACCTGAAAATGTATGGGGTGGAAAATTTTGAAAAACTTCGAAATCCGTTTTGAAACATTAAAAAAAGTTTTCTGAAGTTTAACTATGTTTCATATGTACATATACACACATAGGACGAGAGGAAAAAATATACACATTTTTTCCAACCAATTGGTCAACAAAACCTTCCTGATATACACACATAATTATGTATTTTTCGGTGTGGAAATAACAAGTAAATTTTCGAATATTTTAGGTGGCGAAATGACCAATGTTGTCATGTGTATCCAATTCTTGTTTATTACAGCACGACGTTTCGGCCCAGGATCTGGGTCCTATTCATGTGCATATGGTGTCCTATTGTTGAACATGGTGCTTCTTGGTTTTATAATATAAAATAATCACCATATTATGGTGAGAAAGAACTTCTTCGTTTTTGAAGATTACAGAAACTTCAATTGTCAAGCAATCATTGTTTGACAACTTAGGGGTTGGACTAACGATAAATCGAAACCGCGAGCGTGAATCGCAAAAGAGGTCGCTGGCTAATCTCCGTTCAAGCTAACCAAAATGCGATCGCTGTTCGTTTCTTCGAGTTGTACTCAGTTTTTCGTCTTAAGTTTTCCCAATGAAGGCACCCACAATTCTTTATTCCCTCGAAATGAGTGTGAACAGTTTATTTATTCCAAATAAACTTGTGAAGTAAGTTTAGAAGGTAGTGGCAATGTAGACGAATGACCTATACAGAAAAATAATAAACTTTTGTGAAATAATTTGCACCGTTTTGGTTTATTATTTTCAATAATGAACCTTTGACCAAGAAAATTTTCTTTTTCCAATTCATTTTTTGACCAAGAAAACTATTTCTTCAACCCCCCCTCAAAATTTGTTGGTATATGATTCAAAGTATGTAGAATCCAGAAAATAATTTGGCCGTACGCGGAACTTTCCTCAGTTAGCATTTACCGATTTTGATGAAATTTGGTTTATGGGCTCCATTCGGGGTCTAGTTGTGCTCCGAAGCTTTTGGTTGATGAAGGTCACTTCTAAGGGGTGAAAAATAAGGGTTGAACTTTCGAAAAAGTTCTAGCTCAAAAAATTTTGATATAACGGTATTGTTTTTTCATCAACTTAAGATAGAATTGAATTTTTAGAGACCACGCTGAGCCCTGTAGGACAAACCGTTTGCCCCCTACGAGAACCAGGTGCGGACTTACGATAAATCAGATACACGAGTGTGAATTGCAAAAGAGTATTAATCTCCGTTCAAATTTTAGCTGACCCGAATGCGATCGATGTTTTTCCCCATGTTGGTTGGTGGTAACAATGGCAAAGCCGTGTTCATTGCAGATGAGTGATCTATATAGAATAAAATTAAACCTTTGTGTAATAATGTGCTGGGTTTTTGTTTCAGATTTGGATTTTACACCTAATTTCATCTTCGTGGTGCCAACCAGCAAATTTAGGTCACCCAGCTGATCAGGGAGGAGCATATTTTGTCAGTCGAACACTGCAGTCTCAGCAGTCACCCGTTGACATTCGTGACAGTCACGCGATACACATTCAAGTAAAGCACTTGCTTTCCACACTTAATGTTTTCCGAATAGTTAGTCCAAAACTGAAGCATGTTTGACGCTAAAATGTGTTATTGTTGTGTTATTCTATGAGAGGAAGCTATATTGCTCAACCAACTTGGCAGATGTTTTCAAGGTTTTTGCTAGTTGGTGGGGAGGTCTGTAAATCCACATCACCCCCACTCCACTGCCCCACAAAACTCAGTTCATTTCCTCACTCCACTTTCCTCGCCCACTTCCTCTCTATCGCCCCCTTCAGTCCTCTCCAATACTTTGCCGCTCTCGAGATTAGCCAGATACTTCCTCTCAAACCATCCCGAACCGAGCCGACAGACGGACCTCCTCCTCCCTCCTTTCATGTCCGAACGTGGTAACATTAGTCCTGAGAGCCGAGACGAGTCGCAGGGAGGAGGTGGAGGCTGCGGGGGTGGATATAGGAATTCCTATCGAAAAGGAAAACGACCGGAGCGAGGACTAACGAAATCGATTGGGTCATTGGGGAGACGGGCGGGAAGGGTTTTTCGCCCACAGATTGCGAGTGTGTATGTCTGTATGTGTGTATGTGAGGACCTTCTTCACATTACAAACCATCCCTCGAGGCAATAAAGAGCCAACAGAAACAACGTGAGGAGCGTCCCACGACCAGTAGCCCGGAGGGGGAGACTTTGGAGGTGGAGGTTGGTATGCGGAGGTGGACGGCGAAGGGGTAACAATCGGTGACAGCTCACAACCTGCGAACCTCCTATAGTTTACACACGTCTCCCACCTCCACATTCACACACTCAGACACACACACACACGTATGTTTTGAATTTTGGAATTGGGGAACATCAGCGTAAGAAAAGTAGGGTAGGTAAACCATACAAAATACACAAGTAGGCACCTAAAAAAAAGTCAGAATTATATGACCCAGCGGTGTAAAACCATTGCCAACTCCTACGTTGAAATTCGACGTGATATTCGTGCTTTTGACGAAAATTTTGATATAAAGGTATTGTTTTTCCTTCAATTTAAGATTCTTTAGAATTTTTAGAAACCACTCGGAGCTCTGTAGGACAAATCTTTTGCTCACTACGAGAATTTAAAGTTTGGACGTACGATAAATCAGAAACACGAGTGTGAATCGCTAAAGAGGCCTAATCTCCATTCAAATTAAAGCTGACCGAAATGCGATCGATGTTTTTCTTCATGTTTGATGGCTTTGCAGACGAGTGATCTAAGTAGAAACACAAACGGTGGATACAGCTTTCGTACAAGTACGCAACCACGAGAGACATTTTATGTCTTTGCGTCCCCTTTCCCTTCATATAAAACCTCGTATTGTACTTTTGTTTGTGGAAATTTGATTGTGCTCGTTGATGGTTGCGATGTAATGTACGTAAACATTCATTTAAACAATCACGCTCATACCGCAGCTTGTCGGCCACGCACAACGGAGTGTTTTACGTAATACGATTGGGCAATTTAAATGAATCGAATGTAGCTTCCTGCGTTCAACAGGAGAGAAAAATGCTTTGGAGCTCACTCAGGTGATCAGTGCACAACAGGCACAGGCACCTTCAGCATTCTCCATTAACCCTGCCTCTCAAATGTCAGCTTCCTACGTTCAACAGGAGAGGAAATGGCCTTGAAGCTCACTCAGCTGATCAGTGACCACTCAGGCGCCTTAAGCATTCTCCATTAACCCTGCCTCTCAAATGTCAGCTTCCTACGTTCAACAGGAGAGGAAATGGCCTTGAAGCTCACTCAGCTGATCAGTGACCACTCAGGCGCCTTAAGCATTCTCCATTGACCCTGCCTCTCAAATGTCAGCTTCCTACGTTCAACAGGAGAGGAAATGGCCTTGAAGCTCACTCAGCTGATCAGTGACCACTCAGGCGCCTTAAGCATTCTCCATTAACCCTGCCTCTCAAATGTCAGCTTCCTACGTTCAACAGGAGAGGAAATGGCCTTGAAGCTCACTCAGCTGATCAGTGACCACTCAGGCACCTTCAGCATTCTCCATTAACCCTGCCTCTCAAATGTCAGCTTCCTACGTTCAACAGGAGAGGAAATGGCCTTGAAGCTCACTCAGCTGATCAGTGACCACTCAGGCGCCTTAAGCATTCTCCATTAACCCTGCCTCTCAAATGTCAGCTTCCTACGTTCAACAGGAGAGGAAATGGCCTTGAAGCTCACTCAGCTGATCAGTGACCACTCAGGCGCCTTAAGCATTCTCCATTGACCCTGCCTCTCAAATGTCAGCTTCCTACGTTCAACAGGAGAGGAAATGGCCTTGAAGCTCACTCAGCTGATCAGTGACCACTCAGGCGCCTTCAGCATTCTCCATTGACCCTGCCTCTCAAATGTCAGCTCCCTGCGTTCAACAGGAGAGGAAATGGCCTTGGAGCTCACTCAGCTGATCAGTGACCACTCAGGCGCCTTCAGCATTCTCCATTGACCCTGCCTCTCAAATGTCAGCTCCCTGCGTTCAACAGGAGAGGAAATGGCCTTGGAGCTCACTCAGCTGATCAGTGACCACTCAGGCGCCTTCAGCATTCTCCATTGACCCTGCCTCCGTAACGCTTTAAAGGGATCTGTTGGATGAAGATACCTATTTTCCTCTCACGATCATGTTGACATCTCATTTGTTGCTCACATCATACTCGTATGTTAGTAAACATGCGCATAATTCAGCTTTCCGTACAGGTGCATTCATATTAGGGACCGTGTACCATGATTAATAAATTGAGAGCTTTCCAATGAGTGATGAACGATTTTTGTGGGATGGAAATTGAGGAAGTTAGTTTTCCCTAGGAACGATTGGTTGTACGTGAAAATCATCAGAAAATTTCCGCGTGACGCTCCCCTCGTGACGCTCCCCTCGTTACAATGCCCGCGTGACGATTTTTCATTTATGTGCCATAGTAAAGACATAAAATGTCAAAAACTTGAAACTGCAAGAACTCAAAACTGCATCTACAAGATTAGTTGCAACTCAAAGTTGCAGTTAGAAGTTCGAGTAGTGCTACTTGTGTTTCTAGGTGACATTTCAAGTTAGTATTGTTCTACTTGTGGGTTTGAAGTACTGGAATAATAAAGTGGTTGTTAGGAAAATCGAGCCAATGAATTAGAAACTGATTCAAATAGTTGGAAAGTAATCATAAAAGTTTGGAATCTGATCCAGATGGTTGAAAACCGATTCAAAAGATTAGAGAATTATCCAAATGATTAGAACATAATCCAAAGAGTAAGAAGAGATACTAATCTCAAAAGTTTGAACCAGAGCCAAATGTTTAAAACCCGCTCTAAAAAATTGGAAAATATTAGAAATTGTAGGAAACTATCCGAAGTAAGACACTAATGCAAATAGTCGGAGAGAATACTGATACGAAGAATTAGAATCTGATCGAAATGGTTTGAAACCGATCTGAAAGATTAGAAAATGATACAAATGGTGGGAAACCGATCCAAACGTTCAGAAAACAATTATAGAGTAGGAGGAGCTACTAATCCGAAGAGTTGGAATTTGATTTAAATGGTTGGAAACCGATCCATAGAGTAGGAGGCAATACCGAACCAGAGAGTAGGAATCTGATCTAAATGGTTGGAAACAGATACAAACGGTTAGGAAACTAAGTTATAAAGAAAATGCTAATCCGAAGAGTTGGAATTTGATTCTAATGATTGGAAAACAATCCATAAGATTGGAAACTGATCCGATTGGTTGAAAACTAATCCATAGAGTAGGAGGCAATACTGGATCAGAGAGTAGGAATCTGATCTAAATGGTTGGAAACTGATCTAAAGTTGAAGAGAACACTCATCCAAGAAGTATGGATCCAATCCAAATTAATGGAAGTCCAATTTCAGACTTATCTGCTCAACCACCACATAATAATTCATATATGATATGATATATCATATTATGATGGAACTTGGTTGTCATGTTCAACAAGTTAACTCGAAATGTTCCTTTACTCACTGCCAGATACTTTGTGAATGGAGGGTGGTGCTAGCAGGTAAACTCAGTTACCGGTCTGTTCTCGGAACAGAAATTTCGGGAATGAGAGTTAACCGAATAATCACTAACGCCTCAGCCAATAGGACGCATGGTAGACTTACGCCGCTACTCGCAAACTAAAGCTGACACAAAATAACACATACAGTGAAGATATCTCGATTTTCACCAAAAAACGACTTACCTGCCCCCCCCCCCTCCCAGCGATGCCATCATTCTATTACCTCGTATCATCAATATTGGCCAAATTGAGTTTTTGATGGATCCTACAGTATTTTTCAACGCCGGATCGAATGGCGCTATCGCCAAGGTGATAAATCTCATATGGGAGAAATAGCTAATTTCCCTATTAGCTGTATCAGTTTTGTTTGTTTACTTCGTCCAATACCTCGTAATACGACACCTAAAACTAGGGGTGTGTCGGTCCAGGTATTTCCCTGGAACGGTTCCAACGGTTACGGTGACAAAGATGTAACCGTTCCAAATTACCGGTACAGTTCCATTACCGGTACAGGCGATCAAATCCCACTCACATGGCATGGATGAAGCAGGCAGTCAAATCCCTATCGTCCTTCTTCCATGCTTATGATCTCAACTTGCAATACAATAGCATCATTTTCCTTGACAATTCGCTAAAAGGAAGGAATTTGAACAAGTGTTACAAAAGAGGCTAATTATTATAAATAATAGTTCCCAAACAATTCAAGGAAAGAATAATGACGTTGCAGTTTAAGAACTTAACATGACAATAATAAATTAATAAAACTGGAGACAACTTCCATGCTAACCTGTCCAGAAGATAACTTCCCGCTCAAGAGCCATTCCATGAACCATTCTCAGTCCATGGAAGTAGTAAGGGCACTTACAGGTACAACATGGAACAGAACTGAGAACAAGATCCATGCTTACCGGTCCAGAGCCATTGAACCATTCTCTATGATATCTTATCGGTCCAGTTCCATCCTTACCGGTCCAGTTCCATCCTCACCAATCAGAATGATCAGATTGATGAGATGATTGATCAGATCATTCTGATTGGTGAGGATGGAACTGGACCGATGGAAAAAATTCTCTTCCCGGTCCAGAGCCATTTCAAGATATCTTATCAGTCCGTGGAAATGGACCGGTAAGGGTCGAGTTTTTGTCACTGCGTGGAACCGTTCCAACCTGATACTCGGTTCCACAGTCCCGGTACAGCTGTACCGACACACCTCTACCTCGTATCAAACCTCAGTGTCAAGAGATCCAATACCACGTATCAGAATTAAGATCAATTGGCGTTCGAATAACTCGTATCATCAATTTCCAACAGTAACTCGTAGTGCTAAAAAGCATCCCTCACCTTAGGACCTCAAGTATCTAACATACAACTTCTTCAAAAATTATGCTGCGAAAGAATTGCAATTTTATGATACTTATTATATATAGTTATATAAATTAAAATTATATTTATTATATACAGGGGCGTCGCGTGATAATATTCGTCAGGCAAACAGCTAGGCTGCAAATTATTACACAAAGGTTCATTTTTTCTGTATTGATCACGTGCCAGCAAAGAACTCAGCTTTGTCATTGTCACCACCTACCAACCATGTTTTACCTTCACAATCAAGTTTATTTGGAAGAATTAAACGCTCCACACTCTACTGGAAGAAATAAAGAATTCCTTCGTTTAGAAATTTGATCACTGGTTGCTAAGGAAGCAAATCCGAGTACATCCCAAAGAAACGACCGGCGAAAGCATTTTGGTTAACTAAAATTTGAAGGGCGATCACGCCTCTTTTTTCTAACTTCTCGTAGGGAGCGAACAGTTTGTCCTACAAAGCTATGGGTAGTCTCATTCGATTCCGAAAATTCAATGGTACAATCTTAAATTTCTGATAAAACAATACCTTTATATCGAGAGTTTTCGAGAGAGGGTGCCTTTGGAAGTTTCAGCCCTTCCGTTTCACCGCTTAGAAGTGACTTACATCAACCAAAAGCTTTGCGGCACAACTAGACCCCAAATGGAGCCCACATACCAAATTTCATCATAATCGGTCCATGATAATCAAGGAAAAATCCGCGGATGGACGGATTTTTTTTTATATTCGATTTTCAAAATCTACACGTACTTACCTACCACAAACGTAAACCATCAAATTTGAGGGTGGTCAAACTTTTTTCTTGAAAATAATTAACCAAAAAGGGAGACTCTGAATTTAGACCCACTCAATAAGATGTGAATTCTTCATTCTACAATGTTTTGCAATTATTTCCTACTGTCTATCAAAAAGAAAAACGATTAGGTACAGTGAAATACAGTAAAATCGGGAACGGGACAGCAGTCAGCGTCATACAGCTGATATTTGCGGCGGCGAAAAAACGAACTGCTTTCCTTCTTTGAGATAATGTGGGTGGATGGATATGTTATGTCTTCATGCGTGAGCTAACTAGTATCCATGGCTCATCTTCCAAGTATTCAAGGTCACGAAACAGTTTTCCTACTGTTTGCAACAGCTGAGAGTGAGGTAGTGGGGGTATAGCAATACTTGACCCAGCGCTGACCCCCCGCCACCCCGCCGATCGTCGCCTCTCACTCTAAACAGTCCCGAAAAAATCATTTTTTTGAACTGCTTGCCTTGCATCCAGCGATGCAAGGAGGACCAGCCCCCGCGCTAGTTCGCTTATCATCCGCAATCATCTACATTACCGACCTCTCCAAGTCTCTGGTGTGTTGCGGGCTAGTATCCAAGGCAAAATACGTACTTTCTTATTCCATTCTCTTATTTAATCTAAATTCCTTGATAATAATGAAATAGTCCCTAAATATTATAGAAGTTTTCCAAAATCAGCTAAATATTACTCACAAAAAATGGGAAAATAGGAGAATCTCAACAAAAATTTATTTATTTATTTTGCATATTTGTAGTAAGGCAAACAGTGTTTGCTATGTTTGCCTGGAGGAGGCGCCACTGATTATATATGAATTTATCAATATTTATTTCAGGCAATTTTATGATTCAATCCGCCCCGGCAAAAAATCTGGCGATCTCGTCGTCACGGATATCGTTGCGCTTCGCTACAGTGATGCTCAAATCTCCTTCAAAACCGATTTCGACGACGATTATCCAGTATTTACCGAGAAGACCTTCCAATCTGGAAATCAACTGCGAACCTCCGAGAATGTACGACAACTGCCTTCCCGTGCCATTTTCAAAATGGAAACACCTACAAGAGTTGAAGAGATCCCCCAAGATTACCTTATCTTCTACGACAGCTTGCCGCACCTGCCTCCAGAGGGAACGAAAGGAAAACATAAGAAAGGAAAAACAGAAGGGAAACATAATTACGAATGAAAAACAGTGAACAAGTGTAGGAAAAGATCCTTTAACTTTGATTTTAATTTTGCTTCCGAGACTACCAAGGTAGCGGAAGCTTTGTTTTCACTTTTCAAGGACGAAAAAAAAAGTTCTCCAAAATCAAAATTTTCACTCGCGTTTTGCGTTTTAGACCTTTCTGAACAATTTTGGTTCCGTGTCTGTGTGTCTGTCTGAGTGTCTGTCATGCATTCCTTGTAACGCGCATAACTATACGAAGTTATTGTCCGATTTCGATGAAATTTTCAGGGATTGTGCGGATTGGTGTGTAGACGGTCCTCTATGAAAATCATGATCCTCGGACTGATAGAAGCGACTGCGCATGCGCAAACGTGAATTCCTTGTAACGGCCATAACTTCTACATTTTCCATCCGATTTCAATGAAATTTTCAGGGATGTTACAAATTAGTATTTAGATGGTCCCTTATGAAAATCATCACCCCCGGACTGATAGTAGCCGCTGCGCATGCGCAAACGTGAATTCCCTGTAACAGTCATAACTTCCACATTTTCTACCCGATTTTGATGACATTTTCAGGGATTACGCGTATTAGGTTGTAGATGGTCCTCAATGAAAATCAAGGCCTTAAAATTTACAGAAGCCTCTGCGCATGCGCATACTTAAAATCCTTGTAACAGCCATTACATTAACATTTTTCATCCGAATTTGCGAATTAATCCATCCGAATTAAACACCTTCAGTGCGGATGACCGGTCATCCCTGCATACCTGCCATACGGTCGACCGGTCATCTGGTCATTTCAACTCTCTTAGGGGGAGGGGGCCTGGTACCTCCCCTTTTTGATATATTCAATTTTTTGCTTTTTTTCGTCTTCAGTATGAGTTCAACTGTCTAAAACATTGTTTCGTTTTTGATGCCGAACTTTGATACGAATTTTACGTTCAAATTCACCAATATCGAATTTCAAGCTCGAAAAACGTTCAGTATGGCAGGGTTGCACGACTTTGGGACCCGCATTGAAGGTGTTAAATTTTCTAGGATTGTTCAGATTAGCGTGCAGATGGTCCCCTATGAGGGTAGTGAAAGGTACTTAGAGATCGGTGTTTTGAGATTAACTACTATGCATCGGATCATCTATATAATCGGGTTATGGATACGAGGAAGCTATGTGCCACACCCACTTGGCAGACGTTTTCAGCTTTTATTTCATTAGGAACGGGGCATTCTATTTTCCTTTGTAAATATTAAAAAAAAAAAAAAAAAAAAAAACTGCAAAATATTTTGCAAATATTTTGAAAATGAACTTTATTTTCCCTTTGAATTTTGCTGCAAGTCTCAAATTGTCTACTAATTGCATTATTTTCTTACTAACAATACCACTTATCAGAATCAGTTTTGGTTTCGAATACCACGTATGAGAGTTTTCGTGACCATAAATCTATTTAAGAAATTTTTTCTCTACTCCCCTTATAAGAGAAATTTGTCAAGGCATAACACGATTCAAAATCAGAAAGACGACTTTAACAAGGAACAAAACGTTTTCTTGCTCTCCTGAAAATTTGGAAATTTTTGAAATTTTCATGTCTTTGCTTTGGCACATAAACTGAAAAATCGTCACGGAAGCTAAACAAGTCTTGCTCACGCGACCAATAAATAAATAAAATAGACTCACTGTGTTGCGTAGAGAACAATCAACTGTTTTCTTATTTTGATGCTTGGGTACATGAACTAACAACCTTACTTCACTACCTTGTTGTGTAGTGGTTGACATGAAAATGTCCCAATGTGTTGCAGACTCGTATGCAAGCATTTAGAGAGTTTTTTGATACGTGGTTTTAGAATGAGGGTATCTATGTTCAGTTCATTATACATTTTTATTTGGATTATACTGATCAGGTCTCCTCAACTAAGAGAAAATGGGTCTGAAGTCTCTTGATTAGTTTCCAAGTTAGATTCTTGATTAGTTTTCTCGGCACTATTGTTGTTAGCAAATATCAGATCGTGAAGAAACGGATCAATAATGTCAAATTTGAACCAACACCAAAAAGTCCGGTTTCGACACCAGCGCATGTCCCGATTAATACTTTATTTGAACTTTCCACTCTCTTAATCAAGGTTTGCGTAAATGATCTAAAGACCAAGTTGAGTGCCAAGTCTTCTCTTTCCCTTTGTTACATCTTTTAAATCCAACATCCTCCTCCCCCGACGGGCGTCTAGTTTCTCCGAGTTGGGCCTTTCGCGAAGTTTTAGGTGAATTACTCAGAGGAAAAGTTTGAAATATTGATTAGGTTCGGTCTGGGGCCAAGGTTCCTTTGCTTCCGGATAAATTGCAAGGATAAATGAGGAGGGGCGACTGGAAGGGGGCAAACTAGGATCTCCGGCGTATCTGAACGGTCTACTTATCTGCAGTGGCTCAGCTTCTCTTCTTACTGAGATTCACATCAATTATTCATCCTCGGCCGGGGAACAACGTTCCCTTCATTCCTTTAATCATTCTTCATCAGTGCTGCGGGAGCTTGGAAAATCTCTGAGTAGGAGGATGACAACATCTTAAATTCACGAGATCCCTTATCTAAACTACAGATTCATTTCCAGAATGATCCCAGTTCGCTTGGAAGAAAATATCCGGAATAGTATTCTATATTATTACAGCGATGAAGCTCATTTGTTTCCTTATTAGGACCAATACAAAGGTAAGGAAGCTTTCTTTTTGAGCAGTAAACCAGCAATTTACAGATTTATTTCAACATTTTACAAATTCAATTCAATTTTTTACAAATTCTATTCAACCTTCCACCAATTTAATTCATCCCAACCCTTCAATTGATCTCATGAAAAAAGTATTTTTAGCTTAGCTAATGTAACGTTTGCCCTGTAGCTGCAGCAGGTGAAACGAGAAACATGTCCATCACGTAGTTAGCGCATTCTTGTGCAGTTACTGAAGCTCCACTTTCTCGTATAAAGTCAGATAAGTCATGATCCTCTTGGCTACCAAGTATTTCTCTCGCTCTTGACTTTATCTTGGAGAATGCGTATTCCACTGGAGCGTATTCTCTGGGGAGCTACGAGGTAAAAACTAGATACTCATTGATGACAGATCTATAAAATCACTTACTAAGGATGATCTGTGAATTCGAGCATTGTCCATTATTAATTGTGCAGTAGAACTTTTTCAAGATCCCACAGAAAATCACAATAGCTATGCTACCTACCTACTAACCCACCAACGTGTAGCCTACTACTTATAATCCAAATCAATTAGCTACTTTCCATATCCATTCCCTCTGGTGGAGAGTTGAATAGAATTTGTAAAAGGTTTAATAGCAGTTGTAAATGGTTGAATTGAATCTGTAAAAGGTTTAAATGAATTTGTAAAAGGTTGAAATAAATCTGGAAAAGGTTGAATTAAATCAGTAAAATTTACAGATAATATAGCATTTCATTTAAATTAATAGAATTTTATTAATTTTATTTTATTAAATTTAATAGAAATTTAATATAGCATTTAATGCTATATTATCATCGTTTCACGTCTGCCGAAAACACAAATTCCTTAAAACTTTGATGTCTAGGTTCCTCGTAGCTCACAATCACCAAAATGTAGGCGAATTTTGGTTTAAGAATTGGTTTTTTGAGGGGGGGGGGGTGTAGGTGCATGTGACACTGACTAGTACCAAGTGTGAGGTGAAGATGGGTGGTGAAGGGTCAGGGGAATTCAAGGTGAACCAGGGTCTTAGGCAGGAGGATACTTTGATAGATATAGGTTTTGCAAGTCAGATTGAGAATTTTCCAAATCAAATTTAGAATCTTCCAAATCAAAATGAGAACTTTCCAAATCAAATTGAGAATTTTCCAAATCAAATTGAGAACTTTCTAAATCAAATTGAGAACTTTCTAAATCAAATTGAGAATTGTCCAAATCAAATTGAGAATTTTCCATTTCTAACGACGATACTACGAACAGTGATTATCCGTTAGTATAGCACAATCCAAAAGTTGCTGAACAATTAAAAACAATTTTTTTTAAACCCGTCCAGCCGTTTAGGCCTTAACTTGGTACCCACATATAGGTTATCTATCCTATTGCACTTAGCCCGTCTGCAGCCCCTTCCCTCACATTGTCGCTACCTACCTTCGTCCAGACGGCTGGAAACAATAAACAACATGTTCCTTTATGGAGAGGATTCGCACCCATTTATTAGTTGCGATATGTATTTCAACGATGAACGATCCCGGGAGAGAAAGTGACAGTGAGATCTTTTTTGTCTCTTCTACGAAATATTATACCTGTGTCAAAAAGTGCTGTGTTCTCAATTTGATTTGGAAAGTTCTCAATTTGATTTGGAAGATTCTAAATTTGGTTTGGAAAGTTCTCAATTTGATTTGGAAAATTCTCAATCTGACTTGGAAAACCTATAGATAGATTGAACTCTAATGTCCACTTCTTTCATAAAATCACAATGCAATATACATTTCACTGTCATTTCCCGCGAAAATGGTGTCCAAATTGTAGGAGCTGGTAATTTTTCCGAGAATTTTTGTAAGAAAGGCTTCGCGAACGTTGCTATGACTGAGAAAACCAAAATCAATTGCTCTGGTTATTATCTACGTACCGTATTGGATAATCCGTCGTAACCACTAAGTCGAGTACAGGAGGCGAGCGCTTTCGATGTAAGTGCTAAAGTTTGTCAGTCCGTTGTTCTATTTATATAGTCTGGGTGAAAGGGAGGTGAAAGGATCAGAAAGGAAAGGGGGCCACGTGGTAGCGAGACTATGTGGTGAAAGGTTTTTTGTCAGTCATGTCAAGTGAAAGGGAGAGATAAAACTAATCCTATTAATTGATTGTACATTCACGTCATAGTGACCACGTGGTCCTCTTTTCTAAACTATGAATGTATTATAAACTAGCGTACACAACAACCTTATTGCTAAAATTATTTACTTATATCTACATCCACTTCTAACTTAAGTACCTACCTACTATCTAATTTTATTTATTTATTTTTTTTAATTTTATTTTTGGTTAGTTGATTATTTTTTATTTATTGTTTGAAATTATGATATCCTAGGTCGTTTGGTTGTGCCAAGTGAGTATGCACATACTTCCAGGCGCTTTTATTGAAATATGTAGTCTGTCTCTACGGTAAACAGCGCAGTTCGTAGAGCTACCTCCAGTAATGGATTCGTTGCCCCGGGACCCGCCACGGTAGGTGGGTCCGGGCCGGCCAGGACACCCCGGCCGGTGCAGTATCGCTCCACACACCTGTGTGAAATGGGCCATAGACGCCCAGCCATAGATTTAAGGCGCGCCTAGTCTGACCCGCAACACTTCCCGAGCCGCGCGGCCACATCATTCCCTTCTTATTCTTCCTTATCCTTATTCTTCCTTATCCTTATTCTTCCTTATACTTCTTATTCGCCCAACTTCTCGAATCCATCAAAAAACGAATCTCCACTGAAATGTTCTTAATGTGGTTCTGTAGCAGTTGTGATGACAGAACCTCGGCAACTTCGAAGACCGATTACTTTTTTTAATCGAAACTCCCACCCACCATTTTTCAGTAGGTATATTGTTGAGTATATGTTACTCTGACATCCACCAGAGTTTGGAGAGATTTGAAGATGACTATTTTTTGTAAAGTGCGAAAGTGTTCGAAATTTCTCCTGAAATCAGCTATCACCCCAAATCGGGCGTTCATAACTTTTCTCCTATTGATCCAGGATCGACCAAATTTCAGTATAATGTCCACCAGTTATATAAGAAACATATCCCAGAATTTCGTGCATGTAGCTCAGTCGTAAGTACCCAGCCATAGATGATTTGTGCGAGAAAACGTGTGTTGCGGTATCGGAACAGGTGGCACACCAACTTCTTACATCCATTTCTTTTTTTAATCAAAATTCCCACCCACCATATTCTAGTATAATGTTGAGGATGTGTTACTCTAACATCCACCAGAGTTTGGAGCAATTTGAAGATGACAATTTTTTTTAAAGTGCGAAGATGTGGTTCTGTAGCAGTTGTGATGACAGAACCTCGGCAACTTCTAAGACCGATTACTTTTTTTAATCGAAATTCCCACCCACCATATTTTAGTATATTGTTGAGGATGTGTTACTCTAACATCCACCACAGTTTGGAGCAATTTGAAGATGACCATTTTTTGTATAGTGCGAAGATGTGGTTCTGTAGCAGTTGTGATGACAGAACCTCGGCAACTTCGAAGACCGATTACTTTTTTTAATCAAAATTCCCACCCACCCTTTTTCAGTATATTGTTGAGTATATGTTACTCTGACATCCACCAGAGTTTGGAGAGATTTGAAGATGACTATTTTTTGTAAAGTGCGAAAGTGTTCGAAATTTCTCCTGAAATCAGCTATCACCCCAAATCAGGCGTTCATAACTTTTCTCCTAATGATCCAGAATCGACCAAATTTCAGTTTAATATCCACCAGTTATATAACACACATATCCCAGAATTTCGTGCATGTAGCTCAGTCGTAAGTACCCAGCCATAGATGATTTGTGCGAGAAAACATGTGTTGCGGTATCAGAACAGGTGGCACACCAACTTCTTACATCCATTACTTTTTTTAATCGAAATTCCCACCCACCATATTTTAGTATAATGTTGAGGATATGTTATTCTAACATCCACCAGAGTTTGTAGCAATTTGGAGATGACTGTTTTTTGTAAAGTGCGAAGATGAGGTTCTGTAGTAGCTGTGATTATACAACCTCGGCAACTTCTAAGACCGATTACTTTTTTTAATCGAAATTCCCACCCACCATATTTTAGTATAATGTTGAGGATATGTTACTCTAACATCCACCAGAGTTTGTAGCAATTTGGAGATGACTGTTTTTTGAAAAGTGCGAAGATGTGGTTCTGTAGTAGCTGTGATTATACAACCTCGGCAACTTCTAAGACCGATTACGTCTTTAAATCAAAATTCCCACCCACCATTTTTTAGTATAATGTTGAGGATATGTTACTCTAACATCCACTAGAGTTTGGAGAGATTTGAAAATGACCGTTTTTTGCAAAATGCGAAAGTGTTCGAAATTTCTACCAAAATAAGCTATCACCCTAATCGGGCGTTCATAACTTTTCTCCTATTGATCCGGAATCTACCAAATTTCAATTTAATATCCACCAGTTATATAACAAACATATCCCAGAATTTCATGGATGTAGCTCAGTCGTAAGTACTCAGGCATAGATGATTTGTGCGAGAAAACGTGTGTTGTGGTATCGGAACAGGTGGCACACCAACTTCTTACATCCATTACTTTTTTTTTAATCAAAATTCCCACCCACCATATTTTAGTATAATGTTGAGGAAATTCTTCGAATTTAGTTGGTTCATCGAATTTAGTTGGTTCATCGAATTTAGTTGGTTCATCGAATTTAGTTGGTTCATCGAATTTTGTTGGTTCATCGAATTTTGTTGGTTCTTCGAATTTAGTTGGTTCATCGTCAATAGTCATCGTCAAATCTCTCCAAACTCTAGTGGATGTTAGAGTAACGAATCCTCAACATTATACCAAAAAATGGTGGGTGGGAATTTTGATTTAGAAAAGTAATGGATGTATGAAGTTGGTGTGCCACCCGTTCTGACGCTGGTAAGTGTTGCGGGTTAGTCTAGGCGCGCCTTAAATCTATGGCTGGGTACTTACGACTGAGCTACATGCACGAAATTCTGGGATATGTTTCTTATATAACTGGTGGATAATATACTGCAATTTGGTCGATTCCGGATCGATAGGAGAAAAGTTATGAACGCCCGATTTTGGGTGATAGCTGATTTCAGTAGAATTTTCGAACACTTTCGCACTTTACAGAAAATAGTCATCTTCAAATCTCTCCAAACTCTGATGGATGTTACAGTAACATATCCTCAACATCAGACTAAAATATGGTGGGTGGGAATTTCGTTTAAAAAAAGTAATGGATGTAAGAATTTGGTGGGCCACCTGTTCTGATACCGCAACACACGTTTTCTCGCACAAATCATCTATGCCTGAGTACTTACGACTGAGCTACATCCATGAAATTCTGGGATATGTTTCTTATATAACTGGTGGATTATATACTAAAATTTGGTCGATTCCGGATCGATAGGAGAAAAGTTATGAACGCCCGATTTTGGGTGATAGCTGATTTCAGTAGAATTTTCGAACACTTTCGCACTTTACAGAAAATAGTCATCTTCAAATCTCTCCAAACTCTGGTGGATGTTACAGTAACATATCCTCAACCATATACTAAAAAATGGCGGATGGGAATTCTGTTTAAAAAAATTAATCTTCCGCGACGCAACAGTCCTCTAAAGGACCTGGGCCTCCTCGATCATCCGCCGCCACTCATCCCTATCCAAGGCAGCCATCCGCCATCGCCTGACCTGAAGGGCCCTAAGGTCGGCCTCCACGTCGTCAACCCATCTCATACGCGGTCTTCCTCTCAATCTACTGCCACCCGGATGTCCGTAGAGCAATCTTCGTGGAACTCTTTCAGGCTCCATCCGTTCAACATGACCCAACCATCGGAGTCTGCTCCTCTTGACAAATGTCACCACGTCCGGCTGACCATACAGCTCTCTCAGCTCTTCATTTGTTCTTATTCTCCAGGCTTGGTTCTCTGCGTCAAACACTGGACCGTAAATTCTTCGGAGGATCTTCCTCTCCCAAACCCGGAGCTTCTGTTCCCATTCTAGCGTGAGTACCCACGTCTCAGACCCATAGGTGACAACTGGGCGAATCGTGGTCTTATACAACATCACCTTTGCCTTTCGAGGGAGAGCACTGAAGCTGAGGACCTTGTGGAGGGACCAAAAGCATCTATCACCCGCTACAATTCTCGCTTTGATCTCTGAGGGCACATCGTTTTGTTCTGTTACCAGCGAGCCGAGGTACTTGAACTCCTTGCAGATCGGAAAATGGTGACCAGCCATCTGAATTGTTCCAGGGTGCTGCGTAGTAGGGTTTCTTGCCGTCTTCATATAAATGGTCTTTTGGTCATTGATTACCAGGCCCCTATCTTCCGCTGCTTGCTCAAACTCCTCAAAGGTCCCAGAGAGTGCAGAGAGCGATCTTGCAACTATCTCAACATCATCTGCATAAGCCATGTGTTGGGTCATTCGGTTGAAGATAGTGCCCCCAGGATTGGTTCGAATAGCCCTTACTGGTCCCTCCAAGCAGAAGTTGAACAGCCCTGGCGCCTCCGGGTCCCCCTGTCTCAGTCCATTGCTCACATCAAAACTCTCTGTCAGATCCCCTTGAACTCTAACAAGACACTTGGAGTTATGTAGGGTCGTTCTGACGAGTCTCACTAGCTTCTTTGGGACACCAAAGGACAGAAGGTCTTTCAGAAGAGCAGTTCGACTCACACTGTCATATGCTTGTTTGGCATCCACGAACAAATGGTGCAAGGTGACATCGAACTCGTAGGCCTTCTCCAAGATTTGTCTTAAAGCAAAAATGTGATCAGTTGTGGAACGGCCAGTGCGAAAACCACACTGATATTCGCCGATCTCTCGGTCTGCATATGGCTGGAGTCTTTTGCAGATGGCAATAGCTAGGACCTTGTATGCCACGCATAGTAGAGCAATTCCTCGATAATTATCACATATGAGCTTGTCTCCTTTCTTGTGGATTGGACATATCATGGCCAGGCTCCACTCTTCAGGCATCTTCTCGCTCGTCCAAATATCCCAGATCAGCCGAAAAAGGCTCTGGGTCAGCCCCTCTCCACCCTGCTTCAGAAGTTCCGCCGCCACCCCATCCACACCAGGTGACTTATTATTTTTGAGACTGTCAATAATTTCTACAATGTCATCCATATCTGGTGGGAGGTCTTCATCATCTTCTTCTGTATCATGCAGTATTTGATCAAGAAACTGGCGGTCATGGGACTCCTGTTCTGTCTCGCCTCTATTAAGAAGCTCCCGGAAGTGCCTTACCCATTCTTCTTTTATGCCTTCCTTATCGGTAAGTAGATTTCCTCGAGCATTCTTCAGAAACTCCATGCGAGGCTTGTAGCCCTCCTTGAAATTTCTCACTCCAAGGAAAAAACGTCTTGGGCAGCCAAAATGATAAGTTTCTGTCAATCTTTCCAGCTTTGCCATCTCAAATTGTCTCTTCTTCCTCCTGCAGATTCTTTTCGCAATTCTTCTTTTTTCATAATACACATGCCGTGCTGCACGTGTTTTCCTTTGGAGCATTATTACCCGATCGGCATTCCTTTCTGTTACAGCCTGGATGCACTCATCATCGAACCATCCATTCCTAGCCTGAGGCTTCTTGATACCAAGCACTTCCTTTGCAGCTGTCTTAACTGCGCTCTTTATTCGATTCCACTGGCCTTCAACATCCTCAATGTCATCGTTTTCGCTTAACTTTGCAGTGACAGCGGCCTGATACCGCAGTTTGGTTTCTTTAGCCTTAAGCTTCTCGACATTAAAAGCTGGGATTCTGTTTACCTCACCTCTAGTTCTGACGGCAAGTCGCTGCTTGTATTTGGCCTTAACAAGAAAATGATCGGAGTCGCAATCCGCTCCTCTATACGCTCTCACATCCATTATATCACTTGAGTGCCTCTTATCAATGAGAACGTGATCTATTTGATTCCTTGTTCGCCCATCTGGGGAGATCCAGGTCTCCTTGTGGATATCTTTATGAGGGAAACAGGTACTACTGACGCACAAGCCTCTACCAGCAGCAAAGTCCACAACTCGTAGGCCATTATCATTACAAAGCTCATGTAAACTGTGCGCCCCAATGGTAGGTCTCAGCTGGTTCTCACGCCCAACCTTGGCATTGAAGTCTCCTAGGATAATCTTCACATCATATCTAGGCAGGCCATCATAAATTCTCTCAAGTTCTCCATAGAATTGGTCTTTGGCGTCCTCCTCACTATCTTCCGTTGGTGCGTGCGCAGAAACGAGCGACATATTGAAGAATCTCCCCCTCAGGCGTAAAGTGCACAATCTTTCGTTGACTGCCTCATACCTCAAAATCGCACTTTTCCATTTTCTTCCAATCATGAATCCTGTGCCTAGGCGATTTGTTCTATTCCCACTGTTAATGAGGAGAAAATCCCCAAGATCAGTGATTTCCGTATCCCTCCACCTCAGCTCCTGCAGTGCAACAGCATCAATCCGGTAGGTGGTTAATGCATTCATCAGAGATCGGCTCACTCCTGGGCTAAACAAACTTCTGACGTTCCAGGTGGCCAAACTCAATGGTTGTCCGTTTCCATGCCAAAGTCGATCACGGTTAAAATCAGTCCGGCTCTTTCTGTTTCGAGGTCTCGTAACAATGAGTTTTTTACGGGATAGGGTCGTTAGCCCTATGCCCAACCCCCAACCTGGAGGGCCAGGCCTGCTGAGGGCTAGCCCCCTCGGAGCTGCAGGCAGCACTCTCCTCCCGCTTCAGAGCCGGAGAAAAAAATTAATCGATTTAAGAATTTGGTGTGCCACCTGTTCTGATGAACCAACTAAATTCGATGAACCAACTAAATTCTCGATGAACCAACTAAATTCGATGAACCAACTAAATTCGATGAACCAACTAAATTCGATGAACCAACTAAATTCTCGATGAACCAACTAAATTCGATAAACCAACTAAATTCGATGAACCAACTAAATTCGATGAACCGACTAAATTCTCGATGAACCAACTAAATTCAATGAACCAACTAAATTCTCGATGAACCAACTAAATTCGATGAACCAACTAAATTCGATGAACCAACTAAATTCGATGAACCAACTAAATTCGATGAACCAACTAAATTCTCGATGAACCAACTAAATTCGATGAACCAACTAAATTCGATGAACCAACTAAATTCTCGATGAACCAACTAAATTCGATGAACCAACTAAATTCGATGAACCAACTAAATTCGATGAACCAACTAAATTCGATGAACCAACTAAATTCGATGAACCAACTAAATTCGATGAACCAACTAAATTCTCGATGAACCAACTAAATTCGATGAACCAACTAAATTCTCAATGAACCAACTAAATTCGATGAACCAACTAAATTCGATGAACCAACTAAATTCGATGAACCAACTAAATTCGATGAACCAACTAAATTCGATGAACTAACTAAATTCGATGAACCAACTAAATTCGATGAACCAACTAAATTCGATGAACCAACTAAATTCGGTGAACCAACTAAATTTGATGAACCAACTAAATTCGATGAACCAACTAAATTCGATGAACCAACTAAATTCGATGAACCAACTAAATTCGATGAACTAACTATATTCGATGAACCAACTAAATTCGATGAACCAACTAAATTCGATGAACCAACTAAATTCGATGAACCAACTAAATTCGATGAACCAACTAAATTCGATGAACCAACTAAATTCGATGAACCAACTAAATTCGATGAACCAACTAAATTCGATGAACCAACTAAATTCGATGAACCAACTAAATTCGATGAACCAACTAAATTCGATGAACCAACTAAATTCGATGAACCAACTAAATTCGATGAACCAACTAAATTCGATGAACCAACTAAATTCGATGAACCAACTAAATTCGATGAACCAACTAAATTCGATGAACCAACTAAATTCCGATGAACCAACTAAATTCGATGAACCAACTAAATTCGATGAACCAACTAAATTCGATGAACCAACTAAATTCGATGAACCAACTAAATTCGATGAACCAACTAAATTCGATGAACCAACTAAATTCGATGAACCAACTAAATTCGATGAACCAACTAAATTCGATGAACCAACTAAATTCGATGAACCAACTAAATTCGATGAACCAACTAAATTCGATGAACCAACTAAATTCGATGAACCAACTAAATTCGATGAACCAACTAAATTCTCGATGAACCAACTAAATTCTCGATGAACCAACTAAATTCGATGAACCAACTAAATTCGATGAACCAACTAAATTCGATGAACTAACTAAATTCGATGAACCAACTAAATTCGATGAACCAACTAAATTCGATGAACCAACTAAATTCGATGAACCAACTAAATTCGATGAACCAACTAAATTCGATTAACCAACTAACTTCTTGATGATCCAACTAAATTCGATGAACCAACTAAATTCGATGAACCAACTAAATTCGATGAACCAACTAAATTCGATGAACCAACTAAATTCGATGAACCAACTAAATTCGATGAACCAACTAAATTCGATGAACCAACTAAATTCGATGAACCAACTAAATTCGATGAACCAACTAAATTCGATGAACCTACTAAATTCGATGAACCAACTAAATTCGATGAACCAACTAAATTCGATGAACCAACTAAATTCTCGATGAACCAACTAAATTCGATGAACCAACTAAATTCGATGAACCAACTAAATTCGATGAACCAACTAAATTCGATGAACCAACTAAATTCGATGAACCAACTAAATTCGATGAACCAACTAAATTCGATGAACCAACTCTGCGTACTATTGTACCTACCTATTACCTACCTATCTTGTTGAATGCTCGAATTAATGCTGTTGAAAATAGTTGTCCATAGTTCTACAGGCTTCATTCATGTCAGAACTTCAAGAAAATTTCAGTGGAGATTCGTTTTTTGATGGATTCGAGAAGTTGGGCGAATAAGAAGTTCTGTTGTAACGGAATGATGTGGCCGCGCGGCTCGGGAAGTGTTGCGGGTTAGTCTAGGCGCGCCTTAAATCTATGGCTGGGCGTCTATGGCCCATTTCACACAGGTGCTCCACCTTGTTCCTGGGATTTCCAATCACATGAATTCCCATTTCAGATTAGTTCCTGTTCAACATTGATTTTCAAAGAGTTCGGCCTTTTTATTGTTTCCTGTTTTAGCCTAATTATAATTGTTGTTGTTACTTAGCCTACATTTACAGTTACAGTTACAAGAAATTCACGCTTGCGCATGCGCTGAGGCTACTATTAGTCCAAGGGCGATGATTTTCACAGGGACCATCTACACCCCAATCTACATAATCTCTGGAAATGTCATCGAAATCGGATGGGAAATGTAGAAGGCTGTTTCAAGAAATTCATGTTTGCGCATGCGCAGTGGCTACCATCGATCCAGGAGGCCATTTAAAGCCCCAATTTCATAGGGGGCCGTTTAAAGTTTCGCCCGTTACACACAAACAGACCGACACCAAAACAAAAATGTTCAGAAAGACCAACAACGCGAATAGAAATTTTGATTTTAGAAAACTTTTTTTAACCTTGGAAAAGTGAAAACAGTGCTTCCGTTACCTTGGTAGACTCGGAAGCAATAAATTAAAAATGAGCGTCTTGATGATGCCTTACGGCGAAAGCTAGCTAGATAGATGATAAAAGCTCAAATCTGAGGAAAAGCCGCCGTGTCTTCCTCCCCTCACCAATTATTCTAAACATACCGTACTTCACGTAAGTACTGAGGTCGCAAATATGAATGAATAAATTTCATGTTAACACTTCAGGGGTAATCGGGGGTTGTGGAAAGTAAAAACGAAAGTGCTTGCTTAAGGTAAATTCCACGACGAATTCTTCCAGTCTTCACTTCGAAGCCCAAACACTCCACGAGGTCCCTTGTCAGCAAACCGTCCGTGTAACTTCTCCCTCCCACCTTCGAACCTTCCCGAAAAAAAAGGTCTCCAAAGTGGGTGAACAAAAAAGAGGTCTCGCCCTACTTGGCCCGTCAAATGGATAGTTTTGGGAGAAAAGGACATTGCGAGCCCCAAGGTAAATATATAGGAGAGGAACCTCCCTCCGGCCTGAATACTAAGTGTCGGGTCTTGCGCCTATAAAATACGCGTACCGTCCCGTCCCCAGGAGATAGGTCGTGTATATCACTATAATGAGTCACTCCCTCTCTAAATTATACCGCCGACTGACTTCAATTTATTAAAGTCAAAGTCACCTTAAACGGGTAAACACTAGATTAAATTCCTCGCTTGAGGCGTAGCGAGATTAATCTAGGTCGTAGATACACCATTTATCATTGGACCTCGCGGAAGGTTTATCATTGGAAGTTTATGGAAAACGGTAAATACACGTTTTGCGCTAGTTAAGCAAAATTCGAAGAATTCCGTTCATAGGAAGTAGTTTTAATAGCGTGTATGGAAATAAAAGCCAGAAAGAAGAATGTAAGAAAAGTTTCAAAGTCGGATTTCAGCCATTTATGTCCGAATGGTAAAATTATATGGCTTTTTCGAACTTCAAAACAGAGGAGCGTAATGTAACGTCAATGGTTTACATGTGAGGGTCCTGAGCTTCCGTGGGGTATCCAACTTTCTGCAAGGCTACTTTGATCTCCTTTAAACTGTCGGCTCTTCAATGGTCGGAGAAATCTTGAATTCGGAGGTTCTGTTTTTTATATAAGAATAAATCTCTTTATCGTAGGGAGTGTTAGCATGGTTATTGTAGGTTTAGCACGGTTAGCCTTACGTTATAAATTTCCCTATTATGACTTGAGTTTACATACGTACTTTTTACAATAAATATTGTTAAAGTAGGTTTAGGTATATGAGGGAATTTGGCTAGCGGTACCAGGAATTTCTTGCCCCGGGTCGCCTGAGATTAGGAAGATATTAACTTCTCCTTGGTGCCTTACAATAATGCTTATGCCACCCCGTCTAAGAGAAGGTATATTGGAGCTGTGAATTTGAGCTGAGTAAATTCCGCTTCGTAACTGTTACTATGCTTATGACAGCCCGTCAAGTTGAATATTGGTTCAGCTAAGGAAATTTGGGAGGCTTAAGACTGACCAAGATTGAATACGGATTCTTGGCAAGGTTCTGAATGAAGTTTGAATATGGATTTTTGGCAAGGTTCTTAAGAAAATAAGACACCAAAGAAACTACACAATTTTCATACAAGATGGTATTTATGCATGAATATTGAGGATTGTATACTTACAGGGTCTGCACTTGTAGGCGACAATGACGTATTTCTGCACTCCTGGACACGGATCACCACCGAAGGATTTTGTGGACGTTTGAAACTTGCAGGACCTCTTCTTCTGACAAGCCTCCACAACCGTCTGCAACAAAGAATACTACATACGAGGTTATAAACGTCGAATCACGTCAATCAAGAAAACACTGCAAATTATTACACATTGGTTTACTATGTTTCTGCATAGATCACTCGTCTGCAAAGAACACAGTTTTGTCATTGTTACCAACAACCAACATGAAGAAAAACATCGGTCGCATTTCGGTCAGCTATAATTTGAACGGAGATTAGGCCTCTTTTGCGATTGACACTAGTGTTTATGATTTATCGTACCTTAAATTCTCGTAGGGAGCTGTTTTTTGTCCTACAAGGCTCCGCGTGGTCTCAAAAAATTCTAAATATACTATACTACCTTAAATTGATGGAAAACAATACCTCTACATCGAAATTTTTTGAGTTAGGGCGTTTTAAAAATTTCAAAATTTGTTTCTCAACCCTTAGAAGTGACCTACATCAACCAAAATCTTAAGGCACAACTAAACCCCGAATGGAGCCTACATACCAAAATTCATCAAAATCGGTAGGCCATCAAATTTCGGCGGACGGTCGGCCAAATTTTTATTCGATTTTTGAATTCAACGTATCTTAAATCGTAAACCAACAAATTTTGAGGGGGTGTTAAAAATTGTTTTTTCTTTGTCGATTCCAAAGGTTCATTATTGAAAATAATAAAGAAGAATCATCGAGAAAATGAGCTTTCTAGCGAACCTGCCTCCCGAGAGAACCAACTCAAAACGTTGATTTCAACTGTCTAGCTCGACATTTTGAGTCATTTCACCGAGAAAATGAGCTTTCGAAGTGAACCTGCCTCTCGAGAGAAGCAACTAAAAACGTTGATTTCAACTTTCTAGCTCGACATTTTGAGTCATTTCACCGAAAAAATGAGCTTTCAAAGTGAACCTGCCTCTCGAGAGAACCAACTCAAAACGTTGATTTCAAGTGTCTAGCTCGACTTTTGGAGTCATTTCACCGAGAAAATGAGCTTTCGAAGTGAACCTGCCTCTCGAGAGAACCACCACAAAACGTTGATTTCAACTGTCTAGCTCGACTTTTGGAGTAAGTTTGCCGAAATAATGAGCTTTCGAAGTGAAGCTGCCTCTCGAGAGAACCAACTCAAAACGTTGATTTCAACTGTCTAGCTCGACTTTTGGAGTAAGTTTGCCGAAAAAATTAGCTTTCGAAGTGAACCTGCCTCTCGAGAGAACCAACTCAAAACGTTGATTTCAACTGTCTAGCTCGACTTTTGGAGTAAGTTTGCCGAAAAAATTAGCTTTCGAAGTGAACCTGCCTCTCGAGAGAACCAACTCAAAACGTTGATTTCAACTGTCTAGCTCCACTTTTGGAGTAAGAGAACGAGAATTGTGTCATTATTCGAGAATTTTTCCATGAGATATGAAAACAAAATTTGTTTTCATATCTCATGGAAAAATTCTATAGACCGCGAGGCTTTTAAATCTAATTTAATTAGATTTAAAAGCCTCGCGGTCTACTGCGCCCCCCCCCCCCCCATCTATCGTCCGACCCCTCATACCTTCGAGGGGGAGCGCTGATTTCGTTGAAAAAATGCACGTTCTTCTGCGTTCAAACACAAATTTATCCTAAATTTGGTTGTAAAATGTTTTTAAATTATACCATTGGAAAGCTAAGATTCTGGCGCAGTTTATTGTTCTTGCATCTTGAAAAAATATGGGTTCCCATATTTCGATTTGCGATTGAAAAAATGCGAGGTTTCCAAAATTACGTAAAATTTTCTTTTTAGAAGACGTTTTCATGTCTCAAACCTTGACTAAAAAAAAGTTAGGGCATCTATCCGATAGGAAATTTATTGCGCTTTACAACGGTGTCCTCAAATTGTCATTTACACAGCAAATTGAAGGTGTTATGACCGATCTAATGACGTAAGGTCAAAGTCACGGAAAAAAGTTTAATGTTAAAATTACTCGAAAACAAAGGGTTTAAAAAAATGTCTACATAAAATTTGTGTGGCAAATTAGTTATAGAATCGACTGGTACCTTATGGCAGACCAGTTAGGCTTACACCCTGTATAGTTATAAAGATAAAATCACACGTCCCCCATTCTCAAGTCATTGAATTTAGCGGTTTATGACGTTTGTCGTGATTCTTTCAACCATAGCAGGCGTGATATCAGAAATTACTTCCTTAAAGTATTGGGTTAAAGTACCGTCGGTAGTGAGAGAGTACAACTTGCTAGTCTAACTATGTTCTTAGTGCAGTTGGTACATAAAATAATTTCTCTGGGATTTATTCCCCTTATTTTCCACCCATGACTTTCTTCACCATCATGGTAAAGATTGGAGGATGGTGATTCGTTTTTCAGCCCTACTTTTGGCAAACTTACAAGTTGCACGTACCGAATTGGAGGTTTTTCCACACTTAACAGTTTTAGCACTGATCGCAGCGGTGAATGAATGTACGAAGTTTTTGTAACGAGGTGAATTGCATGGTTGTTTCCTTTTCCTGTAAATTCTCTCTCTGGTATCAACCAACGTTTCATTATTATAATACAGTTACCTCATTTGGTACAGCGGGTCAACTCTACACAATCACTCCATTCTCTGCCATGAATGTCCGTATTTGCTTTCCTACTGTTTCCTTCCAATCGACGATACAAGAGGAGACCTCGTACTGATTACGGATAATAGAGGTCGTATTTACTTACCTCTACAAATTGAACTAGCGAACTTCCGAGTACCTGATTGCATGACGTGGGGTCGTGCCAATATTTGATACCTAGAATTTCCGGAGGTCACCAGCTCGAAATGAACAAAAGACCGTCCAGTGATTCTGGGTTTTCTTTCCAGTTTCTTCCTCGGGAGCCAATCCACGAGAGTGCTCGAAACAGCCCCAATTATTATCAGTTTGAGTTCCATAACACAGAAGCATCCAAGAAAGTGATTGCCTTCGTAGAAATGGTTGACGCGAGAAGATTATTCCTAGCGATCATCGGATTTTTATGAAGAGCTAGGTATTCCAGACCTCGGAGTAACTTTTCTGATACACATTTGAACCTGAAACGACAGTACTTTTCGGAACGTGGCCGATCAACTGCTATAACAGATACAATACCACTTTGTCTCGACAGTACTTCAGTATATTTGGTAGAGGTGGATGGCGTTAAAAAACATCTTCTTTAGAGACATCTAAATAACAAGAGTTGTTTCGGAAATCGTGCAAAATGATTTTAGTCTCTCGTTTTAGTTGAGCTGAATGTAATTCCCTCCATTCAGTTTTAGAGAAAGTAAACGCATTACCTTCAAGCGTCTAGAAATTCTAGACATTCTTCAAATGTCTAGAATTCTTCAGACATTTCAACTACTTTGGTAGTGCAAGTTCAGATTAATGTTTGTGGCAGAGCCTGCGCCTACTACTGGAGCGTTAGACGGAATTCTATCGCCTTCAGTACTGCCCAACAAACTTGGCACCCGTTAATAACATTTAAAAAAATCAAGTTTTGAACTCCATTTTACCATTTTACTCCGTTTTGAACCATTTTACGATCCCAGAAAGAATTGGCCATTTTAAACGGCAGTTTGTTTTTGCGTTTGAATGCAGCTACGGGGGGCCGGAGTGTAAGAGAATGCTCCATCATTGAGCAGGCAAACATCACTGATGGATGAAGCGACAGAATTACGTGCGCTCTAGAGGATTCAAAACTGATAATTTTCACGGCCAGGGGCACTTTGAATGCCGCTCCGATCAGCTAGATATTAATTAATTATATTTCGTCCTAAGTTTCGTGGAATATTCATGTTGTGTTCTGCGTGTTGTCGAGTGAGGGCGATGGTCCTCTCGATGCGCTGATTAGTTCCTAGCCTGAATCCTACTCAACGGAGAGATTGATCCCTAAAAGCCTAGGGCTTCAGCACTCCATCTACGGCACAGCCGACCGTATTGACGAGTGCGTCAAGATCTATCCGACAACCTCAGCATCTGATAACACTCACCGGCGGGAGGCGGAACATTTACCTAGTCAGGCCTACTGTTCTGAAGAGGTCTCTAAGGGGAGCTGGAGGTTCGGCGCCTTTATGGGGCAAACCGTTCCCTCGGAAGAACTGGGGCTGTAGGTTTGACAAGAAATGATAAGTCGGATAGACGAGGTACGAATGCATGTAGGAAGACCCCTCAGTGTAGCTTATACACTCAAGTTAGTATGGTGAGGGGAGAGTGGAAAAAATATGACGTCAAGTGACGTGTTCTTTCCCTTCCTCACCTCACCCATGTTGGTGATGACTCATGCCTGCTTGGGGTTTTCCTACGTGTCACTTTATTGGAGAACTACTGACTAGAAATGTATGACAATACAATTCAAAAACAGGTTTATTTCTTGCACTAATGGTTGAATTTCTCTTTAGGGATTGTTTCAGAATGTTCCAAAACGGATTTCAGTGAGGACATTTTTCGAAAAAGTCCATTCTAAAAACTTCATCGCAATAGCCTATTTTTTTTGTTTGAAAATTCGCTAATAAGGCTGTAATAAGGCTATGTTCTGAAGAAGTAAGGAGTCCATGTGGAGACCAAGGAGTGGGTGTGGCACATAGCTTCCGCGTATCCATAACCCGATTGTATAGATGATCCGATGCATAGTAGCTAATGTCAAAATATCAATCTCTTACCTTGAACTATCCTGCCTAATAGTTGACTATCTACACCCCAATCTGCATAATCACAGAAAATTTCATCGATTTCGGATAGGAAGTGTAGAAGTTGAGACTGTTACAAGTAATTCACGTTTCATGCAAAGTCGCTACTATCAGTCCGGGGGTGATGATTTTTATAGGGGACCGTCTACACGCCAACCCGCACAATCCCTAACGGACCATCACTTCCTATAGTTATGCCCGTTACAAGGCTTTCACAATAAACACACGGACACGGAACCTAAATTCTTCAGGTAGGAAAGGGATTTTGAAGAACATTTTTTTCAACCTTGAAAAGTGGATACAAAGCTTCCACTACTTCAGTACACTTGGAAGCAAAATGAATACGATTTTATCAAAACATGAATATGAGAAGAACAATTAATCAGTTTCATTGGCTGTCAAAACCACAGGTAGAACCCTTGAAATATCGCTGAGTTGTAATATTGAATTATTAAATGAATAAAATGAATGTGAATGTACATAACTAATCATCTCATCTCATACGTTTTCAATACATTTAGGAAGTTTTTCTATCTCTACGGTGAAAATGGTGGGTCAACGTTGTTTTGACGTATAATAATGTGAAACGATGAGCTCGCATAACAAGGGTCGAAGGGGGGCCCTTCGGACATCGGAATCCCTCCACTTAGCCTTCAGGGACCTCTCTAAAGGTCTCACGACCCTTTGGGTACAACTTACTGTACACCCTTCAAGAACTTCGGACCCCTCCAACCCTCTTCGGACCCATCCAGCCTGTTCAGGCCAGTAGTGAACTGTCCCTTCAGTCAACAGACTCCAACAGGCTTCGAGGTGCCGGTCCTAATGATGCAGTAAAGAAACACTTCAGTGTTCAGCTTGGAATCTCGACCGAGTTGAACGGGGTTGAGCGAACTTGCACAATGAGGGTTCATAACATACGAGCTCCGCACAATGGGAAACGAAACATGCTGGAACTACACAATGATGGATGACTCGGAGTGATGGTACCTAGATTGATAATGGAGTTTCGAAACTGGAATAACCGACCATGTTTGCGTTCAATTTCATTCTGTTCGCAAATTTCTGATCCCGGGTTCCGCCAACGTATGAGTGCAAATAACTCGTGAATTGGATGAGTAGATTTGAAAGAACTTACAATGTTTTCAAGAACTAAAATTACTGATTGCCGAACCCGAACATACAAGTGAGAGCAACTAGCAACGCTCTTATGAACTGTACGCTCTTATGTATAGCAGCGTAGGGATCCGAAATCGCAAGGGAATAAGAACTTAAATTTCCAACACAAAATCCCTGCAAATTATTACATCAAGGGTTCAAATTTTTCTGTATACATCACTCGCTATAAAAATGTTTAATGACGATCCAAATCTATTTGACACGGCTAAATCGGTAATTTCTTTCAAAAACGCTGCAAATCATTGCTCAAAGGTTTTGTTGTGTCTAGTCCACCGGCAGCCCAACCCCATGACAGCAGATGAGCAGGGACGGGTTCGTGGAGAATTTTCATTGGTCAATTGTGACACCGTATTTCAATATAATTTTCCTTGAATAAAAGAACTTCCGTTTGTGAGCTCGATTCGACAAGGTGCTTTTTTTATTTATTCCTAGTTTTCCGATTTTCATTATTATTCCGTGCAACAAGAGAAAGTAGGCGGCTAGGAATCTCGGATCGAGTGATCAGTCACAACATTTGGCATCCCGAGTACAAGTACCCACGACCATGGCAACGGCTTCTGTAGAAAGGACTGTTCGGCGGCGGATGTTGACGATCCTGTGCAAGAATTTTGAAGAGAAGAGCAGGGATGACTTCGACATCGACGAGCTGACCACAGCTTACACGCAGGTGGAGACGGAGGCGCAGCGAGTCTTCGATCTCGACGAGAAGGTGCAGAGGCAGTTGTTGGAGGCAGAGACGTCCGAGGACGTACTGATGGAAGAATTTACCAGAGTTCAAGAGTATAGAGGTAAACTGTATCTAGTCCAAGCTAAGTATGACCGTCTCACTAAGCAGCAGAATGAAGACGCACGTAGTCATGCAAGTAAATCCTGTTCCGTGCAAACTTCTATAAGAGATGACGTGTCGAATAGTAAGAGAAAATTTTGTATGCCTAAAATGGATCCTATTAGGTATGATGGGTCTCTCATGGGATGGATTGGATTTTGGGGGCAATTTCGTAAGATTCATGAAGATAAGGAGTACGATGATGACGATAAGTTCCAGATTCTGCTTTTATATACTGTTCCCGGATCCAAAGCGCGGAAAATTGTAGAAAGTTTTCCACCCTCAGGAGAGAATTACAGCAAGGCCTTAGAGCATTTGAAGAGTAGGTGTGCAAAGGAAGAGCACTTGGTAGAAGCTTACGTAAGAGAACTTCTTAGGTTGATAATTAGTCAAGTTCAACAAGCTAATGTTCCTCTTTCCTCTTTGTACGACAGCCTACAAACGCAGCTTAGGGCATTGGAGACTCTCGGCGTCACAACAGACAAGTATGCTGCGATGCTGTTCCCGTTGGTGGAATCATGTCTTCCGGTCGACGTCCTCAGAGCCTGGGGACGACATCGGTCTTTGTCTTCAGAGGCGACATCGTCAACTGGCACGGACCTGGAGGCACTGATGCAATTCATCAAAGCAGAAGTGGAGAGCGACGAGAGGATTCAGCTGGCGACGAGCTTCACGCTTGGAGAGTATAAGGAAAAACCCATAAGTAAGGCGAATAAGCTAGATAAATTTAAGGAGCCCAAAGTTGAAGAATCACCTACAGCAGCTAACATTTTAAGTCTAGATGATAAGAGCTCGTATAGGACATCATGCATTTTTTGTGATAAGGAGCATCAAAGTCAAGATTGTTTGAAAGCGCAGTCATGGCCTCTATCTGAGCGTAAAGACCTGGTTACTAGGAAGAGGGCTTGTTTCTGTTGCTTAAGGAAAAATCATCGAGCGCAGGATTGCCGGGCTAGAGTCAAATGCGTAGTTTGTTCAAGAAAGCACTATCCGATACTATGCCCCGGAAAAGTAGATCAAGAGGGTAGTCAAGAGGGAAAAAACGCGAGTCTTGCAGTTGCAAACAATACGCCTAACCCGATACTTTTGCAGACGTTGCTAGTAAAGATCAAAAGTAGAGGGGGGATGGCTACAGCGAGAGTTTTGCTCGACTCAGGATCGCAACGATCGTACATCCTATCAAGTTTAGTACAGGAACTAGGACTCAAGAAAGTAGGCGATGAGGTTCTCACGCACAATCTCTTTGGCGGTCTAGAGGCGACGAGAGTCAATCATGGGCTCTACAAACTCGCGATTTCCGATTTGGGAGGCAACCATAAGCTAGACGTTCGTTTGCTAGACCAAAATAAGATCTGTAGCTCAGTACCTAGATTGACGGACATGTCTTTCTTGTATGAACTAAAACGCAAAGGGATTGAGCTGTCGGATGTGGGACCTAACGCTCCGAAGATAGGTATTCTCCTAGGAGTTGACGTCATTGGGAAGATTTTGACCGGGCAAATTGAGAGAACAGAAACCGGACTAGTACTGCAAAAAACCCTGCTAGGTTGGACAGCCTTCGGCGAGTCTCCAAATTTCATTCACTCGGATTTTTGTCTTGCGAATTTGTCAGTATCCGATTTGTGGGAGCTGGAGACTATTGGAATTAGAGAATCGGGCGAATGCAAGATTCAGTCGTCGGGCGAAGTTTTAGCAGAATTCGAGAAGTCAGTTCGCGTTAATGACGAGGGGCGATATGAAGTCAAATTACCTTGGAAGATAGGAAACGCAAGAATTCAGAGTAACTTCGGCATCGCGAAATCAAGACTCATAAGCACCACAAACCGATTGATCAAGCTAGGGAAATACGAAGAGGACGAACGCGTTTTTGGAGAATGGTTAGCTGAGGGCATAATAGAAGAAGTCGCAGATTCAGAGGTCGCGTTGATGTGGATTCTTAAGAACGATCGTTGGAACCCATTCGTGAGAAATCGGGTTAAAGAAATTCGCGAACTCAGTGATTCATCGTGTTGGAGGCATGTACCCGGCGAATTAAACCCCGCGGACCTCCCCTCTCGTAGATGCAATGGCAAAACATCGTTTCTTTTGCGTTGGTGGGAGGGTCCGGCCAGGCTGGTAGAAAAATCGGAAGCATGGCCAAACTCGTCGGTAATTTTTGATACCAATGAAGCTAATAACGAAAAATCGAAATCAGCAGTAGTATGTACCATCGTGAAAGAACAAAACAACGATCGGTTAGAGCGAATTTATAATCACTTTTCGAAATTTTCTCAAATTGTGCGCACTATGGCATGGATTAAACGGTTTATTGACGCATGTAGGAAGAAACAAACTGGGAAACTCGACACTGCTGTAGAAACACTAGTTGCAATAAAACAGAAAAATGAGAACATCCGAATATTAAACAGTAAAACTAAGTTGAATAAAGATGATAAGAAAATAGGATCTATAAATGGGATAACAAAAGAAGAATACCTAGAATCAGAATTACAACTAATAGCATACGTACAAAAAGAACTATCCGGCAAAAATAAGAATAGGGTCAAGAAATTGAACATTTCAAGAGGAAATGATGGTTTACTTCGAGTCAAGACCGAATTAATGATAACCGAAGATGAGGATCCATCAAATTTTCCGATTGTGTTGCCCTATAACCATAAATTTGTCACGCGCATGATAGAAGAAAAGAATAGGATATTGAAAGAACTGACAAGGCGAAATCTGGGCAAGGCGGTCTTACGTTACGAGGAACTCTTAACCATAGTTTGTGAATTGGAAGGGCTTATCAACTCACGGCCCATGATTTATGTTTCAGAGAACCCGGAAGAGCCGCAACCGATCACGCCTTTGCAGTTCATCCAGGACATTGACGTCGATGAGGTCCCAGACTTGGACGACATCGACTCTAGGAGGTTGGGGTCCAGGCTCCGATGGCGCTTCCAGAGTCGCCACTGTGAAAACTGCGGCAGGGACCTTCACGAGACCGTTACAGCGATTGTACCCCCTCGAGATATCGACCTCGGAGGAAGAAGAGATGTCTCGCAGTATTCAACAGCAGGAGTCAACCCGGCAACCAGTCACCACCAGATCTGGACGCCAGGTCATACCCCCGAGCAGATTCCTGGCCTGCTTTTCCGGCTCGGAGGATGTTGTGTCTAGTCCACCGGCAGCCCAACCCCATGACAGCAGATGAGCAGGGACGGGTTCGTGGAGAATTTTCATTGGTCAATTGTGACACCGTATTTCAATATAATTTTCCTTGAATAAAAGAACTTCCGTTTGTGAGCTCGATTCGACAAGGTGCTTTTTTATTTATTCCTAGTTTTCCGATTTTCATTATTATTCCGTGCAACAAGAGAAAGTAGGCGGCTAGGAATCTCGGATCGAGTGATCAGTCACAACAGGTTTATTATTTTCTGTATAGATCACCCTTCTGTATAGAACACTGGTTCTCCATCAATAGCACCTACCACCATCTGTATTCTCCCTTGACCTTCCCTCTCAAATTTCAGCTTCCTGCGTTCAATAGGACTGAAAATGGCTTCGGAGCTCACTCAGCTGATCAGTGATCTGAGGAGTGAAGAAGATCTCCTCGAATGCTGGAGACGCCTGGAAGAGCACTTCCATTCAATAGGATTGAAAATGACTTCGGAGCTCATTCAGCTGATCAGTGAAGAAGATGGAGTGAAGATGGAGTGAAGAAGATCTCCTCGAATGCTGGAGACGCCTGGAAGAGCACTTCCATTCAATAGGATTAAAAATTGCATCGGAGCTCACTCAGCTGATCAGTGATCTGAGGAGTGAAGAAGATCTCCTCGAATGCTGGAGACGCCTGGAAGAGCACTTCCATTCAATAGGATTAAAAATGGCTTTGGAGCTCACTCAGCTGATCAGTGATCTGAAGAGTGAAGAAGCCTTTGAGCAATGATTTGCAGCGTTTTTTACCCACCAACATTTTTTTTACCTACCAACTTTTTTTTTACCTACCAGCTAGGTACTACCTACCACACCATACTGCTTCACACCTTCACAATCAAGTTTATTAGAAAGAACTAAACGCTTCACACTCGATTGGAAAAATAGAAAGCTTCATATGGAAATTGGATCACTGATTACGCAGAAGGCAAAACTGTATACAAATCGAAGAAATGAACAGCGATCGCATTTTAGTCCGATAAAATTTGAAATGAACCTCTTTTGCGATTCACACTCATGATTCTGTTTTATCGAAGGAAAACCTTCAAGTACTCGTAGGGACCAAACGGTTTGTCCTACAGAGCTCCGGGTGGTCTCAAAAATTTTTAAAAATTCAATACTATTTAAAATTGGTGAAAAAACGATACCTTTTTTCGAGAGTTTTCGAGCTAGGGCACTCTTGAAAATTTCAACCCTTAATTTTCACCCCTTAGAAGTGACCTACATCAACCAAAAGCTTCGCGGCACAACTAGACCCTAAATGGAGCCCATATACCAAATTTGAACCAAATCGGTCCAGTGTTGCTAAGAAAAGTGCCGCGTACGGCGGACGGCGTACGGCGTACGGACGGAAATTTTGGTTTATTATTTTCAATAATAAGCCTTTGGAATCGAGCAAGAAAAAAAAAATTTTAACCCTCCCTCAAAATTTGATGTTTTACGTTTCAAGGTACGTAGAATACGAAAATCGAATAAAAAAATTTCCGTCCGTCCGCCGTACGCCGTACGCGGCACTTTCCTTAGTTACCATGGACCGATTTCGATGAAATTTGGTATATGGGCTCCATTTGGGGTCTAGTTGTGCCGCGAAGCTTTTGGTTGATGTAGGTCACTTCTAAGGGGTGGAAATTAAGGGTTGAAATTTTCAAGAGTGCCCTAGCTCGAAAACTCTCGAAATAAAGGTATCGTTTTTTCACTAATTTTAAATAGTACTGAATTTTTAAAAATTTTTGAGACCACCCGGAGCTCTGTAGGGCAAACCGTTCGGTCCCTACGAGTACTTGAAGGTTTTCCTTCGATAAAACAGAATCATGAGTGTGAATCGCAAAAGAGGTCTAATCTCCGTTGAAATTTTTTCTGACTAAAATGCGATCGCTGTTCATTTCTTCGATTTGTATACAGTTTTGCCTTCTGCGTAACCAGTAATCAAATTTCCATAATCAAAAGTCAATGGAGAATACTGAAGGCGCCTGAGTGGTCACTGATCAGCTGAGTGAGCTCCAAGGCCATTTCCTCTCCTGTTGAACGCATGAACCTGAAATTTGAGAGGGCTGGTCAATTGAGAATGCTGAAGGCGCCTGAGTGGTCACTGATCAGCTGAGTGAGCTCCAAGGTCATTTCCTCTCCTGTTGAACGCAGGAACCTGAAATTTGAGAGGGCGGGTCAAAGGAGAATGCTGAAGGCACCTGAGTGGTCACTGATCAGCTGAGTGAGCTCCAAGGCCATTTTCTCTCCTGTTGAACGCAGGAACCTGAAATTTGAGAGGGCGGGTCAAAGGAGAATGCTGATGGCGCCTGAGTGGTCACTGATCAGCTGAGTGAGCTCCAAGGCCATTTTCTCTCCTGTTGAACGCAGGAACCTGAAATTTGAGAGGGCAGGTCAATAGAGAATGCTGAAGGCGCCTGAGTGGTCACTGATCAGCTGAGTGAGCTCCAAGGCCATTCCCTCTCCTGTTGAACGCAGGAAGCTGAAATTTTAGAGGGCGGGTCAATGGAGAATGCTGAAGGTGCCTGAGTGGTCACTGAGCAGCTGAGTCAGCTCCAAGGCCATTTCCTCTCCTGTTGAACGCAGGAACCTGAAATTTGAGAGGGCTGGTCAATTGAGAATGCTGAAGGCGCCTGAGTGGTCACTGATCAGCTGAGTGAGCTCCAATGCCATTTCCTCTCCTGTTGAACGCAGGAACCTGAAATTTGAGAGGGAAGGTCAAAGGAAAATGCTGAAGGCGCCTGAGTGGTCACTGATCAGCTGAGTGAGCTCCAAGGCCATTTTCTCTCCTGTTGAACGCAGGAAGCTGAAATTTTAGAGGGAAGGTCAAGGGAGAAGGTGGTGGTAGGTGCTATTGATGGAGAACCAGTGATCTATACAGAAGGGTGATCTGTACAGAAAATAATAAACCTTTGAGCAATGATTTGCAGCGTTTTTTTATTCGATTTTCGTATTCTACGTACCTTGAAACGTAAAACATCAAATTTTGAGGGGGGTTAAAATTTTTTTTTCTTGCTCGATTCCAAAGGCTTATTATTGAGAATAATAAACCAAAAGAATATAAATCTAAATTGTTGTCTGTGTATGACTCCGAATAGGAACATTTTAATATTTTTTTTTTACTTACTATAATTTAGTAAGTGAAGCTGTATTATAGTTGCAAGATGCCGACCCCTCACTACCTTGAACTCTGAACGGTTGTAATATTCATGCTATTTTATTTTTATATTTTGTATTATTTTGAATTTTCCATAGCACTTTCTCAATTCGCTCCCCTTATGTTATCTTTAAGTTATGCGTAATTTTCTGACTGTAGAAACTTTATTTTAATTTTATTTTTCGTGGTTTTTTGTAAGAGAGGACCAGCAGGTCCTAATTGTATTCACAATTTTTCAAATAAACAGTCTAACAGTCCAACTCACCTGCAAACAACACAGCTTTGCCATTGTCACTACCTACCAACCATATTTTACCTTCACAATCAAGTTTATTTCGTAGAAATAAACGCTTCACAATCAATAATTGATTCCATTCCAATTATTGGAAGAAATAAAGAGCTGTGGGTGCCTTCATTAGGAAATTTGATTACTGGTTGCTAAGGAAGCAAAACAGTTTTTTAGCTGACCAAAATGCGATAGTTGAATTCGTTTCTAGTTGTTCTCAGTTACTGAGAACAACTAGAAACGAATTCAACGATCGCATTTTGGTCAGCTAAAGTTTTAACAGAGATTAGGCCTCTTTTGCGATTCACACTCGTGTTTCTGATTTATCACGAGTCAAACCCTCAAGTTTTCATGAGCTCTGGGTGGTATCATTCGATTCTACAAATTCAATACTATTTTAAATTGATGAGAAAGTAATACCTTTTTATCGAAATGTTTTGAGCCAGGGCGTTTTCAAAATGTCAGCCCTTATTTTTCAACCCTTGGAAGTGAAAGACATCAACCAAAAGCTTCGGGGCACAACTAGACCCAATTTGATTCTGACTTACAAAAAAAGGCAGCCGATTTCCCGTGCTACGGCATGTTCAGAATCAGTGATAAATTTACTTGAGAAACACCACAAACGTCTTCAAGGGAAAGACTGTAGTATACTTGGGACAAAGGTACTCATCAAGAAACTGCTGATTTTTTGGGGAACCAACAGAAATACCCAAGAATTCGCTTGCCGTGGGGACCAATTTGCAGTAACATCAGCTCATAAGAACGGAGTTAAGTAGAACAGTTGTCTATTTCCACGAAAATAATGAGTTACAAGTTAAATCGATTTCGACGGTTAGGTCATCATCAAAAACAAACAATAACTATACGTTACTGATGATGACCTAACCGTCGAAATCGATTTAACTTGTAACTCATTATTTTCGTGGAAATAGACAGCGTTCTACTCAACTCTGATTTTATTAAAATGGTTTTCCACAATCTCATCGCGAGTGATTTGATTCGTATCAACAGCTCCTTAGTTGAGGGTAGGGATGGCATATCGAATGAAATATATCGATATACTTATCAAATGATATATCTTAAATAAAATATCGATACCTTCGATGTATGGTAGAAAATGTATCGATATTTCGATATATCGGAAGATATACTTGGAAAAAATTGTCGAAGTAAGTAGGTAGGTGAATCGAAACGTTACTAACAACATTTTGGAAAAAATATATCGATATAGGTACTCGACATATAGAAAGATCTAGGAAAATCCGGTTGAAGTTAGCATTCAACCTATATAGAAAATGAAAATTTCATGGTTTGAGAGGACTATGTCAGTAACACAGGGTTTTAGGAGTTGCAAATTTTGGGGAGAAACTACCCTTAGGGGTGCTAACAACATAGTAAACTATCGTAGGTACACTCGCCATTACAATGTTCGATTTAAAAATTGACTGGGGTGTATTGTAGGCATGGTCCTTCAAAATTGAAAATAATTGTGAAAACCTGCTTCACTTCGTACAGTAGTTAGTTTTAATCTAGACGCGGATCAGTTATTTTTGGCTCAAGTCAAATAATTGAGCAGCATTGCAGGTGTAAACCATTAATGTAAACATCAAGTTTTGAGCTGTAGTCAACCTACCTACAAAATTAGGAATAAAATTACTTGATGTTTTACACAGTTACAGGCGTCCCTCCTTATCCATTCAATTTAATATTAATTTTTACTCGTTGAAAACAAGTCACGATATTATCGGTAAATACAACGATATTAAACGTAATCTATCGATATATTTCATATATCGATGCATCGTTGCCATCCCTAGTTGAGGGCGATCAGAAAGCAGCTCTCTCCAGGCGCCTCGGCGCCTACTGTTAGATGTCTCCAGTTCGTTCTCAATATAAATATTGATGTGGCTTTTATTGATGGAATTAAAGATGCTTTTGTGTTCGTAATTGTAAGTAATGTCCATGCGGCCACTTTTGTCCTATCCGTTGTGGAATGTAGTGAAGGCCACCTTAGCAGGATCACAGAAAGAAGTACCATTTGAAAGAGTAGAGGTTGATGTCATTGGACCTCTACGAAATTCGCGATCTGCATCATGCAACGATCTTTTTACCCATCCTGTTTCACAAAGTATTCAAAATGTTTCTCCAAAGAGTCGTTTTTACATAAAGAATTACACCTGATAAATGTTTGTTCATTGACATGAGACGTGTCATGGAGTAAAATACCTTCAAATAAGTCCTGATCAAGGTGCAGAAATTATCCTGGTCAACTGATATCACATAAAACATCTGGATAGTAATACATCGATGAGTTGAACATTCTTGAATACATAATTGGATAATTGGTACAGAAATGAAATTCGTTTCGAACCTAATTGTCCTTGAAGTGAGAATTCACGTCGACTGAAAGAAATAGAGGATTGTGTCGAGGGTCCTTATTAATGATTTATTCTGAGGCTGTCAGAAGCTGCTCGTAAATGAAAGTCTCCCAGCGTTAATCATGAGACCGGACAGGTCTGCCAACCCGGATTTTGCTCAAATCCAAAAATTGATGGAGTTCATCAACCCAACTAAGGAACTTGCGTTATCAATCTGAAATTATTCTTAGTGTTTCTCCTCTGCTACGAAGATTAAGATTTGCAGCGGACATAGTATTTATGCATACACAACTGTATACAACACAAAACACTATTAAGAGAAACGAACAACGATCGCACTTGATCAGCTGGAATTTGAACGTAGGTTAGGCCAATTTCTGTCACTGAAATCTTATTTTGCGATTCATACTCATACATAAATAAAACCCTGTCTTTAGTATCCACTGACAATAACTCCAATGTAGTAATCTGCTCAGATTCTCTCAGTACAATCCAAGTCATTAGGAAAGGTGTTGATTTCCACCCACTAGTGAAGGATGTACTAGTCAAAGTGAGCCGACTGATGGTCCTCACTCGCCTCCGGATAGGACATACCCGCCTAACCACACCCACCATGGAAACACCTCATGGCCACCTCATGGAACGAGAAGCAACACCTCCCCCCCAACTGCTCAACCTGTATATTATACTATATAATATTATGCCCTGTATACATATACCTGTATAATATTATGCCCTCTGACTGTTATCCACCTGCTGACTGATTGCCAAATTTTTAAAAACCTCCCACCCGAAACTCCGAAGAATTTAGAAGAGCTCCTGGGTAACAATTCAGCTCGGTTGGACGTTATTTTCGATAAATCGAGAACTTTATCACTATTCTATAAACTTTATTAGCTTTTTTTTTGTCTCACTTTCTCAATTGTTAATCAATAATTTGTTGTAATCATTTAATTTGGCGCCCATGACCAATTGAAGGTTGAATGTGCCTTAATAAAGAAAAAAAAGCGATTCATACTTGTGTTTCTGATTTATTCAAGTCCAACCCAAGTAAGTCTTCATAGGGAGCGGAAAGTGTGACTTACAGAGCTTTGGGTGGCTGTATGTTGAATTGGCGAAAGAAACAATATCTCTTTATCGTCAGTTTTCGAGCTGGGGCGTTTTCAATATTACAAGCCCTATTTTTTACTCCTTAACCTATTAACGCCTAGTGTTGCCATATGGCAACATGAAAGCCCGTACTGTCTGGAGGCTGCTGGGCACCTTCCAGAGTGATTGAGAAGACTTGGATCCTAGGGATCCTTTTCTCCAGATCTGTCTGATCATGGTGGTGTATAATGTTTTCTCTCCAGCCACGAGTGTTGCACATAGTACGAAGCTTCATGTACAAATTCAATGGGTAAATGATTCGATTGGATTTCATTAGAACTACAGATTACCCTACTTAATAAACTATAAATCGAAGTAGTCTGCTAAGTGGGTGTTGCACATAGCTCAATCGATGCTCACAAATCACGATTCGTCATCTTCAAGTTGATTGGGTACTTGGCCTGGCTAGAGGTTGTAAGAACTAACTAATACCGTACCACCTACCCATGTGTCATCATCAGGACAGCGATACTTTATCTAATGGTCCCTTTAGTCGTATTTTAACATGGATATGTTTTTGGGCTGGGGGTCATTCTAAAATTTGCGTAACGACACCAACATTTGTGACGACCCGGCACTTTAGATTATTATTAACTCGAATGAAAACTGAAGGCGATCATTAATGAAGTTAGGTATACGTAGGTAAGTTAGGTACTATAAATAGGTAGGTACTATAAGGTACCTAAATAACTTGGATACGTTTACAGTAAACATATCCATAATTCAATGTTTTTCCGTGAAGCGGAGAAATTTTTTGACTGATTATGAATATGAAAATTAGTTGATGAATTACTCACTCAATATTGGATGGATTCCGCGTCCAATATTCCAAGTGAGTCCCTAGCAGAACCGGTGAGATCACGACACGATTTTTGAAATTGTTTTTCCGTGTTCTGAAGACTATTTGGATTCGGAATATCAGATTTATTTTCAAAATATTATAGAGAACAAAAGTTTTGGGCGTTAATGGGTTAAGTTACTGACGTCAAACACAAGCTTCGCGGCACTACTAGTCCACAAATGAGGTGAACGGACGGGAATTGTTGACATTTTATGTCTTTACTTTGGCACATAAACGAAAAATGCGGCAACAAAGAGCGTTAAGAAAAAGCGTTACGGTTGGTTTTCTGATGATTTCCCCTTACAACCGAGTCGTTTCAGGGAAATGGAACTTCATTAGTTTTAAATGGACAGAAATTGTTCACCATTCGCTGGTCTCTCGATTTATTACGCATTTCTTTCGTACTTGTTCTTAGTATTTATGTCGACATTTTCTTATGTATTAATGTTATCAATGGATGTAGCAAATAATGCCACTTGTTTTGTTGTCACTTGGGAACTAAAGACATAAAATGTCCCGATGTGTTGCAGACTCGTATTTCTATTCGATTTTCGGATTCTACGTTTTTCTGGGTGCCGCCGTGGTGGGTGGGCGCTGAGCATACGGTGGGAGTTTTGCACTTGTTGTTCTTGTTATGTCATTATAGTTTTTCCTTTAAGCCATGTTCACAGTATTGTTATTGTTTAAATCGCTAGTATTTGTTCGTCACTATTTATTATCTTATTTATTATCTTATAATTATAATTTATGAGTAGAAGGTTATGAAAACGGTTCTTTTTTTCCATTATTATTGTTATTCACCATTAACTTGTTCTTTGTTGACGATTGTAAAACCAGTTGATTTCTTACAATGAAAAAAGACGATTGATTGATACGTACCTTGAAACGTACCTAAACCATCAAATTTTGAGTGGAGTTATTTTTTTAGTTCGATTCCAAAGGCTTACCATTGAAAGTGATAAACCAAAATCATCAACATAATCGCGAAAATTCAATTTTGTACGAGAGGATTTCATGATCAGGAAACAATGATGTTTATGTTCTTGAATAACATCTAGACGCCATTCTTCATCGAGGTATTCTTCAGTGACATCGGTTGATCAAACAGTTTAACCCTAATTGGACCATTGTTAACTCTAGTGTCACCCAAAACATCCCAGGAATTCCACAGATATCCTAAAGTGTCACCAGAGTCACCAATTAAATTGCAATTATTTAATGAACAGCAGAATTTTTTGTGGGTTACTGGGAGTCTCAGAATAGAGTTGTGACAAAAATTTCCACGGAAAAAAACATTTTCAAAATTTTTGTCATAACAATTTTGCTTTCGAGCACATCAAGGTAGCGGAAGCTTTGTTTTCACTTTTCACGGTTGAAAAAGAAGTTCTCCAAAATCAAAATTTTCACTCGCGTTTTACATTTCAGACCTTTCTGAACAATTTTAGTTCCGTGTCTGTCTGTCTGTGTCTGTCATGAAATCCTTGTAACCGGCATAACTATACGAAGTTATCGATCGATTTCGATGAAATTCTTAGAGGTTGTGCGGGTTGGCGTGTAGACGGTCCCCTATGAAATTCATCATCCCCGGACAGATGGAAGCCGCTGCGCATGCGCAAACGTGAATTCCTTGTAACAGCCATAACTTCCACATTTTTCATCTGAATTTGACGAAATTCTCAAGGATTGTTCAGATTGGATCCCCTTTAATAATCATCTCCCCCACACTAATAGTGATTGCTGCGCATGCGCAAACGTGAACTAACATCCATAACTTCTACATTTGCCACCCGATCTCGATGAAATTTCTCAGAATTGTTCTGATTAGCAAGTAGATGGTCCCCTATGAGGGTAGTGGAAGGTACTTGGAGATTGATCTTTTGAGATTAACTACTATGCATCGGATCATCTATACAGTCGGTTATGGACACGTGGAAGCTATGTGCCACACCCACTTGGCAGACGTTTTTAACTTTTAATGGTTACAAAAAACAAAAAAAAAAAAAAAAAATGGTTCAAGCAATTCAGCTCTGTTCATTAATTTTAAAATTGCAATTTAAATCTAGTTAATCTGATGACACTTTGGGACAGCTGTGGAGTTTGATATGTTTTCGGTGACTCTAGTGACACCATTGTCCAATTAAGGTTAGCAGTTTAACCATCATACGGGTTAATGGCTATAAATTTGATGGAGTTGATTGCACAGTATTACTGTTCTCAAGCACCGGTACTCGTTAGCTTCATATGAGATAAATTTCAGCCCATTTCTGTCCTAACAAATCCCCTTTTCTTCGTCTGAGCTCCCCGCTGTAGTTATCCCCAACAAGCATAATCAGGACTCCATATCAATTCCTGATTTCCTGATTCCCATCTCAACAAAGTCGATGGCTGTAGTAAATATTGTGGAACCACTCGAGCTCGAATCTTCCATCCCGTCGAGTAGTCTTTCCCGCGGATTCTTTCTCCTTCCGAGAAGAGGCTGTGAGTGCCTCAGGAGTCTTCCAGACACAAGTAATTGAGCGCCACGCCTCTCCATCCGACCAGACCTCCCTTCCCCCGCCTCTCAGTTTATCCTCCTCAAGACTTAACCCAGTTTCGAGTATAAAAGCGCTCAGTTTCCTATAGAGCGGAAGGATGCGGTTGAGGGTTTTCATCAGCGGGAGAGTTTTGGGTCGCGCGTTTTCCCGCACAAAAGCGGGTTTCATGCTGGGGCGCAACCTCTTTTCGGCACCTTTGCCATCTTCAGACCTCCTTCCATACTCATCATAGGATTAGCTACTCTACTACCAAAACTCTTTCACACCAACGCCCTCTGAGACAACACTTCTTGAAGCACTACGATGCAAAAGAGGTCTTAAATAATTTTGGAATAATGCAAAAAGTCCATTCGTCCAGCATCATTAACTCATTGAGTTAATGTGCAAATTTCAAAGAAATTTTTAAAGCTATGGCTAAGTATTAGCTATATGTGAGAGTAGTCAGCCTTGTGAGTGTGGCACATAGCACGAATCGTTGAAATTATACAATCAACCCCTTGATTAAAAATTTCAAAAACCCTAAAAATAAACACTCTTCTCGTCCCCTCAAACTCGTAAAATATCCACACTTGAATTGATTTGCTTCCAAGTATGCCAAGGTAGCCGAATCTTTGATTTCACTTTTCAAGATTGAACAATACTAAGTTGTCCAAAATCAAAATTTCCACTCGCGTTTAACTTTTAGACCTTACTGAATAATTTTGGTTCCGTGTCTGTCTGGATTTCAGGTCGTAGAGCATTTTGGTTGGCGCCATTAGATTCAGCGTGAAAAACGGCGGACGGACGGAAAAATGTTTATTCGATTTTCGGATTCTACTTACCTTGAAACGTAAACCAACAAATTTTGAGGGGGGTTAAAAAAAATTTCTTGGTCGATTCCAAAGGTTCATTATTGACTATAATCTATCTGAAACCATGGTCCAAAGTTGAAAAAAAAAACAACTTAAAATGAGATTTTTCAAACATTACAATAGATTTTTCTCAGAAATTAAAGGGCGTAGAGCATTTTGATTGGCGCCGTTGGATTCAGCGTGAAAAAATCTATCTGAAACCATGGTCAAAAGTTGAGAAAAACCAAGTTGATGATGGGATTTCTCACACATTAAAACACACTTGCCACAGCCATAACTTCTACATTTTTCATTCGATTTCTATGAAATTTTCTGGGATTGTGGGCGTTAGCGTGTAGATGGTCCCCTTCAAAAATCATTCTCACCGAACTGAAAGTAGCCGCTGCGCATGCGCAAACGTGAAATGCTTGCCACACCCATGACTTCTACACTTCCTATCTGATTTCGATGGGGTTTTCAGAAATTATGCGAGTTGGGGTGGAGCTGGTCTCCTATGAAAATCAAGGCCCCCAAATAGAAAGTATTTTGTGCGCATGCGCGAACGTGAAATCCTTGAAAAGCCATACTTCTACATTTTCCAACAATATTCAGAGATTGTGCGGGTCGAAGTGTAGTAAATAATAAACTTTTGGGCAATAATTTGCAGCGTTTTATTTATGTAGTTGGCTGGGATCATTTTTTACCAAAAAGCAATCAAAGGATCTTGTAACCTAGGCTTTCAGTTGTGACGTGTACTTCAACGTTTTAGATGTTTTCGATTTCTTAAGAATAACAATACCTTTGGGACATTAAGAGGTGAATGAAAAGACGAGCAACTTGAAAAGCATGCCTATAAAAAGCTAAATTAAAAAAACATACAACAAATTCCTAGTTAAAGAAAACAGCAAACAAACAAAAACACGGCTAAAGCATGTTCCATGTTTTTTTTCTGTATATTATTCCAACACACTGTATGTACAAGTTTTAAAAATGTTAGTAATCCATATTTATTGTATCCTTGTCATCTTAAACTCATAGAAAACACACATGTATATTGTTATTTTCATAGAACATTTTTTAAAAATGCAGGTTTCCAAGCGGAAATTCTGGAACAAACTGGAAATGGAAAGTTTTGGGAGGGTTTGACAGTCCTCACAAAGGGCGACATCTGATTAAGCTGCATTCTCACACTATTTGAGCATTTTTTTTTGAATTGTATAATCAAATTTTAGTTTGGCACGGCTCTTGTGGGGCGCTACAGGCATTTTGCCTTCTGCCTCGCAATAAAGTTGTTTTATTTTCTAAGTGCAAAAGTGTTAATTTATATAATGAATTGTACAACTTGAGAAATAAAAATAATAAAAAAAAATAATAATAATCGGGATTGCTGATGCTTCCCAATGTTTTCACTTTTATAGGGATGTAATCGATGCTTCGGGTCCACAACACACTTCGAGTGAGTACAATTCAGTAGATAGAGCGAATAGATTTATTGTTATTCTCCTTCATTGTTGAAGAAGTAATTGTAATGCAACTTTCCATTAATAGTACCTACTGCAACTTACGTCATCCATGATAAATAACATTCATTTCATTTTCAAGAGCCATTCGTGACACCAAAATCGAGAAAAAAGTCAAATTCTTGAATAAGATGCGTCTGTCCAAGGAGCTGTAGATCATTCCGAAAGAAATGTGCTCTCAATAGATGCTAAAAGTGAGGGGTCGTCACCAACATCAACATGAACTGAGAAGTCTTAATTCAACAGAACCATCAAATTACCACGAGAAAATCGAGTACCACTAAATATCAATCTCAATTAGCGAACTTTTCGTAGCTACCAAATGAACTCCGTTATAAACTATCCAGACTTGTTTGAATCGGTTGATCGCACTCGGGAAAAGTTTCCACACGTTCCTGTATTTTCAACTTTCTCTTTGATCTAGCGGCGAAGTCCTTCCTTTCCAACTGATGATCTTGTTAGCTGTCACATTATGTGCAGTGGTGATGTTGAAACTCAGCAATGAGTTTGTAGAAACTTCACAAATACCCAACTGCTATGAATTCCCCCCTCATGCAGTGGATGCCCAATAGCAGAGATCTCTTATTCGTACAAGTGATTTGTCACTATTGCTGAGTGTTGCTTGAGCACAACTTGAGCAGACAGGTTAGAACAATTTCTCAAACAGGTCACTTTGGACCCAACAACGTTGATTAAATTTCATGAAATTTGGTCATTTAACATTACCCCTTCATTTGGGGCGTAGCTGTACCTCGAAACTTGTGGTAGCGTTTTTAAGGGAATGTTTTTCACTTTGATTCTGAAATAGATCACACTTGTTGTGATCAAACGAGATCTCGTATTGCACGACCAGCAGCTTGCTCTTCATAGAGGCTGAGGAAAGGTGTTGACCAGTGGTCTTCAACCCGCGGCCCGCGGGCCGCTTGCGGCCCGCCTTGTATATTTTTGTGGCCCGCCGAATGATTTTGTTTCCAAACAAATAGGAAAACATTGCAGCACTGAAGTTGGAGCTATCTCAGGATATTGAAATCTCACTTAAAGAACGTGCTTCAAAGTTTGTTTTTTATTCAGTAGCACTTGATGAAAGCACTGATATTACAGATACAGCTCAGTTAGCCATTTTTATTAGAGGAATCGATAACAATTTCTCTATTACCGAGGAAATGGCAGCACTATTTCCAATGAAGGGCACTACTAAAGGCACTGATATTTACAAGGCTTTGACTTCAACTTTAAACCGGTTTGGCCTAAATCTGGATAACTTGAGCGGTGTTGTAACTGATGGGGCCCCAGCAATGACGGGAAAAAATGAAGGTGTTGTAGCTCTGATTAGAAAAGATGCAAGTGAAAATGAAAAGTTCATACAATATCATTGCATTATCCATCAAGAAAATTTGTGTGCAAAAAGTGTTTGTTTCAAAGATGTCATTAAAGATGTGACTAAAATCGTGAATTTTATCAGATCACAAGGACTGAACCACAGGGAATTCCAAACCTTCCTTAGTGAGATGAATGCAGAGTATGGTGATGTAATTTATTACACAGAGATTCGTTGGCTCAGTCGAGGAAAGTTTTTAAAAAGGGTTTTTGATTTGAAAGAAGAAATCTGCATGTTCATGGAGAGTAAATGGAAGGCAGTTCACTACTTCAAAGATCCCAGTTGGATGGCTGATTTTGGGTACCTAACCGATATTTCAATACATCTCAATGACTTGAATATTAGGCTACAAGGGAAGAATGCTATGATACACAATCTCTTTGATCAAGTTGAGGCGTTTGAGAGGAAACTTAGTTTGTGGAAGAATCAAGTACAACAGGGCGACTTCACACATTTTCCAACACAGTCACAATGTGAAGTTCAAAACAAAGAAAAATACAGCGAAGCACTCTCCATGTTACAGCAAGATTTTAGCAACAGGTTTTTAGACTTCAAGCAAAATAAAACTATGATGAAGCTTTTTTGTGCTCCTTTCAGTGTTAACGTGGAAGACTATTCCGGAAATATACAAATGGAACTTATTGACTTTCAGTGCAATAGCGATTTACAGGAGAAATTTAAAAACTTTGGACTTCTGGAGTTTTACTCATTGTATGTTGAAGGTGATCGATTTCCAGCAATCAGATCTCATGCTCTGGCCACAGCATCTCTTTTTGGCAGCACTTACATCTGTGAGCAGCTATTTTCAAGAATGAAGAACGTGAAATCGAAACTGAGAAACCGTATTTCTGACACTCATTTAGAGAACTCTCTTCGAATTGCCACATCTGACATAAAACCTAATGTTGACAGATTAGTAAAAGATAAACAATGTCAAATTTCTCACTAAACTACAAAAGTCACAAATTTGATGTTTCCAGTATAATTTTGAGTTTTATAGCATGTTTAAATATATGTCAAGTACACCTATATTGTTTTCAATATTGATGTTTAATACAGTTATCAACAAATATAAAATGTTATAACAAATTCATGTAAATTATTTTAACCTGAGACAAAATTCACACACATACATATATATATGTATATGTATATACACGCTTAATCAATGCGGCCCTCCAAGTCCTCCATGACAATAATTTGGCCCTTAAATAATAAAAGGTTGAAGACCACTGGTGTTGACGATTTGTTTTATATGACCCAGTATTACGACAAGAGTAGTAGTACGACATAAAATTTTTAGAATTGTGGTTGGTACAACTGAAGATAGCGGAAAATGCCATAATAAGCGAGTAAAACCACAATATGAGTAATAAGTTATTACTAATAACTAACCAGTAGAAAAGGATTTCCGAGATTTTGAATTGAGATAATTCAAAGTTTTGGAGTTTATTTAGAAGAAATGGAGTTCTTGTAGTAATTAAAGTACCTCTGAATCCTTGAAAAGAGTAAACAAGTACTTGGAAGGCATTAAAGTTCGAAAAGAATTGTGGGAATCGCGAAAAAGGCATGCGGCACTGAGTACGCCAATCTGTCCTTGGATTAGCACTGAAGGTATTTGTCCGTTAAGAGTTAAATACGCTCTCTGTGAAATTTCAACTTCTCTTCCACCAGAAGCAAATTTACCTCACCTAGCTGGCCAAGAGCTGAGTTTTTTTTATTCAGATTCAGCGGTATTAAATACGCTCTCTGAGAATGTTTAACTTCTTTTTTAGATTCACCAGGAGCAAATTTATCTCGCCTAGCTAAACAGTATCACTCCATTGAATAAAGCAATAAGAAGCCTCTTAGGGACTGAATACGGATGACAAACTGATCTCTCCGCTATCTTCAGCTGGGATTATGCGTTATTCACGTAATACTATAATCAATTCACGTGGGTGTAGATCGGGAATCAAAATCAATCAGACCTTCACACCTGGCTCAGCACCTGCTCTGAAACGGCCGACCGAAAATGCAAAGCGCGGTCCCATCATAAAGAAAGAAGGGCGAGCAAAAAAATCGGATGGAGAGACCAAATAGCGGTGCGAACCCCTTTTATGGAATTAACTCGTTGGTTTCTGCAGGGAAACGCGGCAGATATACCGTGAGAACCGGCCTTTTCCTCAATGGAACACAGAGGGGCGTCGGCCTAACGGGGCAGTTTGCTCGAATTTACAATCCGCACTTTAATTCTACGCCCCGTCGCTTCGGGGGAAACAGAAACGGGGAAAAAGCCTCCTGGCAAAGAAGGGTGACAGAGATAAAAAGAGATAAGTATGCAGGTTATGCTGGGCTTCCCGTTTCCATGGAAAGGATTTCCCAGAATGATGGACTGAGAACCACGACTATCGACTTTAACCCAGCAGCAAACTAATGAACAGGGTGTCTACAAAACAAGTCTCATTCCTTCAAGAGGTCAATTCTACAACTAATTTTAAACTAACAATTTTTTTAGAGGCTTCTTCTTCGAGTCATTTCAATTTTAATGTTTTTCCCGTGATTTTGACCTGATGCAATTAATTTCGTAATAACTCCTTTAATTTGCCGTATATAAAGTATACGCAAGAAAGAGCGTTACATTTCCCATCTCCCTAATAACAAATACAATTTTTGGTTTATTATTTTCAATAATAAGCCATTGGAATCGAGCAAAAAAAATTATAATAACCCCTCCCTCAAAATTTGATGTTTTACGTTTCAAGGTACGTAGAATCAGAAAATCGAATACAAAATTTTCCGTCCGTCCGCCGTACTGCACTTTTCTGAGCAACCCTGGACGGAATTGGTTCCAATTCGGAGAGGAGGAGGGGGAAGGGGGTAAATGTTTTCCCATGCTCAATTCCAAAGGTTTATTATTCAAAATGCCTAATGAACCAAAAACTGAGAGAAATTTGTAAGAACATTTCTCTGCATCCTCGACTAATACAAGGTTCCCTGAGTGCTCTGGGTAGCGATACCCTTGACTTCTAATTATTATATTTCAAATAGTACCTACAGTTACCACTCCAATAAGTACAGGTTCTACCAATCCATGATACGCACCTGTCTTTCATGAGCTAAAATAAGTAGACAAATGACACTGCTCTCTCTGTAATATGAGCACCAAACAGTACATCATCCTCTTTCTTGGAGCATGCCGTGTGCTGTCCGAGTTTCCGGTGTATTTTGGTTTATTATTTCCAATAATTAACCATTGGAATCGAACGAGGAAAAAAATTTTAACCCCCTCCAAAATTTGATGTTTCACGTTTCAAGGTACGCAGAATCCGAAAATCGAATAAAAAATTTTGAGTCCGTCCAACGTACACCGTATGCGGCACTTTTCTTAGCAACTCAGGACCGATTTGGTTCAAATTTGGTTTATGGACCAAAATTGGGGTTAAGTTGTGCCGCGAAGCTTTTGGTTGATGTAGGTCACTTCTAAGGGGTGAAAATTAAGGGTTGAAATTTTCAAGAGTGCCCTAGCTCGAAAACTCTCGAAATAAAGGTATTGTTTTTTTCACCAATTTAAGATAGTATTGATTTTTTAGAATTTTTAGAGACCACGCGGAGCTCTGTAGGATGATCCGTTCGCTCCCTACGAGACCTTAAGGGGTATCCTTCGATAAAACAGAGTCACAAGTGGGAATCACCGAAGAGGTCTAATTTCCGTTAACATTTTAGCGGACCAAAATGCGATCTTGAGGTGTGTCTGTCGGTCAGGAGTGAACGTATTGAAAAGACCTTATCTTCGAAATGAACTTGTGTGAACTGAACGGGTTGTCAAAATGAACACTTTTGTGACTTCTGACCGGTTGGTGGTTCTTTCCTCTGAGTGAGTAGGTATGTGAACGGGTGAACGGATTCAAAAGACCTGGTCTCTGTAATGAGTGACCGTTTGGGATTCGAATCCGCCAAATGACCTTTTCTTACACACCTCTAATGCGATCGCAGTTCGTATCTTCGAGTTGTAAAGAGTTTTGCTTCCTTAGCAACCAGTACTCAAATTTCCATATGAAGGACCCCTATTTTTCAAATCGATTGTGAAGCGTTTATTTCTTCCAAATAAACTTGATTGAGAAGGAGTGAAGGTGGAATGTAGTAGGTAATAATGTATTAGGTACCTATGGTTGGTAGGTGTGGGAACCACCTTTTCATCTTATAATTATTCCGTAATTTGATTAATAAACAACCCTCTCAGAGCAGCACTAAGCGGGAATTAGACTACGTCCGATCCGTGAAGAATTTGGGGCTACTTCTTCAAGATTCGTTGGAATGGAATCAGCAGGTTGCCATGATGTGTAATAACGCTTTCAAAGGAATCTATCAGCTGAGACGGCTCTCCATAGATTTTCCGGAGTACGTGAGAGTTCAGCTAGTACAGAGCCTCATTCTACCTAACCTGTATTGATGTCTGGATCTGTGGAGAGGAGCACTCGAAGCCAGAACCGATTGTTGAAAATCCCAGCCCAACGGACGGAAATAGTGACGAGATCCTTTTTAGTGCAGGCGTATAAAGTGTATAATGATAACTTCGAGCTATTGGAGAACTATGTGGGAGGATAATGTGATTAGGTGGAAGTGGAGAATTACTACATGTTTGTTGTTTTGTTTTCAATCTCGCAGTTTTAGTGGCAGAGGTCGGCTAGAACGGTGAAGCAATCGCAATGTTGCCAGATTTGAGGTGCAGCCTCCTATAAAAACAGCCTTTTTGAAAGTTGTCTGAAAATTCGCTCAAATTCTCGTACTGATTCTTCGACGAGATGCGGACTGGTTGTGATCGAGAAGAACTTTGCGCGAGAACGTGACAGACGACCCATGAATGGACGATGAGGGATGAATAGCAGAGGGATAGAGCGAGCTACATACATTAATTTCCCCGCGTTGTAGCTGATTTATTCGAGATCTTCTCAGGTTCTTTCGTCGACGCGAATACACGTCGTATCTCCGTCCAAACCCCGTATCTCGGAGGATAAATAATTCAGGCTGTTTGGCGAGTTGAGTCCGCAGGTCCAAACTGCGATGAATCGCAAAGCGCGGAATCGTATCTGTAGACTCCTCATAATTATGATGGTTTCATACCACGGGGTAAATGCACCGGTTATTGTAAGGGAGCCGTTTATTGGCCACCTCGTCGAACCAGTTGGATTATAAATTGTGTTCTTTCAACCTCCATATTGATGGGTACTGGCTCATCAAAGAGTACATTTGTGTACTGGGGGACATGGTTGAACATTTTATAGAATTTTGGTTTTAAAAAAAAACGCTGAATTTTTCAAAAAGGTTTATTGTTTTTCTGTATAGATCACTCGCCTGCAAAGGGCTCAGATTTGCCATTGCCACTACTTCACTATCATAATTTTGCTTCATGATCAAGTTTATTTAGAAGAAAAAAACGGTTCACAGTAAATTCCAAAAAATAAGGGGTTGTGGGTGCCTTTATCAGGAAATTTTATTATTGCCAAAGACGCAAAACTGAATACAACTCGAAGAAACAAACATCGATCGCATTTTGGTCCGCTAAAATTTGAACGGAAATTAAACCTCTTCGGTGATTCCCACCTGTGACTCTGTTTTATCGAAGGAAACCCCTTAAGGTCTCGTAGGGAGCGAACGGATCATCCTACAGAGCTCCGCGTGGTCTCTAAAAATTCTAAAAAATCAGTACTATCTTAAATTGGTGAAAAAACAATACCTTTATTTCAAGAGTTTTCGAGCTAGGGCACTTTTGAAAATTTCAACCCTTTTTTTCCACTCCTTAGAAGTGATTGACATCAACCAAAAGCTTTGCGGCACAACTAAACCCCAATTGGGGCCTATATACCAAATTTGAACCAAATTGGTACAGGGTTGCTAAGAAAAGTGTCGCATACGGCGGACGGACGCAAAATTTTTTATTCGATTTTCGGATTCTACGTACCTTGAAACGTAAAACATCAAATTTTGAAGGGGGTTAAAATTTTTTTCCTTACTCGATTCCGATGGTTCATTATTGAAAACAATAAACCAAAATACACCCGAATCTCGAATAGCACACGGCATGCTCCAAGAAAGTGGATGATGTACTGTTTGGTGCTCATATTACAGAGAGAGCAGTGTCATTTGTACCTACCTGGCTCATGAATACAGGTGCGTATTATGGATTGGTAGAACCTGTACTGGAGTGGTAACCGTACTATTTGAAATATAATAATTAGAAGTCAAGGGTATCGCTACCCAGAGCACTGAGGGAACCTTGTATATGCCATCTTTAATTCCTCTTAGCCAATAATTTCTCCAAAAAAGAGCGATCAGTTACTTGTTGGAGTCATATGAGAACACAATGGTGTCAAAAAAATTACCAAGACGTGGTTAAGCCGTGAAGAAGTTTTTTTAGCCTCCTGAAAAGTTGACAGAAGTGATGTTGGTTCTTCACCCTCGATATAATATTTCATGTAATAGCGGTGTCGGTCGTTCTCGAAAATGCATGAAATTTATTCAAGAAAATGGAAGATAGCGTTAAAAACATTTTTTCTTCGTAAAGTGAGCGAATTTTCGTAATAAATTCATCATGTCTGTCGAAACATCCAAAACGGCTCTCTTATTTCGTCTTCTCCGTAAGAAGACATCGTAACCTCGCTCCAATTACAGTAACGACATCCTCGACTCTCGGTGATTCCTTGTAACGAAAGACGTTTGGCGTCGATAATGAGGCGAATGTTCCTGACGAACCCTCAGTCGGAGCCTCCGAACAAAAAAAATAAAAAATAAATACGCCCTTCGTTCTCCCTCCTCGTTTTCCACTTTTTGAGCAAAGTGTAAGGAAGTGGGGCGAAAATGATGATGAAGTATGCATGAGGGCATGAATAAATTAAAGCCCTCGGCAAAGAGACGGATTGGCGAACTGCGCCGAAGTTTTTGAGGAGAAAGCGGAGAGAAGATGAAGTCGGTTCGGTTACGGCAATCAGCGGGGGAAAAAAGAAAGAATATTATTTTGGTCACGTTTTCCCATTGTAGCGAATTGTTTATAATAATGTGAGTGGAGGGGGGGGGGGGGATCTAGGAAAACTGACGTGATAGTTCGGAAGAACGAAGAATAATTTTTGTTATTACTCCACAGAGTAACTTGACGGGAATTTGTACGTAATATGGATCTGTGAACTCAAAATTGCAGTCATCAAGTTTTTTTTAATACGGATTTACATTTCGAGAGGTTGCTTTCATCCAGGGAATTTCATGCCCTTGGGAGTTAAACGGCAGATTAAGGGTGCTCCAATAATACTAATTGAGCAAAAAAATAGCAAGCCATCACGCTCTCGGCCATTGGACAGCACACTCACTGACTAATGCACAGGATTAGAAACGAAGGACAGCCACATAACAATCATTTTCGAGCCCAATGCACGGCACAAACAGTGAAATACACGATAATACAGGATTTGAGTCGAAGGACACCCTCATAACAATCATTCTCGAGGCCAATAAATGGCACAAACATTGAAATACACGATAATACAGGATTTGAGTCGAAGGACACCCTCGTAACAATCATTCTCGAGGCCAATGCACGGCATACATACTGACTAATACACAGGATTTGAGTCGAAGGGCAGCCTCATAACAATCATTCTCGAGGCCAATGCACGGCATACATACAGACTAATACACAGGATTTGAGTCGAAGGGCAGCCTCATAACAATCATTCTCGAGGCCAATGCACGGCATACATACTGACTAATACACAGGATTTGAGTCGAAGGGCAGCCTCATAACAATCATTCTCGAAGCCAATGCACGGCATACATACAGACTAATACACAGGATTTGAGTCGAAGGGCAGCCTCATAACAATCATTCTCGGGGCCAATGCACGGCATACATACTGACTAATACATAGGATTTGAGTCGAAGAGGGCAGCCTCATAACAATCATTCTCGAGGCCAATGCACGGCATACATACTGACTAATACATAGGATTTGAGTCGAAGGGTAGCCTCATAACAATCATTCTCGAGGCCAATGCACGGCACATACTGACTAATACACAGGTTTTGAGTCGAAGAGGGCAGCCTCATAACAATCATTCTCGAGGCCAATGCACGGCATACATACTGCCTAATACATAGGATTTGAGTCGAAGGGCAGCCTCATAACAATCATTCTCGAGGCCAATGCACGGCATACATACCGACTAATACACAGGATTTGAGTCGAAGGGCAGTCTCATAACAATCATTCTCGAGGCCAATGCACGGCATACATACCGACTAATACACAGGATTTGAGTCGAAGGGCAGCCTCATAACAATCATTCTCGAGGCCAATGCACGGCATACATACTGACTAATACACAGGATTTGAGTTGAAGGGTAGCCTCATAACAATCATTCTCGAGGCCAATGCACGGCATACATACTGACTAATACACAGGATTTGAGTCGAAGGGCAGCCTCATAACAATCATTCTCGAGGCCAATGCACGGCATACATACTGACTAATACATAGGATTTGAGTCGAAGAGGGCAGCCTCATAACGATCATTCTCGAGGCCAATGCACGGCATACATACAGACTAATACATAGGATTTGAGTCGAAGGGCAGCCTCATAACAATCATTCTCGAGGCCAATGCACGGCATACATACTGACTAATACATAGGATTTGAGTCGAAGGGCAGCCTCATAACAATCATTCTCGAGGCCAATGCACGGAATACATACTGACTAATACACAGGATTTGAGTCGAAGGGCAGCCTCATAACAATCATTCTCGAGGCCAATGCACGGCATACATACTGACTAATACACAGGATTTGAGTCGAAGGGCAGCCTCATAACAATCATTCTCGAGGCCAATGCACGGCATACATACAGACTAATACACAGGATTTGAGTCGAAGGGCAGCCTCATAACAATCATTCTCGAGGCCAATGCACGGCATACATACCGACTAATACACAGGATTTGAGTTGAAGGGTAGCCTCATAACAATCATTATCGAGGCCAATGCACGGCATACATACTGACTAATACACAGGATTTGAGTCGAAGGGTAGCCTCATAACAATCATTCTCGAGGCCAATGCACGGCATACATACTGACTAATACACAGGATTTGAGTCGAAGAGCAGCCTCATAACAATCATTCTCGAGGCCAATGCACGGCATACATACTGACTAATACATAGGATTTGAGTCGAAGGGCAGCCTCATAACAATCATTCTCGAGGCCAATGCACGGCATACATACTGACTAATACATAGGATTTGAGTCGAAGGGCAGCCTCATAACAATCATTCTCGAGGCCAATGCACGGCATACATACTGACTAATACACAGGATTTGAGTTGAAGGGTAGCCTCATAACAATCATTCTCGAGGCCAATGCACGGCATACATACTGACTAATACATAGGATTTGAGTCGAAGGACAGCCTCATAACAATCATTCTCGAGGCCAATGCACGGCATACATACTGACTAATACATAGGATTTGAGTCGAAGGGCAGCCTCATAACAATCATTCTCGAGGCCAATGCACGGCATACATACTGACTAATACACAGGATTTGAGTTGAAGGGTAGCCTCATAACAATCATTCTCGAGGCCAATGCACGGCATACATACTGACTAATACATAGGATTTGAGTCGAAGGGCAGCCTCATAACAATTATTCTCGAGGCCAATGCACGGCATACATACTGACTAATACACAGGATTTGAGTCGAAGGGCAGCCTCATAACAATCATTCTCGAGGCCAATGCACGGCATACATACTGACTAATACACAGGATTTGAGTCGAAGGGTAGCCTCATAACAATCATTCTCGAGGCCAATGCACGGCATACATACGGACTAATACACAGGATTTGAGTCGAAGAGCAGCCTCATAACAATCATTCTCGAGGCCAATGCACGGCATACATACTGACTAATACATAGGATTTGAGTCGAAGGGCAGCCTCATAACAATCATTCTCGAGGCCAATGCACGGCATACATACTGACTAATACATAGGATTTGAGTCGAAGGACAGCCTCATAACAATAATTCTCGAGGCCAATGCACGGCATACATACTGACTAATACATAGGATTTGAGTCGAAGGGCAGCCTCATAACAATCATTCTCGAGGCCAATGCACGGCATACATACTGACTAATACACAGGATTTGAGTCGAAGGGCAGCCTCATAACAATCATTCTCGAGGCCAATGCACGGCATACATACTGACTAATACACAGGATTTGAGTCGAAGGTCAGCCTCATAACAATCATTCTCGAGGCCAATGCACGGCATACATACTGACTAATACACAGGATTTGAGTCGAAGGACAGCCTCATAACAATCATTCTCGAGGCCAATGCACGGCATACATACTGACTAATACACAGGATTTGAGTCGAAGGACAGCCTCATAACAATCATTCTCGAGGCCAATGCACGGCATACTTACTGACTAATACACAGGACTTGAGTCGAAGGACAGCCTCATAACAATCATTCTCGAGGCCAATGCACGGCATACATACTGACTAATACACAGGATTTGAGTCGAAGGACAGCCTCATAACAATCATTCTCGAGGCCAATGCACGGCATACATACTGACTAATACACAGGATTTGAGTCGAAGGACAGCCTCATAACTATCATTCTCGAGGCCAATGCACGGCATACATACTGACTAATACACAGGATTTGAGTCGAAGGACAGCCTCATAACAATCATTCTCGAGGCCAATGCACGGCATACATACTGACTAATACACAGGATTTGAGTCGAAGGACAGCCTCATAACTATCATTCTCGAGGCCAATGCACGGCATACATACTGACTAATACACAGGATTTGAGTCGAAGGACAGCCTCATAACAATCATTCTCGAGGCCAATGCACGGCATACATACTGACTAATACACAGGATTTGAGTCGAAGGACAGCCTCATAACAATCATTCTCGAGGCCAATGCACGGCATACATACTGACTAATACACGTAATGCAGAAATTGAGTCGAAGTCAGCCTCTCTTGTTAGGCAATTATGCTCTCGGCTACTGCGCGAAATCCAACATAACTCGCGGTTCAGTCCGGCCTACGCACCCCCCCCCCTCCCCATCCGGCAAATCCCAAACCCATCCGTCAGATGAGAGACGAGTTCACCAACTCCGCCTGCCGCTATCAGATCCGCCCGCTCGTCTCCCGCCAGCCGTTATCGCCTCAGAAACATGTCATCGTTAATGCTAACCTCGCTCCGCCGAATGTTAAGCTCGCTCAGCTTCCGATCTCAACTTCTCGGAACGAGACTCGTTAACGTTCCTCCGACCCGCAACATTGGAACATCAACACGACGATGAACCTACGAGTTCCTTTCATTATCTCAGGAAGAAACTCTGCACCACGTGGGTCTGCCACGTAGCTTCCACCTCAGCTGTTCAACACCACAAGCCTTCAAAATTGATCAAAAACAACCAAACTTGTTTATGAGAGGTCAAAACTACCTGAAAGTAACTACGAAGTATTTGTGAGTACAAATGTATGGTATGTAACATGGGGCACCGGTTGAGCTTCACACTGATCAGGTAAGGCAATTCAAAGCAGAAGTCTTCAAGAACCAGGCTGAGTTATTGGATGTATTCAAGACACGAACAACGGCTTATTATCCTCAATCAAATGGCCTGGTAGAGAGATTCAACCGAACTCTATGTGATTCCTTGAGCCATTACGTTAACAAGCAGGGAACAGATTGGGACGTAGTGCTTCCCTACATTATGCTGGCATACAGATCGAGCGTTCATGACACCATCAAGGTTACTCCCCATTTTGCACTAATGGGTAGAGAGGTAAGGCTGCCAGTTAATTTAATTTGGAAAAACAATGAGAGTAGTGCTGTAGTCCCCTTACATGAATGGGTAATGGATTTGCGAGCGAAGCTGGAGACAGCATAAGAGACAATAAGGGAAAACCAGATCAAAAACCAAAATTGCCAGTAGGATGCATATGATTGAAGAGCAACAGATGGACCACGATACAAGAAAGGTGACAAGGTTTGAGTTTTCTCACGACTGGTACCAAGGGGAAGAAGTGCGAAGTTCTTCGAGCCATGGACTGGACCATATCAAGTGAAGAAGGTGATCTCAGACGTTGTCTATCGAATTCAGGACATGGAAAGGAGAAGAAAGACGTTAGTTGTCCATTTCAACAGAACGAAGCCTTTTAACCCTAGGATGGCACACCTATTTTCGCATACATAAACGACATACTGGGGTCAATTCTGACCATTTTTACTCCTATTGAATGGAAGTGCTCTTCCAAGCTTCTCCAGCATTCGAGGAGATCTTCTTCACTCCTCAGATCACTGATCAGCTGAGTGAGCTCCGAAGCCATTTTCAATCCTATTGAACGTAGGAAGCTGAAATTTGAGAGGGAAGGTCAAGGGAGAATACAGATGGTGGTAGGTGCTGTTGATGGAGAACCAGTGATCTATACAGAAGGGTGATCTATATAGAAAATAATAAACCTTTGAGCAATGATTTGCAGCGTTTTTTAGGTTGTAAAAATCTATTGATAGCCTGTTAGTTGAATCATATACAAAAAACGTCTGCCAAGTGGGTGTGGCACATAGCTTCCTCGTATCCATAACCCGATTATATAGATGATCCGATGCATAGTAGTTAATCTCAAAACACCAATCTCTAAGTACCTTTCACTACCCTTATAGGGGACAATCTACACGCTACTCTGGATAATCCTAGAAAATTTCATCAAATTCGGATGAAAAATGTGAGTGAGTCACTACTCAAAAAAATCCAAAAATATCTTGGCACGGCTGGGAATCGTACCCGTGACCTCTCACTATTCAAAATGACTCGCTGTAGGTACATGTGCTACGGGCGCCAGACAGTAGGGAGTGTAGAATTTGAGGTTCTGACGTACGCACGCCTGTTACACGGATTTTACGTTCGCGCATGCGCATCGGCTACTATAAGTCCGGGGGTGATGATTTTCATAGGGGACCATTTAAAATCTAATCCGCATAATCCCTGAGAATTTCATTGAAATCGGATGGAAAATGTAGAAGTTATGGCCGTTACAAGGAATTCACGTTTGCGCATGCGCAGTCGCTTCTATCAGTCCGGGGATGATGATTTTCATAGGGGACCGTCTACACACCAACCCGCACAATCCCTGAAAATTTCATCGAAATCGGACAATAACTTCGTATAGTTATGCGCGTTACAAGGAAATCATGACAGACGGACAGACACACAGACAGACAGACACACAGACACGGAACCAAAATTGTTCAGAAAGGTCTAAAACGCAAAACGCGAGTGAGAATTTTGATTTTGGAGAACTTTTTTTTTCATCCTTGAAAAGTGAAAACAAAGCTTCCGCTACCTTGGTAGACTCGGAAGCAAAAAAACAGTTTAAACCAGGAACAAATTTCGGTTTCGAACATAGTTTCGTAAAAAATCAATAAAAATATGGAAATAAATGAAATTTCTAAAATTTGAAATTATATTTTGTTGAAGGTTTTTTAAATAGATTCCACTATCAGCATTCCAAGTTGACAATATTTGGAGTCAAATATGAAAAAAAATCATTTAATTCCATGGAAGAGTTACGATAATAGATCACCTCAAAGATGGCCCTTTTTTGAGTTTGACTGACGACTTTCACCAGCACTTTTATTTCTCTGCTTTTCAAAAAGATTGTATTTCCTTTGGGGGGGTCCATTTGGAGTCTAGTTGTGCCCTGAAGGTTTTGGTGGATGTAGGTCACTCCTAAGGGTTCCAAAATCAATTTTGAAATTTTGAAAACGCCCTAACTCAAAAAATTTCGATATGAAGGTATTGTTTTTCCTTCAAATTAAGATTCTATAGAATTTTTAGAATTTTTTGAGACCACGCGGAGCTCTGTAGGACAAACAGTTCGCTCACTACGAAAATTTAAGGGTTTATATTGAAATATATATATATAAATCCAAACACGAGTGTGAATCGCAAAAGAGGCCTAATCTCCGTTCAAATTAGGGCTGACCAAAATGCGATCAATGGTTGGTGATTTTTTTTTTTTTTTTTTTTCTCTTCATATTGGATGGTTGGTGATTTTGTAGACGAGTGATCTATATAAAAATAATAAACCGTTGTGTAATAATTTGCAGCGTTTTTAGCATACATAAACGGCACACTGGGGCAATTCTGACCCCAAAATTTAAAACGCAAAAGAATGAATAGAAAGTCACACTGGGGTCAAATAGTCCCCCACACAAAAAACGTCAACCGATTAAAGCACACAGGGGTCAGATGTGGCCCATAGCACGTTTGCAAGTTAACTGCACGAACTCTAGCGAGTGACAGACCTTAACCACTGACAAAGGGGCTCAGAAGGAGTTCCAACTTTATTTACAAAATATCCCTGTTCGAAGAAAAAATTTTTTTTTTATAGATACACGGCCAAATGTAAATCGTGAGGTCACGAATGACCCCGGTGTGTCATCCTAGGGTTAAGGGACAGGATGTCCCTTCGGAGGGAGGGAATGGTGTAACATCCTAGATGTCTCCGATTGTTATGATGGAATTTATGTTTACTGATAGTTGTTGGAAGACGCATGTTTGTGGTGTCAAGTATGAAATACGTGTTGTGTTGTTCTAAAAGTTGGCAAGCTAGGAAGTAATTTTAACAGCCTAAAAATATAATTGTGTTTCGAGTTCCAACAATCGTTCCTGTGTGTTCGCACGTCACAGGTAGTATAGGTGTGTGGGTACGTGTGTAGGTGTGTGTGTATGTGTGTGTATGTGACTCCAGACAATAACTCAAGTAATTGTTTCGCAAAAATTACAAGTTTTAGTCGAAATGTTCATAATAACAAAGGATCTTATTGTCAAGTAATGCATGCATTCCAGGAGACGTCCCATTGGACCAGCATCACGTCAATTTAAACCAGTTGGTGAGCGATAACCAAGTCTCATTCAATGTAATTTATTATCGCAAGAAATAGTGGCGGCTTATGGTGTCCTGGCATCATGGCATCCACTATTAGTTCCATGGTGGGACAGAGAATAATCATGAGAATCCGGAGGTATAGTGAGAATTTTTCCTCAATTTCAAAGCTTAGGGACAATAAGTAAGCTGTAAAGGAACAAAAATATTGAAAAATCGGATATTTTGTGAATATTATCCCCCCACTCGCCCCCTCCTCTTGCGAATTTGATACTCCAGTGAAATAATGAGCAATTTCTAAGATTTCTGAGTCGAACAAAAAAAGAAACACGAAAATCAGTGGGAAATTGAGGCCTGGGCTGATTTTATAGGTTTTAGGACGTCCCACAGTAAGACTTGGGCGTCCTCATACGATCGATCTGGGGGACAACACTCAACAGAAAAAAATAACCACACAGTAATCCGTTTCAGACCATTCTGAATCCAAATCCGCGAAAAAAAACCATAGGCGTCTGTGTGTGTCAAAATCTTGGGTCGTCTGCACAGCAGAGATGGGCGAATTCTTATTCATAAATACGATTATCAATGCAAATCATATGTGCAATTTTATGATTATGAATACGAATACGTGTATGAATATGAATACAAATACAATTGTATTCTCACTTTGAATACAATTTTCCCCCGTATTCGTATTTTGAATACGATTTTATGATTTTTTCTATAATTTCAAATATAATTAAAAACATAAATAATATCTATAACGTAGTAGGGATTTCTTATAATATTTATAAGAAATCGAAAAATATTATTGAATAATAAACCCTTCAGAAAATTTGGTCTGTAAGGGAGTACTAGATTGTTTAATGGTGATGTTGAATCCTCAAGTCAGATTTGGTATATCCTGGGGTTTGACAAGAACTTTCTCTTCTACCATGGAAATTTCTGAAATGGGGTGCTTTTTCACTAGCAGAAACCTTAAATAGTCATCGAATACTTGCTCAAGTTCCTTCTCAGTGGAGGAACTCTGCCAGATGGACTCTCCTCATGGACTTTATCCATTCTTCCATAACTTTTATCATGATACTAGGAACATGAAAAAGAAAAAAATTAATATCCTATCTGGAAGGGGAACAAAATTTGAAATAGACAAGGAGTGAAAATCCGCCAAAGTAACCTTGCCAACTTAACTTATAAGCATCACGTTAACGTTGTTACGTTCGTAATCGTTGATCGTTGTTCGTAATCTTCTTATCGTCTCGCCTTTGCCCGAGCGACATCCGCTCCGAGCGACCTGTCCGAACAGCTCGACAAACCCTCAGGTACCCCCTCTTGATTAAATGAGAACACGCCTCAGAACGACCACGCTGGTGGCCCGTGTATCTGCCTTCTGCAGGATTTTTTGTTCCGAGTTGAAAAAAAAAAATTTAGTACTGTGTGTACTAGTTTTGGTTTGTGCTGCAAGCTAGCAGGATAGAACGGCTGCCTACAGGGTACCTATTGTACTTCCCGTCTATTAAGTATCAGGTGGTTTTTCTCGAGCTGCTTCTGATCTGAGAGCTCTGAACCTTGAATAGTATCAACCATTCTCATAAAACCCTACGTTTGTGGGGTTTTTTTCCCCTTGGTGTGGAGTTCCCATTCTCCCTCGCCCTGGAGTGAACAACACCTTGCCTTTTTGAATACTATGGAGACTACTCCGTCAACCACCCGACACCTGCCAACCGTAGTTATAAGAAAAATTAGGAATTAGTATGTCCCCCCTTTAAATTTAGGAAATTTAGTTAATAGGTAAGGTCCCCTCCCCTCTAGTTTAAGGCGGCAGTCGGGCGCTCTGAAGCGTAGGTTCAGACAGTGAACAAATTAGGTAGGTACTTAATGAATATAAATACCCAAAGGTTCTTCCTTCTTCTTTTCCATTCAATTTTGGCACAACCCAATTTATAATTCTCTTGTGGATTCGGGGAAACTAATTATAAACAAATTCAAGAGTAATTGATTTTTTTTGTACAATTTTCCCATACCTACTTTCATGGTTTCACCTTGTTTTTTTGCTAAGGGGTTCCTTCTCAAAACCCATAAAAGAGAAGTGGCGCTCAACTATGAGATGATGATTTATTTTTTTTTCTTTATCACTGTTTTGCAAATTTTCATGAATTTGGGTTTACCGCATAGAACCCACTCCACTGAGCGAAGCCAGGCCACCACTCAGGTGCGTACTAACTAAAATAGTTGTAACAACGTCACTACAGGAGTTCACCTTTCACGATTTCACGGAGGAGATCTGAAAAAAATGACGTGGAAAGTTAGCATCTACGAGTGCTCGAGCTAGCTGCTCTTTTTCACGTTTCGCGTTTTGTCAACACGGGAAGAACAAAAATACTCTAATAGAGTATTTATATTATTAGTATTGACTGAGGAAAATGTACCTCAGAGTGAAAAGTTGGTACCTACAAACATCACCATCATTGATTTTTTGCATGTCCCCTATTATACTTTTTTTCGTTTTCATCCTGGTTTCGTGTAACATACCTTTGATTGAACAAGTGATAAAAATGTCAAGGTCTTGGACTGAATAGGAACGGGTATGTATATTGAAGTTCGACGTAGCGTAAGGTGCTGCCGGGGTGGACTGGTGCCTTAAGTAAAATTTCTCCAAAAATGTCTTAAACAAGCTCTTAAAGTTTGTAAGTTTTGAAACGTGAAATTTTGAAAGAAAACTTGATTTTTAGGGTTAAATTTTTGATCTGTCGCTGATTTTAAAGCTCTCTTACTTTCGTTGTAAAAAAAGAAAAAATAACCGATTCAAAGGAGAATTGATCCAATTTGTTCCCATTTCGTTAATATTCATGGGGTGATGGGACGACACAAAATATCATTCTGCGATGTTCTCGAGGAAAAAAGGGTCCTGCCTTATAATCCGGTTCCCCTCCAACTAATTGGGTTTAGTCGGGTTACGTGTGTTCACTCTTGAAAATCAAACACAAGAGAAACCTAGTTTAACTCGGTGCGAGTGGCTCGGAGAATTCCGATGATTGGGCAATTGTGCCTCGAAGGCTATAAATCGTAACCAGTTCCCAGCTTGGAACATAGGTAATGCCTCGGGGAATTGTGTGTAATCAATCGATCGAGTCGGAGCCCTTTGTCGTTTTTACTCCGCTCAAAAGGGCCGAAAAGAAAACGCGGAAGAGAAAAGAGGGTTTGAAAAAGGGCCGAAGGTCAGGTTGAGGTTCTTTTCGGGGAGAAAGGTCCTATCTGTTGCCGGCTTTTCCCCTCGATCTGGCTTCCCGACTGGTTTGCGGGGGGGGGGTTTTCTGTATTGGGACCGACGAGTCCGCCGTTCGTTAGGAAGATTAGAACTTGGTCGGAGTCTTAAGCTCCCTCGTCCGACGAATGAGTCGAATCCGACAGTCTTGAAACCAGTAGAGCAACTTGGCCGAACTCGCCTCTCTTGGGAAGACATTCCAGGAAAGTATTTGTAGGAGAAATGTCGAGAATGCGGTTCGGTTTACCAACAAGTTTTGATCTTCTTGGGAAATATTGATAATTAATTCTTACCGATGGAAAGCCTCTTTGAAGAAATTCCTTCAAACCTCATCAACTTTTAGGAAACTTTCAAAGGAATGAAACTTTTTTGAAATTTTGGAAAGAATGAAAGGAGGTAGCAAGCTATCTTGCCATTCTACCACTTCGTTGTAATCATCCTCATCACTCATCCGACGCAACAGCTTCTATGCTGATAAGACATTTGACGAGTCCCCCGTCTTCCTTATTCAGTTCACTTTTGTCAAACCGCCCTCTCGATTATAAAGCCTGGCTTGTCTGTTTTCTTTGTTGAAACGACCCGCTTCTCCAGCACCATTTTTTGTCAAAACGGCTCACGGCCACTCTTGCAATGGACCCAAAATTTTTTGAATTTATGTATATCTACTACTAGTTGTGTTCTTCAAATAAATCGGATAGTTTTTTTATGTGAGTTTTTAAAATATTTTGTACGTGCGATCCAAAAGTAGTGTGTCTTTTGAGCCCGATTTTCTGTATTCAGAAATTCCAATCAGTCAAACCAAGCCAGATTTGATGAAATTATCCAACCTATTTGAAGCTCTTCTGTTACTCTACAAGTCGAAATTTGGATCACGTCGCTACGATGACCAGTTTTCCTCAAAACTTCACCTCCACGCATCTCATTGCAACTGTTAATGCCCATCATTACTTGCAATGGCGCATGATGTAAAAAGGAATCATTTAAGATAAAGAATATGGATGTTACAGTAGAAGAAGTGGTTTTTTAGACTTTCCATGCGACAATTTCGTTGTGTGTTTACTTCAGTTTACTTAGGGGTGTGTCGGTCCACATACTTGCGTGGAACGGTTCCAACGGTTACAGTGACAAATGTGTAACAGTTCCAAATTACCGGTACAGTTCCATTACCAGTACTGCTTACTGAACAGGATCTTCCATAACTGGGTGATTAATTATTCGATAGACTGACTTACAGGGTTCAGGTTTACTGTAGGATGTTTGCGGACCATATGTTCTTTCAAATTAGAAGTTGATGATTTGTAGCTAACAAGACTTTTTACAAATGTAATTTTTAGCCAATGTTCCGTCAATCTGCTTGAAGTATTCCCACATTTCACTTTTTTTTAAACGACAGAAAACTTCGAATCACGAAAAGAAGTCATAGTTATGAAAAATTGTTGTTTTAAATATGGGAATACAAATAAGTAAGAATAAACTCAGAACGATACACACTATTTTTTGGTTAAATCGAAGGTCGAACCTCGGCATTGTTGTTGTTGCAAGTTTGCACTGATTTTTCCATGGAAGACCATGAAAATTCCATTTTCTCACTGTTGAGAATTCGATGAATCCATTTCATTCCAACTTTGAGTATCCATGATAGTCACTTCCAAATGGAGTTCAAGTTCCATATTTATTCAGATATTCCATAAAGTTGAGTTTTAAAATTTTAGCCTATCTGTGGTTGGTGCACCATCAACAAACATTCAAACGTAGGAAAACCCGACCTTTCATCACCAAAAGTACCGACACACCTGCCTGACAACCCTCCACGTCTCAAAATAACTGTTTCTACCCTTTTTACCCCTTCAGCACCTCCCTCCCTAACTGCCCATCAGAAATCAAGGTAAGGAGAATCCGAAAATCGAATAAAAACGCTGCAAATCATTGCCCAAAGGTTTATTATTTTCTGTATAGATCACCCTTCTGTATAGATCACTGGTTCTCCATCAGTAGCACCTACCACCATCTGTATTCTCCCTAGACCTTCCCTCTCAAATTTCAGATTCCTGATTGATACAAAAATTATTAACCAAGGTTTATTATTTTTCCGATATATTTCTCGCCTGCAAAGAATACGGCTTTGCCATTGTTACCACCAACCAACATGAAGAAAAACATCGATTGCATTTCGGTCAGCTAAAATTTGAACGGAGAATAGGCCTCTTTTGCTATTCACGCGATACACATTAAGTTCTCGTGGGGAGCGAACGTTTTGTCCTACAAGGCTTCGCGTGGTCTCTAAAAATTCTGAAAATCCAATATTGATGGAAAAACAATACCTTTATAAAAAAGTTTTTTGAGTTAGGGCGTTTTCAAGATGTCAACCTTTATTTTTCAACCCTTAGAAGTGACCTACATCAACCAAAAACTTAGGGGCACAACTGTTAGATTTATTATGTAACAGTTACCTATGCATTCAATTTTATTACTCGATTGTTCTCCTGATCGATATATCTATTCTCATCTGGGGGGCTGCCATCTTATTCTGGTTACCTCAGTCAGCTTTCAATCAACCTCCTGCCGTCTTGTTAAAGTGTTCTCAATATAGCCTTTATTTTGATACTCGTTGTGGTTCCATTTATCCCAGACCTACATTTAATATCAGGTTATGGGCTCAGATGCGCGGATTTTGGTGTAATTGCAACTTCGTGATATTTGTTGGGTTGGTTACTCACCGCCGTCAACGTGTCTACCTGTTGCGCGATCGACGAGCTGTGTCTCCTGAGTTTCTTCTGTCCTTCAAAAGTGAATATGTCATCTCGCGACGAAAGGTATCGCGTTCCTCTTCTCGAAGGTAAAAACTACGATGATTGGAAGTTCCGAATGGAAATCTATCTAGAGGATCTTGAACTTTTGAAATGCGCGGTTAATGACTATTCGTGTTCGGTGACGTTTACTATCGTTTCCACTGATGATGAAGCTAAACAGAAGGAGAAAAATAGACTACGAGATTCTTGGGTTAAATTGGATCGAAGATGTAAATCCGAAATTGTTCAGAAGATTACAGATGAATATCTTGAACATGTCAAGGGAAAAAGCACGGCTTATCAGATGCGGACCGCTTTGGAGAAGCGTTTTGCTCCTAAAGGTGTGTGTACTCAACTTTATTTACGTAAGTCACTGTTGTCCATGAAATTCGATCCTACCAGTGACACGCTTGAAAAGTTTTATTTGAATTTTGATAAAGTTGTTCGTGATTTGCGAACTGCCGGTGCGTCGATGGCTGATATGGATGTAGTCTGCCATCTTTTACTCACGATGCCTTCCGAGTTCGATCAAGTTGTGACGGCTATCGAAACGCTTACTAATGATAGTATTACGATCGATTTTGTCAAGGGACGATTACTTGAGGAGGAAAGAAAACGATTCCGAACGGGACAGGAACTGCTACCAGTTGGAACGCATTCACTTGGAGCAGGAACGAGTGGTCATGGAGCAAACAGGTTCCATGCAAACGGTCGCCCAGGTTATACTTCTGCAACCTTCCGTCAAAACAATAACAAACCGTTTTCAAATAATTCTCGTCCCCAATCTGAGATAATTTGTGATTATTGTAGTAAACCAGGACACAAGCGTCCTCAGTGTTTCAAATATAAGAAGAAAATTAAGCCAAACAGTAATAGAAACATCGGAAGTGTTCAAGTTGCGAGTTCTACAGAAGCTGCAACTGACTGCAGTTTGTTGGCGCTTGGTGAATTACCTGATGCACACTGCGATTTCAGTTTGTTGGCGTTCGAAGATTTTTGTCTCGCATCTGATGCTACTGTAAGTGACTCTATTATTTTTTATTTGGATTCAGGCGCCAGTGAGTCTATGGTGAGCAGCTCATTTCGTGACGTTATGTCCAACATTAGAAGGCTTAAAACACCAATTGTTATCAAGGTAGCGAAGAACAATATTGTTCTTTCGGCTTTTGAAATTGGTGACATATTCCTAATTTATGAGGATGGTTTGAGCAGCTTTACTATTCGCCTATCTGATGTTTTACTTGTTACTGACTTGCAATATAATCTTTTGTCAGTGGGCAAGCTTGATTCCAAGGGGTTTGCTACAATTTTTAAAGACGGAAAAGCATCTATTTTCAAGGGTAATGATCTTGTTTTTGTTGCAAGTAAGATTGGGAATAAAATGTACCGAACTGTTTTCAAGTTGAACATTGCAAATTGCGCTAACTTGGCTAGTGATGTCAGCGTCGATGTCCTACACAGAAGATTGGGTCATATTGGCCAAAACAGTTTAAGAAGCTTGCCACACATTGCTGATGGAATCAAATTACCTCAGGGCTCTATGAATTTGTCAAATTGTCAGTATTGTATTGAGGGTAAGATGACTCGTTTGCCCCATGTGCAACGGAGAAAGCGTGCATGTAGACCACTTGAGTTGATCCATACTGATTTAATGGGGCCCATTACTCCTGTGTCATATGATTCTGGTGGATATGTGATGACTTTGATCGATGACTGGAGCCATTTCACCTATGTCTACGTACTTAAAGAGAAATCGGAAGCCTTCAAGTATTTCAAGAGCTATGTTGCTATGGCTACTTCTCGCTTTGGAACTAAAGTTAGTAGGTTACGTTGTGACCGTGGTGGTGAATTTACTTCTCGCCAATTTCAGTCTTTTTGTTCCGAGATTGGATGTGAGCTTGAATACACCATTAGCTACACCCCTTGCCAGAATGGCGTGGAGGAGCGAATGAATAGGACTCTTTTTGAAAAGGTTCGATGTATGATTATAGATTCTGGTGTTTCTAAGACTCTTTGGTCCGAAGCTGTTATGTGTGCTGCGTATATAGTGAATCGCTGTCCTACGGTTGCATTAGTGAAGAAGACTCCTGCTGAGTTATGGTTTGGTGCTCGTCCGGATCTCAAGAAATTAAGAGTTTTTGGCTGTGTTGCGTATGCACGTCTCCCCTCTCAGCTGATAAAAAGCAAGCTTGACAGCAGAGCTGTTAAGTGTATCATGATGGGTTACTGTTCTAATGGTTACCGGTTGTGGTCCATTTCAGAACGAAAAATCATTTCAGCACATGATGTACGTTTCATTGAGGATAAATTCTCTTCTGCTGACGTTCAGGAATCATCAACATCTTCAAATGATAATTCCCCTCCCACTAATTTGGTTGATTCGGCTGATTTAATATCTCGTGGCCCATTGCCTTCAGGCGGAGATTCATTTGATACTGATTTGTCAGATGATAGCTTGATTCCAGCTAACCCCACTGATCCAGTGTTGCCAGTGGATGATTCTGTCTCCGAGCCAATTCTTCGTCGTTCTGGCCGTACTACTAAGCGACCAGCATATTTGGACGAATATGTCACATTTGCTGGTGGTGCTGAGGCTTTTGTTGAGGATCTCCCACAGAGTTTTCTAGATATTGCTAGCAGAGATGATAAACAACAGTGGATGGCAGCTGTTAAGGAGGAGATGGATTCCCTACTTCAAGCTAATACCTGGACTGAGGTGGAGCTACCGCCCGGTAGGAAGCCCATTGGGTGTCGTTGGGTTTTTCGCATTAAGAGAAATGGTGGTGGCGATGCTGACTCTTATAAAGCTCGTCTAGTGGTTCAAGGGTGTTCACAAGTCAAAGATTTTGACTACACTGACACATATGCGCCTGTTGCTCATTATACTACTGTAAGAACCTTTCTGTCATTGATTAACCACAAGAATTATGATGCCTTTCAGATGGATGTAAGCAATGCATTTTTACATGGAGAACTTCAGGAGGAGGTATATATGAAGTTTCCCCCTGGTTTTGAGAAGCAAAACAGCAATTCTGCCTTGAAGTTGAATAAAACCCTCTATGGACTGAAGCACCTCGTGAGTGGAATGCTAAAATTGATGGTTTTCTTCACAGTTTGGGTTTCGTTTCCTGTCAGGCTGATCGCTGTCTTTATGTTCTTCGCTCAGGTGAAAGTGTAGTCTACTTACTGCTTTATGTCGATGATCTTTTAATTTCTGGTAACGATCTCGCCATGATTAAACGAATTAAAGCATCCTTAAGTGGAGAGTTTAGAGTGAAGGATCTAGGCAAGTTGCATAGTTTCCTTGGAATAAAAATTGAGAGAGGACCTGATGGAATGATGTTGTCACAGAGTGACTACATTCAACGTATTCTTATGCGCTTTGGCATGGCAGACTGTACGCCAGTAAATACCCCTATGGAAGTGAAATTTCCTGAGAGAGATAAGTCTGCACCATGCATAATTGGAGAGAAACCATACAGAGAGTTGGTTGGCTGTTTAATGCATTTGGCACTAGCTAGTCGCCCTGATTTGTGCTTCGCAGTCTCCTATCACAGCCGTTTTCAAAGTAATGCCACAGAAGCTGATTGGAAGTCTTTGAAAAGGGTATTGCGCTATCTTCGTGGTACCATCAACTTTGGGCTGTTTTTCAGAAACGATTGTGAAACTCCAATTTGTGGCTATGCTGACGCAGATTGGGCGAATGGAGAAGGTCGCAAGTCCACCACTGGTTTTGCAATACTTGTTTATGGAAATGTGGTTTCCTGGGCTTCGCGGAAGCAAACGATAACAGCTCTCTCTTCTACCGAGGCTGAATTTGTTTCTCTGGCCAGCGCTTCAACTGAGCTGGTGTGGCTCTCTACGCTTCTCAAGGAGCTGGAAATCTGCATTGAGACCCCTCGGATTTTTGAAGACAATCTCCCATGCATCAAAAATCTACAAAAATGCGATCAGAAGAAATTAAAGCACGTAGATATTAAGTTTAACTTCGTTCGAGACTTAGTGCAGAGGGGTGATCTGATAGTTGAGCATGTTTCCACCAATGATCAGACTGCAGACATTTTTACAAACGGTTTGTCTTTTGAAAAGTTTTCGAAATTTAGGAATTTGCTTGGAATTCATAAAATTGAGGCGGAGTGTTAGATTTATTATGTAACAGTTACCTATGCATTCAATTTTATTACTCGATTGTTCTCCTGATCGATATATCTATTCTCATCTGGGGGGCTGCCATCTTATTCTGGTTACCTCAGTCAGCTTTCAATCAACCTCCTGCCGTCTTGTTAAAGTGTTCTCAATATAGCCTTTATTTTGATACTCGTTGTGGTTCCATTTATCCCAGACCTACATTTAATATCAACAACTAGACCCCAAATGGAGCCTACATACCAAATGTCATAAAAATCGGTCGATGCTAAGTGGGGGAAGTGAAGTGTCACGACTTTGAACCTACTGAAGTGGTAATTCAGAAATCGATTGAGGAAAACTTTTCGATAGCTATTACAATGAACTGTTACTTGACAAAATTGAAATTCCCTGTTCAACGAAAAGAAAAGTGCCGCGTACGGCGTACGGGCGAAAAATTTTTTATTCGATTTTCGGATTCTATGTACGTACCTTGAAACGTAAAACATCAAATTTTGAGGGGGGGGGGGGGGAGTAAAAAAAATTGCTCGATTCCAATGGTTCATAATTGAAAATAATAAACCGAAACTGCGTCTAGGAAGTAGGGATGGGCATCGACACTCGTTAGGTATTTCAAAATATCGATACTTTCGTACCGATACTCGATACTTTAGTATCAATACTGCACTCACCGATATTTTTGGATATCGATACTTTGGATCCGATATTTCTAAATATCGAATATCGATACAGTACCCACGGAAAATTCAACATAATGGCTAAACATATTGTTTAGTAATGCATGCATTCCAGGGGACGTCCCATGGATAAGCATTAGATCAGTTACTTTAGGCTAGAAATAGTTACCCCCCACCTTCACCCTTATCCGCCATAAAATTTCTAGCGGCATGGGAGCCTCGAATCTGAAGAGCATTTTAAAATCCATGACCTACGACACCCAACATGCGAATTTGAGTTCACCCCCCTCCCACCACCACCAGTGGTGCCAGTCTGGCACCAAAGCGGAAATACGTCGTAACATTGATCCTTCATCTATTAGTTTTAGTAGGTAGTCCGTCGAGGTTCACATCCGTATTCTAGGTGAAACTCAAAAACACACACGAAATATGTGGTTTATGGTGTCCTCGCACCATGGTGGCACCAATATTAGTTCCATGGTGGTACAGAGAATAATTCATGAAAATCCGGAGGAATAGTGCGAATTTTTACTCAATTTCAAAGCTTGAGTACAATTAGTAAGCAGTCAAGGAACCGAAATATTGAAAATTCGGATATTTTGTGAACATTATCCCCCCACTCGCCCCCTCCCAGTGCAAATTTTGATACTCTGGTGAAATCATGTACAACTCGGGAGTTATTTGAGTCAAACAAAAGAAGAAACACGCAAATCGGTTGGAAATTGAGGCCTGAGCAGAGTTTACAAGATTATGCCCGCAAACGCACTTTTGGAGCATTAACTTCCCCTTCCCCCCCTTAAAAGGCAAAATTCGAAATTCCGGCGATGTAGTGCACAACTAGATAGTTTTCCGCGTCGAACAAAAAAAGAACCAGGAAAATCGGTTGAGAACGAAGGCCTGAGCAGACGACACAAGATTTTGTTACACACACACATACATACACACACACAGACATTCACACACACACACACACACACACACACCTACACACACATACACACAGACATTCACCTATGGTTTTTTCGCGGATTTGGATTCAGAATGGTCTAAAACGGATTACTGTGTGGTTATTTTTTTTTTTTTTCTGTTGAGTGTTGTCCAACTTTACCCCAGATCGATCGCATAAGGACGCCCAAGTCTTACTGTGGGACGTCCTAAAAAATGAAGAAGGTAGAGGCTTTTGGGTCATTACTCTTTGGTTGCACAAATAACGTTAATATCATGGAGAAAATAACTCTGCTTGGACTCTTAATAGTGAAAAATGAATAAAAATAGGTAGTTGAAAACAATTTTCTTGGAAATATCGTCGGTAAAACAGCAACATGCTATAAGTCAATTTTTGGCCAAAATGAGTTAGGCATCATTCTTAATCAAAATTATCGTACTGGATTGACTGGAGAAGTGACTCTCGAAAAAACGACTCATAGGACACCAAGGAGGCGTTTTGTCTAGAAACTGACTTCTCCATCAATCCAGCAAAAAAATGTTTATTAAGAATGATGCCTAACTCATTTTGGCCAAAAATTGACTTAAAGCATGTTGCAGTTTCACCGACAATATTGAATATTATCAAATTTTGATAATATTGATGGTTTTCGACACTGTAGTATCGATACTCGATATTTTTGAATATAGATACTCATGCCCAACGATACTTGGGATATCGATACTCGGAAACAATACAGTATCGATAAAAAGCTTTGGGGCACAACTAGACCCCAAATGGAGCCTACATACCAAATTTCATCAAAATCGGTCAATGCTAAGTGGCAAAAGTGCCGCGTACGGCGGACGGCGTACGGCGCACAGTGGGGCCGGAGTGGGAAAAACTCCATTTTTGCAAAGTGACTAAAAAAGAAATGTAATGTGGTTTTCTCAAAGTCCATTACCTGTAGAATCAGGGTGTGAAGGACCTTCAATGTTTAAAAATTGTTTTCACTGCTAAATGGGGGCTCAAACTTGATATTTCGAGATTTTAAGCACTTTGAGAGTGGAATTAGAAAATTTCCTAAAACGTTCTATGTATTTCAAAAAATTAAAATTAAATTATATAATGTTGGATATATATATGTAGTATCTCTAAAAAATACTAATCATTTTTTCATAACATTTTAGCTTGAACATTAGCTCCAGATTTGGGTTTCTATAGCGAAATACAACTTTAGAGGAGTGGAAAACCCGAGCTTCGCCTTCCTTCGGTTTGGCTCATTTTTTTTCTTGAAAATCTGACTATTATCAAGAAGCTGTAAAAATTTCATAGCCGTATTTCACCGAATTTAGATGTAGTGGGTTAAAATGTGATTAAAGGTACACCAAGAACGCCGTTTCTGCCGTCACCGCAGCTTCAGAGTAAAACCCTTCTAAAGGTTGTAACTTCTACATTTTCCTCTCGAAATCGATAAAATTTCCAGGGATTGTGAATGTTGACATGTAGAATGTCCCCTGTTAGCTAAAATCACAGAGTAATGGAGTCAAGTTAAGGCTACATTGGTCGTATCGTCTATACAATCGGGTTATGGATACTGGGAAGCTATGTCTGCCCATTTGGCAGACATTTTTTGTTTTATTTTTTATTGGAAAACAGAATGATGTAAATAGGGACGTTTTCGTAAAATATTTCTGATAAGAGTCAACAAGGTTCTGTTTGAACAAACCAGGTTCCTCGAATTGTCATTCGCAGTAATGTGGACAGTAGTGACTTACCGAGAACGTGTCATCGTTGAAAATCTCTTATTCGGATTTAGCAAACGTTTAATTTGGATTCGTTCCAATATTCGATCGCTTACTATCCAATTTTCAGAGGTTTTTATCACTCAAAATTTTGTCAAAATTAAATATATACATATATTGTTGAATCGTAATTTAAATTTAATTCTCATAAATTGGAGATGGACAATTTAGTTGCGGCAGGCTGGCAGCCCTGCACAGGCGAATCACGGCAGGACGGCGCGAGTCAGTCTCTCTCGCTTCTATCGACGTCCCTCGAGGCAATCGTTTCGTTCAGTACCTCATTAAAATTCAAAATAATCAAATTTGCGGAAGTGTGTTCTACCGGGGTGTCGGGCGATATACCTCCTCCTCCCTCATGGTCTGCTCGCCAAATTTGGATTGCCTACCTACTACTATCGATGCACAGGATAATCAAGGTGAGCTGCCACGTTGTACATTAGTGAACCATCTCCAATTTCGAAATTTGACTATTCGAATTTCTTGTGAATATTTTCGTTAATTTTCGTATCACAGTCCACTTGGTATGTTTCAAATAATTTTCGTTTAAATTACTGAAACAGCCACACATCGAATTTATGGCCCTTTGCCGAGCCGAATTGATTTTGAACCATTTATTATTTAAAGGTTGAATTGGTTTGTTCGAAGTTAACATAAATAATCATATCGCTAATCGTAGGTAACTCGTATGAATTGTAGGTACCTATGAATAATTGTGTGCCTTATGAGCTTGTGTGCCTTATGAGCTTGTTGGATTCTTCTGGGTTACTCATTGTAAATTGAGTTTTGATTCTTGGACCGTTAGCTTTGTTATACATAACAATAAGCAGGGTTCAACTGAGATAACAATAAACCTCAGGCTCAGTTAATCCACTTATCGTTCTTCCCGCTTGTGCTACCAACCTGATTGCTAGTAAAAACAAATTTTCCCTCGTGTACCTATTGCTCTAGCGTGTTTCGTATTTCTAATTCACAATGTCACTGTTAGACGACATGAATTTTAGAAAAGACCTTTTATTTCAGAAGTTGAACAGGGTACACAAGATAGCAACTGATTGCGAAGCCAGCCCTAGGGATGAGAAAAAACGGAATTTATTAAAGGCATCTACAGCAAATCTTGACGATCTGTTTGCTGAGTTCGATCAAACTATTTCAAAATTGGTATCACTTAATGCAAAACAAGTTCCTCCTGTCGCAGAGGATTTAAAACCAATTTTTGAAGAATTTGAAACTAAATTCTATGAAATTAAAGCCATTGTAATGACCAGTATTCCTGAAGCATCTGGGTCAAATCCCGTTGTGCCCATATTATCTCGTTCATCCACTGGTGCTGAAAATCCGTCAATTTCAGTATCGCTTCCTAAAATGAAATTGACAGAATTTAGTGGGAACATTCTAGAATGGCAACAATTCTATGATTTCTTCTTAAATACGGTACACCTTCAGAAAAACATAACTGATATTCAGAAGTTCATGTACTTGAAGTCTGCCCTTCAAGGTGAAGCCCTCGCTGTTATCTCGTCCCTACATATCACTACAGCAAATTATACTGTCGCTTGGGAGGCACTTGTCGCTAGGTACCATGACACCAATAGATTGACCAATGCGTACCTCGAGTCTCTTTTTGATATGCCTGTTGTTGCACGATCTCTGATCCCACTCAAATCGTTTAGTGCAAATTTGGAACAGCATTTAGGAGCACTCAAAGCATTAGGACATGCTACCCAGGATTGGTGTGTTCCATTACTTTTCCTATTTCGACGAAAATTGTCACCTCAACTCCGAGAGCGATGGGAAGTTCATGCCTTAGAACTAGCTTTGCCTGACTTGAACGATTTTGGACGATTTCTTGGAAATGAAATTCGAATTTTAGAGGCCTCGAGTTCAACCTCTAGTCCTGAAAGTAATAAATCAACACAAAGGTCAGGTACAAGTAAAGTAAAAACGAGTTCAGGTTCTACTAGTTTAGTTACTAGTACTGACAGTAAAATCATGTCTTGTCCTTGTGGTAATTCACACAAATTGGAAAATTGTCAGAAATTTAATAAAATGCCTGTAAACGCTCGTCTGAAGTTTGTGAAGTATAAGCATTTGTGCTTAATCTGCTTTTCGAATCATTTATTGAAAAACTGCACAGCATCGACTTGCAGTTTTTGCCACATGCCTCATAATGATTTGTTGTGTTTCAAAAAGTACAATGAATCACAGCAAAATATTGTCGCCAAACCACTCCTACCTCAAGTAGACAATACACCCGCAAGCAGCAACAGTACTTTGAACCAATCGATTGTTGCAACGACAAATAACTTACAAGCATTGCAAACTTGTGATAATTCGAAGGGTTCCATAGTCATGCTAGCTACAGTTTGTGCCTTAGTTTCTGATCAGAATGGTGATGACCAGGTGGTCAAAATTTTGATTGATTGTGCAAGTCAGGGTACCTTTATTACCCACTCGTGTGTCGAACGTTTGGGACTTGACGTTGATTGCCATCGTACACCAATTTTTGGATTTGGACAGGCTAAGGCAGGTGTGTCTAAGGGTATCGTAAATTGTGAAGTGAGACCTAGATTTTCACCGCTCAAGATAGTTGTACGTGCGCTGATAGTTGATAAAATCGCACAATGCCCTAAGTTGTCGACGAAAATCATAAACTGGCCTCACGTAAGTGGCTTGGTACTTGCTGATCCCTTGTTTTATGCCGATGAACAAGTTGATATTCTCCTTGGTGCTGAATGGTATGCCCAAATCGTAACTGGCGCACCTATACCTGGCCCGCCAGGTACACCAGATCTACTCAACACAATTTTTGGATTTTGTTTGCTGGGGAGAGTAGAAAATGAAGTAAATCGATCTGTAAATTGCTTTGTACTTCATTCGAAACCAGTATCGATGGCTTCATTAAAAAATTTTGGGAGATTGAGGACACTCCACATCGTGAAATTTTGAGCAATGAGGAAATGGAATGTGAATCGTTTTATAAATCCACAGTTACTCGACTCGACGGAAGGTACATAGTACGGCTGCACTTCATTTCACCAACTTCCGAATTGGGAGAAAGTTACGCTTTGGCTTTGAAACGTTTTCAATATTTGGAAAACCGCCTAAGTAAGAATAACATTCTAAGGAAACGGTATAATGAATTCATGGAGGACTATATTTCCCAAGGTCATATGGTCGTAGCATCATCTCCGCATTGTGGAGCCCACTATTACGTGCCACATCACTGCATATACCGTAATGATGAATCCTTATCTCGTTTTCGTGTAGTTTTTGACTGTTCGATGAAAACTACAAATGGATCATCGTTGAATAATGTCATGAATATCGGTCCCAAGTTGCAACGCAACATCATGGATGTACTATTTCGATTTCGATTCCATGATGTGTGCTTGGTCGCTGATATCAAGCAAATGTATCGAAATATTTATATTTCCGAACTCGATCGTGACTTCCAAAGAGTATTTTGGAGATTTTCACCCAAAGATCCACTTTTGGAATATCAGCTTGTAACGGTGACTTATGGTAATGCGGCTGCACCATTTTTGGCATTACGTACACTCCAACAATTGGTCGAAGATGAAGGTTCCAAATTTCCAGAAGCTTCAAAGGTGATTTTGGAAAATACCTTCGTGGATGACGCATGTGTCTTAGGGATGTCCCAAAAGTATCGATACTTAAAAGTATCGATACTTTTCAAAAAAAGTATCGATACATATCGATACTTTTTTTTCCTGATATATATCGTAGTATCGATACTTTTTTTCCAGTATCGGAGGCGATACTTTTTTACCTCTCACATTAGATCAAAATGCTATCTATTTTTTATCTCTCACATTAGATGAAAGACTCGAATTTTAGTAGGTACCTCTTTCTCCACGTAGATTGTTGGGAGACCAACCACTTCAACAAACTAAACAAAGATGATGTACCTCCAGCTCTCTATGGGTCTGTTCGGTGAGGCAGTTCGGAAAGGGGAGGGGATAGAGGTGAATGGGCTCCTCCAAACTCCTTCGGGCTCCTCCAAGCCCCTCCGAACTGTTCAGGACTGCCTCTCAGAACAGACCATAATCATATTATGATAACCTGCTGTCCTCCATCATCTAGGAAGGATCACCAAAATGTTAACCCAACCAAGTGCAATACGAAATAAGTGCCTAAATAAAAAAATGAGTGATTTATTGTTTTTTTTTTCATTCTATATTATTATCCTCGCGATGGAGAGATGTCACACTGATAGAGAGAAACATAAAAGGCATTTTCACACATTTTTGTAAAAGTATCGAAAAGTATCGATACTTCAAAATATCGATACTTTTTTAAAGTATCGTATCGATACTTTTTGATACTTTCTAGATGTATCGATACGATATTATATCGATACTTTTGAAGTATCGGACATCCCTAATGTGTCTCCGTACCTACTGTCGAAAAGGCACTTGAACTTCAAAGCGAAATGACAATGTTATTAAATTTGGGAAAATTCGCCTTGAGAAAATGGCTGAGTAATCGACCTGAACCATTGGAAAAGGTACCGGACGACCATCGTGCCATGAAAGCTGATATATTTTCGTTCCACGATCCCGATGGTATTGACCCAGGCACAGCAATATTAGGCCTGGCTTGGAATCCTGTAATGGATACATTTAATTTCAAGATTCAGGTCAATAGAAGCATGGATATAACCAAACGAACCATTCTATCTGAAATTGCTCGATTGTACGACCCTTTAGGATTTTTGAGACCGGTGATATTTTATGGAAAGCTTCTCATCCAACACCTATGGTCTCTCGGATTGGATTGGGATCAAAAACCTCCGGATGATGTTGTTTCGAAATGGGTTCAATTCCAGAATGAATTGCCCTCACTATCTGAATTTAGAATACCACGGTGTGTGAATTTGGATCATGCTCTGGAAATTCAGTTGCATGGATTTTCGGACAGCTCCGAGAAGGGATACGCAGCAGTAGTATATTTGCGTATAGTCGATGAAAATGACGTAATTTCTTCGTCACTACTCATTGCGAAATCTAAAGTAGCACCCCTGAAACGGGTAACATTGCCAAGATTGGAACTGTGTGGTGCTGTATTGGTTGCCGATCTATTACATTATGCAAATGAAATTTTGAAACATCATTGTTCCGTTCATTCGATAACGGCTTGGTGTGATTCTATGGTGGCACTCCATTGGATAAAATCGTCGCCACACCGATGGAAAACGTTCATTGCAAATCGAGTGAGCCAAATTCACGACAAAATTTCGCCAAACAACTTTCGATATGTACCTACAAATTCCAATCCCAGCGATTTAGGATCGAGAGGTGCGTTACCTGAACAGTTCCTGGCTGCCTCATCATGGGTCACAGGTCCTCAATGGTTATGTCTAGAGCCCGACCAGTGGCCTCCGAGTCCAAATATGGGCAATGATGTTGGAATGGAGGAAGCTAAAATTACCACATTGCACGTGAATCTATCGACTTCGCCCAATTATGACTGGATGTTGAAATACTCATCGCTCGCTAAATTGAAACGGCATACAGCATATTGGTTACGCTATTTTCGATACCTGCGTGATCGTGAATCCAATCCATTCTGGATCGGAGTTCCCAATAGTGACGAATTGAAGGAAGCCACTAACCGTTTGGTATACATTGTACAGCAACAATCCTTTTCAAAGGAAATAAAACTCCTTGAAAACGGGAAATTAATCCCTTCGAAATTGAGGAAATTGAACCCTTACCTTGATTCCGATTTGATACTCAGGGTAGGTGGACGTCTGCGTAATGCAGATATTTCTGAAGCAAAGAAACATCCAATGCTGTTACCGAAAGGTCATCATTTTACAGCTCTTGTGATAGACTATTTTCACCTGATGTACCTGCATGGTACCTTTGCAATTGCTGGACCTTTGCAATTGCATTGTGTTATCCAATCGGAATTTTGGATATTGAATTCCAGAGAAATTATTCGGCATCGTTTGTCTCGCTGTTTGACCTGTTTTCGTGTCAAGCCCAGGGAATCGGAGCATTTGATGGGTGAACTCCCTTCATCGAGATTGGAACCTATTAGTCCATTTCATCACTGCGCGGTTGATTATGGTGGCCCTTTCCTGTTGACTATGGCAAACATTCGTAAGGCCAAAGTACATAAGGCCTATATTTGCCTATTCGTTTGCTTCAGCACCAAAGCCATTCATCTGGAGCTCGTTTCAGATTTGACTTCTGATGCATTTATTGCTGCGCTGAGAAGATTTATTGCTCGACGAGGAAGCGTTGAAGAGATCCATTCAGACTGCGGCACGAATTTCGTCGGGGCAAAACGCAAACTAGCGAGTTGGCATGAAATTGTTGGTACGAAACACCATAACGAACGTGTGGAAAAGGAATTGACCAGCCGAGGCATTACTTGGAAATTGAATGCAGCAGGGAGTCCTCACCTAAATGGCCTCGCTGAAGCTGGAATCAAGGCTGTCAAAAAACATTTGACAAGGGTCATTGGTGATCAAAAACTAACCTTCGAGGAGTTTTACACCGTTCTCACTCAGATCGAAGCTGTCGTCAACTCGAGACCGATCACACCCGTGAGCACGGATCCCAACGACTTGCAAGCATTGACACCAGGACATTTCTTGCTGCAACGTCCAGCATATGTTCTCCATGAACCTTTGAACCCCATGGATCTAAATCGTCGATGGAACCTACTCCAGAAATTGGTAGCTTCGTTTTGGGACCGATGGCATACAGAGTATTTAGGGACCCTTAAAATCAGAGCAAAATGGACTAAATCCTTCGTAAATTTAAAAATTGGGGATCTTGTCTTATTGAAGGATCCTAATTTAGCACCATGTAAGTGGAAGTTAGCACGTATATCTAACGTATTCCCAGGACGTGATGGTATCGTGCGAATTGCTGAAATAAAAACGGCACAAGGAACGTACACTCGAACAGTACGTAAATTGTGTCCATTACCTACAAACATATAACTTCGAACAGAATACTTGTGGTAATTTTATAGTTCGAAAGTAGAACTTTTCGTTTTCAAAATTTCCTTTTCCGTGGGCTTCCTTCGTTTTCCTTATCAAGTCTCCATGATCGCCCCCTTGGAGTGAAGATTTTATTTCCTTTCCCAGATTCCTGGTAGGCGACGGGTTTCTAACTCCCCACTAGGGTCACTTTACCTTGCATTTCTTGTACCACAAGTATCATTCTTTATAATACGTACATTATCCTATTGTAAAACCAATTCAACCTATTGTGAACTTAGACAAGTAATAGTCTAATAGAAGATTATTTTCTTTTTGAAACCTGGTCGTTTCAAGGCGGCCGGAATGTTGAATCGTAATTTAAATTTAATTCTCATAAATTGGAGATGGACAATTTAGTTGTGGCAGGCTGGCAGCCCTGCACAGGCGAATCACGGCAGGACGGCGCGAGTCAGTCTCTCTCGCTTCTATCGACGTCCCTCGAGGCAATCGTTTCGTTCAGTACCTCATTAAAATTCAAAATAATCAAATTTGCGGAAGTGTGTTCTACCGGGGTGTCGGGCGATATACCTCCTCCTCCCTCATGGTCTGCTCGCCAAATTTGGATTGCCTACCTACTACTATCGATGCACAGGATAATCAAGGTGAGCTGCCACGTTGTACATTAGTGAACCATCTCCAATTTCGAAATTTGACTATTCGAATTTCTTGTGAATATTTTCGTTAATTTTCGTATCACAGTCCACTTGGTATGTTTCAAATAATTTTCGTTTAAATTACTGAAACAGCCACACATATATATTTACACATATATATTTACATATATATATTTACATACATATATAAAGAAACCTCAATTCAATCATCTTTATCGTATCCTATAACCTCTAAAACGAAGAAAAAAAAACAAAATAACACACCCATCGCCTGTAAAACCGCTTTTCTGTTTTTTTCACACGCTTTTCCACTTTGAGTAACATTATTTTTTTCAAAATTCAAAATTTAGTACTAAAATAATGAATTTAAACGTCAGAAAACATATTTTTTTAATGTATTTTTGTATTCGGAATCGAATGAAACCATTCCCAAGACGATACAGTAATTCGTTCAAACGATAATGACTTTTTTCCGCTTTTTGGCCATTCGGCCCCACTGTGCGGCGTACGGCGGACGGACAGCCAAATTTTTATTCGATTTTTGGATTCTACGTACCTTGAAACGTAAACCATCAAATTTTGAGGGGGTGTTAAAAATTTTTTTTTCTTGGTCGATTCCAAAGGTTCATTATTGAAAATAATAAACCAAAATTGCAACTCATTTCACGTTTGTAGAGATCTCCCGAATTTAATTTCACCCGAAAAATCACCAGTACTCAATTTTAGCCGTCAAAAATTATATTCGAATAAACGAAAAAATATTGCATTATTTCATCCACTGACAATTTTATAATTTTCTCCAGATTTTATCACAATTTTTTGACTCACCATTCGTCCAACCCACAGAGTAACCAGTGGGTCTTAGAGGACAGTTCGCAGAACCCAGGTGTTCTGATTAATATCACAGTAAACGACTATTTAACAATTATTGTTGATTGTGTGGGTGGTTTCATTCGTTTCTAAAAAATCAATTACTACTAACCTTAAATTAATGAAAACACGTCGTGGAACATTAATTAATTAGGTAATTAATTATTTATCCTCATCAGACACATGGGTGGTGTCAAAAAATCTTTGAAAGTACTCACTATTTTAAATTAATAAAAAAAAACAACAAAGAATTTCGAATCCAAAGCCTATTAGGTAGATTGTTGAACGTTGTGATGGTTAAATTTCTGAACTTCAACCTCGATGCGACACGGGTTAATGCTATCCGATCGACCTAAAACTTCGGGAATCTCATTTTCTAGTCAATTGGCACCTTTTAGGGGGTTGTCACAAGTGATTTTCTATAAGATCTAACACAAAGAGAATCCATTCCTTTGTTCTATCGGCGGTCTCTTTGATGTTGAGGCGGACTAAGTAAAAACACAAACGGTGGATACAGATTTCGTACAAGTACGCAACCAGGAGAGACATTTTATGTCTTTGCGCCCCCTTTCCCCTTCATATAAAACCTCTTATTGTACTTTTGTTTGTGGAAATTTGATTGTGCTCGTTGATGGTTGCGATGTAATGTACGTAAACATTCATTTAAACAATCACGCTCATACCGCAGCTTGTTGGCCACGCACAACGGAGTGTTTTACGTAATACGATTGGGCAATTTAAATGAATCGAATGTAGCTTCCTGCGTTCGACAGGAGAGAAAAAGGCTTTGGAGCTCACTCAGGTGATCAGTGCACAATCAGGCGCCTTCAGCATTCTCCATTGACCATGCCTCTCAAATGTCAGCTTCCTACGTTCAACAGGAGAGGAAATGGCCTTGGAGCTCACTCAGCTGATCAGTGACCACTCAGGCGCCTTCAGCATTCTCCATTGACCCTGCCTCTCAAATGTCAGCTCCCTGCGTTCAACAGGAGAGGAAATGGCCTTGGAGCTCACTCAGCTGATCAGTGACCACTCAGGCGCCTTCAGCATTCTCCATTGACCCTGCCTCCGTAACGCTTTAAAGGGATCTGTTGGATGAAGATACCTATTTTCCTCTCACGATCATGTTGACATCTCATTTGTTGCTCACATCATACTCGTATGTTAGTAAACATGCGCATAATTCAGCTTTCCGTACAGGTGCATTCATATTAGGGACCATGTACCATGATTAATAAATTGAGAGCTTTCCAATGAGTGGTGAACGATTTTTGTGGGGTGGAAAATGAGGAAGTTAGTTTTCCCTAGGAACGATTGGTTGTACGTGAAAATCATCAGAAAATTTCCGCGTGACGCTCCCCTCGTTACAATGCCCGCGTGACGATTTTTCATTTATGTGCCATAGTAAAGACATAAAATGTCAAAAATATCGATACTTTTTAACGATACTTATCCCTACTAGGAAGTTGAGATTTTTTGTTACTGGTCCACGTGATCACCACGTGTTTATTTAAAAATGCGCGCATGATGGAGTTGGAGGCACAAAACTGGCACACAATCGACTTAATTTATTCGTGGATAATTTTATCGCATCAAGTAGATAATTCTATCGACACGTCCATGTTGTTGTACGTTTGGAAGCTATACTCCCCTCTCTACTTGTTTGTCCACATCTTGATTGTTTTTCTTCGAATAAAGAAATACCGGAAATCACCTTTGAAAACACCTTTTCGGATAAAGGAAGCGAACTAAAACAAGGGAAGACATTCGGAAGTGGAGGGCGCTCGAGGGAAAAGAAGAAGGAGCGGGATGGGTAAATAATTAGCCCGCAAGGACGATAAATCAGTCGAGTGCCGAACTCAGAGGCGGAATCCCGTGCCAAATTTTACAGTTTTCTCCTTCTGCCGTAGATCAACCCGAGGCATTTACTCCTGTTTACCTCGCGGTATAATGGCGAGGGGAGATTTATGTTGATTTGTTCCCAAGCCTGGCTGACCATCATTGTGATGATGAACGTTTTATGAGCTCATTTAGGGATCAGAGGTGGCTTGTGCGGCTGATTAATGCAACAGCGAACGGGTGTGGTGAAGGAATTTCTACTACAATGAGGATCTAGACTGAAGGATGGGATTCACTGCGATTCAAAAGTCCGATTGCACAGAATTAGGAGCGAATTTTCGAAGAGACGTTTAAACGAATTTAACCAACTCTTTCGAGTAGAATATTCGAATAGTGCATTAGATTCCCGCAGAAGTAATCTACTCCAGGGCTGACATCGAGTTGCTATGTAACAGATAATGTACTCGTTAATTAACGAAATGGATTCATTCTAGTTTACTCCATTAGCGCCCGTGATTATTCACGTACGAATTTTGGTTTATTATTTTCAATAATGAACCTTTGGAATCCAGTAAGAAATAAATAAGTTTAACCCCTCTCAAAGTTGATGGTTTACTTGAAAGATAAATTTTTTAGGAGAATGGGGGGGCGCCTTGATTTTTTTTAGATTTTTGATCGAAAGTAGACTACATCCTGAGAATTTTGGCACCAACCGCGACCTTCTAGCGTGAGTAGATCTGTTACTATGATTTTTCAAAGTTTCAACCGTTTATGACCTCACGCGCCCCTCTCGCCTGGGCGAGACCCCCCAGCCCACTGTGACATCATAAACGGTCGAAACTTTAAAAATTCATAGGAAATTAATAATAAAGTTGAATGATGATAATAATCATTCAAAGACATGGTAATGAGCATAAAGTAACCCTTTCTACTCAATAAAAACCAACTTTCTACCTGGTTGATGTTTTTATTGAGTAGGTTTCTTTATGTTCACTATTATATATAATATATCGATCGTATATAATATACGATATATCGACGAATAATGCGTATTTTATGTACAAAAAACGAAGGTCCACTTTCCAACGATATCCTCAAGTTTGAATTTACTTGGTAAATACCAGGAGTTATGACAATTTAATGACGTAAAAAGCTTGGAAGTGAAAGATGGCATTTTGAGAGGGTTAAGAAAAATTTGCTACGAGATATTTTTGTTGTAAATACTTTGTAGAATCGAAGCCTGAGGTTATGCCCAACTTAAGTGCAGATACCTTGTTTGCAATAGTGTGATTTTCCTTGAAAATTTGCTAAAATATTAAGAATGCTGCAAACCGCATAGAAATCGGCTGATAATGGACAGAAAAAGATGCAAAAACTGTTCAATTGAAAGACGTCCATTTCATTTTGTCTAATGCTTTAAGATAAAATTTGAGCTAGGTTTGGTGTCCTCTTAATATTCATTATTGAGGAGGGGATCACACCAACTCCATTGCTTAGTCGCTGATGACGACTGATGAGGAAGATTAAAGAATGAAATGAATCAGAGAAGTCGAAGGAGAATATGTTCCTCTTCAACGTTTAGGTAGATTTCGAATAGGAAACACGAGACAAGAGGACGGTGGAAGGCGGTTCCTTAATATGAACACAACGCATGCGAGGATGTCGACACAAATCATGGATGTACAATATCTTTGCCGACGTAAATCATCCCCAAGTGTCCAGTTCAGGATTGCGAGGCCCAAACGGCCCTCGAGAGCGGCCAGCAATATCGAAGGGTTCTCCACCTGCTGGTATACGAGATTGGCGTAGGCGATCCGACAAACGCGTGCGGTCTCGCATGTTCTCAATAAAGGTCCTCCCGAAGTTTATCGCCTCCCAAGGAAGATATCGGAGTCCCATACGATGTTATCGGCACAACGTTGTATTGAGCTGGCGTTGAGCGCTGGATGGAAGAAGAAAACACCACGATGGCGATCTCTGCCGTATCTCGTGCCAATATCGTTAGGTTCGTCCGAATGTATTGTGACGTTCGTACCTATTTATATCCTGCTTGTACAATTTATTTTTTAAGCTAACAATTATTTTCACAAGAAAATAAAAAATAAAACGTTTTTCATGAGAGAAAAAACGAGAGTAATTGTGGTTTATCATTTTCAATAATAAGCCTTTGGAATCGACCAAGAAAATTTTTTTTAACCCCTATCAAAATTTGTTGGTTTTTGTTTCAAGGTACGTAGAATCCGAAAATCGAATAAAAAAAACTTCCGGCACTTTCCTTAGTTCCCATGGACCGATTTAGTACAAATTTCGTATGTGGGCTCCATTCGGGGTCTAGTTGTGCCGCCAAGCTTTTGGTTGATGTCAGTCACTTCTAAGGGGTGAAATAATGTATGATTAAGGGTTATGATTAAGGGTTGAAATTTTCAAGAGTGCCCTAGCTCGAAAACTCTCGAAATAAAGGTATCGTTTTTTCACCAATTTTAAATAGTATTGAATTTGAACATAATATGTTATATCTATATATTATATAGATACATTTATATCGATATAGTGATCCGATATCATTGGTCAATATCGATATATTTACCGATATATCGCGACTTTTTTTCAACATGTAAAAATTAATATTAAAATGAATAGATGAGAAGGGAAGCCTGTTTATGTAAAAACATCAAGTAATTTTATTCCTAATTTTGTAGGTACCTACGTGATGGGTTGATTTCAGACTGTTTACTTCAGCTCAAACATGATGGTTTACACTACAGTGGCGCTCAAATTTCAATTACCTATTTGACTTTAGCCGACAGTAATGGAGGCGCGTCCAGACTAAAACAACACGTATACGAGTTGAAGCAATTTATAAATTAATGAAACATTGCTAGGGTGAGGGTATCTATGATTTTTAATATTATGTTTTAGTACCCCTGAGGGTAGTTTATTCGCAAACTTGCAAATTTGCGAATTTTTGAAAAATTTGTGAATTTTTTGAGACCACGCGGATCTCTGTAGGACAAACCGTTCGCTCGCTACAACAATTAAGGGTTTTACGTACCATAAATCAGAAAAACGAGTGTGAATCGCAAAAGAGGCCCAATCTCCGTTCAAATTTTAACTGACCGAAATGCGATCGATGTTTTTCTTCAAGTTGGATGGTTGGTGGCTTTGCAGACGAGTGATCTATATAGAAAAATAATAAAACATTGTGTAATAATTTGCAGCGTTTTTCCTAGTAAGATCTTCCGATATATCGAAATATCGATATATTTTTTCCAATATATCGTGGGTATCGATATCTCATGGACGATATATCATTTGATCAGTAGATCGATATATTTCATTCGATATGACATCCCTAGTTATCTGACTACAATACGATCGCTGTTCGTTTCTCCGAGTTGTATTCAGTTTTGCGTCCTTAGCAGTGGCGGTTCCTGCCCCGAAACTCAGGGGGTGCACAGAGATCAGGAGAGGCTATCGAGAAGGGACAGAATAAGTGATTTTCTCTGCCAAATATAAATTTCAACGATATGCAAATGGGATAAATCTTGGTAACTTTTTCATCTTAAAATTGCACACGGTACTAAATACTTAGGTGCAAGACACGAAACATGTTCTCTAGTGGTTAACAGAAATTCTGAAATACTTAATCATCAAAGGTCGAAACCCAAGAAATTCATCCATCTAATTGCAATAGCTGAAATGTATATTTGCCCGTGAAGATTCAAAACATTGTCCAATTCGGAAGAAAAATTAACGAGCCCCTTGAAAACTCCGAGATTCGAAGAATCTTCCCTCTCATCATGCCCACGCACGGCTATTTTTCTAACCGTTTCGTTTTTTTTTTTTTTTGTATCAGATTATGACGATGTGCACTGTCTAGTTGTTGCATTATATTTTGACGACACACTATACGCAAATCTACCAGAGCGTTCTTATGGGAGACAGCCAATGCGTTTTTCAATTTTTTGGCTAAATGGGAGATCACTTATGCCGTCTTTAACTCAAGCCTCATTTTTGTAGAACAAAGTAGGCAAAATTGTCAGTTAGTCACTTCACACCCACAAAGCCAATCTACCTTCTTATAATAGTCGACATTAAAACTTACGGTACGAATCTGCATGCTTTCTGAAATCTGCACGGCAAATTTCAACGTCTTCTGGAGTCCAGATAGAGACAGCAAAGGGCTGCCAGTTTCTCGAATGTCGCACTTTTCCACAATCGACAAACGCAAATAGTTTACTTTACTTTAATGTAAACTACTCATCGTACCTACAACACTCTAAGTACTCACAATACTTTGAACAAAACGGTGTGTACCTACTGAAACGGTAGTAAACCGAAAACGTAAAACGGAATTCCCTTATCAGGTTTGTTTGTTTATGGATGGACGGATGCTCTATTTAGGTTGCCAAGGAATTCCGTGATAGGCAATAACGAGAGGGGGGAGTCCCATTAGTTTGTTTGTTTACTTATTTCTCTACAAGGAAATCCGGATTGCAGAGCTCTCTGACGGGGGAGCAACGAACCAATTCTGCTCAAGACGACAAAATGTCCTGCTCTCTGGTTGGTCAATCTCACGTGCCTGCCTCCCTCGAATGACGTCACCCTCCCAAGAAATGGTGCAAAGGAAAGGTGATGCTCCAAACGGGTGTGATTGGTCAGAAAAGAGGGAGCTCCCGCCAGTTTTCGCGCGTAGATTCAACAAGCACAGTGCCTACGATCGAGTCTTCTGTCCTAGCCAACTTACTCTTGAAAGGAAGAGGAACGAACTTTGAATTTTTTTTCTTTTTAATTGGCTGGGGGTGCACATGCGCCTATGCTCCTATCAGTAGCCCCCCTGGTCCTTAGCAACCAGTAATCAAATTTCCATATGAAACTTCCTATTTTTCGAATCGAGTGTGAATCGGGTGTGTCGGTCCAGGTATTTCCCTGGAACGGTTCCAACGGTTACAGTGACAAAGATGTAACCGTTCCAAATTACCGGTACAGGCGATCAAATCCCACTCACATGGCATGGATGAAGCTGGCAGTCAAATCCCTATCGTCCTTCTTCCATGCTTATGATCTCAACTTGCAATACAATAGCATCATTTTCCTTGACAATTCGCTAAAAGGAAGGAATTTGAACAAGTGTTTTCAAAAGAGGCAATTTATTATAAATAATAGTTACCAAACAATTCAAGGAAAGAATAGTGACGTTGCAGTTTAAGAACTTAACATGACAATAATACATTAATAATACTGGAGACAACTTCCATGCTAACCAGTCCAGAAGATAACTTCCCGCTCAAGAGCCATTCCATGAACCATTCTCAGTCCATGGAAGTAGTAAGGGCGCTTCCAGGTACAACATGGATCAGAACTGAGAACAAGATCCATGCTTACTGGTCCAAAACCCTTCCCGGTCCCGAGCCATTGAACCATTCTCCATGATATCTTGGAACCGTTCCGACCTGATACTCGGTTCCACAGTCCCGGTACAGCTGTACCGACACACCTCTAGCGTTCATTTCTTACCTTCGAAAAAGGTAGGTAGGTAGGTTGGTAGGTTAAAAAAAGCGAAAAATAAATGAACCTTTGTGAAATAATTTGCAGCATTTTTGTGTTTCGAAGTTTTCAAGTATTTTCAAGGCAGGACTCGAGCGCTGCATCGAGATATCTCTTGAAACATTAGTTGATGTAACGTGATGTGCCGATTCTTCAAACTCCTGATGACAGACCTGGTGAAGGTAAAGTGCTTTGTAGATGATGGACCCTCCTCCGTATGATGCTCTTGCCGTAGCTCAGTCTTGAGATCAATGCCACCCATACTGTTATTTTACCACCCTTCACCACGATAATTAATGTTCAAACCGGCTAACACTTTTATCAAAGATACTCAATATTAGAAAGCTACTAAACCGACCCAACGTGGCAACACTGTTCCTTCAATGCAAATGTCACCACACACTTGAAACATGTTCGACAACCAAACAGTGAGTGCGAAGGTCATCAAAACTGTTTCTCCCCAAGTTGGATAATAAAAGAGGATGAATATCCGACGAGAGATAAATAAAGAGAAAGAAAAAAGTTAGTCGAGAAAAGTTTCGATGGAACGGAAAAAAAATTGGAGAGGGGGCTCTCCAAAGAGAACAATTCAGAGGGAGGGCGGCACACGAGAAGAAAACAAGACGAGAATACTAGTTAGGAAGATGATCTGAACTGAGCGGCGAGAGATTAGAATGGGATCTTGGACTCCACCATCCTCCTCGACCAACGTCGAATTTGTCATTATTTTTGACCGACTTCAACACCCGGAGAGAGAAAAGGGGACTAGATTCGTGCTGCCGACCGAAATTGTACAAAAAGCACGGATTATTGCGTGAATGAAATTGCACCACGAACGACCCAACTGAGTGATCACGTTGTTCAATTACGGTAGGATGAAATCCATTTTTTGCATATTGTCATTTCCATTAGAAGGCCCATCAAGGGAGTCATCTTTACGTAATTTTGAGTTGTTCACATTTGGGAAGTTCGTTTTATTATTTTTTTCTTTCTATTCGAACTTGGCTGTGTTTACTTTTTGGCTTTGAGAGTGATCATGTTTTGCCTTTTCCCCTTTTGAATTTTTCAATAGTTCACTTCTTTTTACTTGCTACTGTGATAAAGGACTAAAATCTATTTCAGTAATTGGGAATAAGACTGAATTGCCAATGTTTGTGTTGGTAAGTGATAGCATTCTGAAGAAGGGACCTACCTGTTTTTTTTTTTTTTAATTTTATTTTGCTATAAGAATGAAGTCCGAAAATGTTATTTAGGCACAAACCAACCTGCTTAGAAAACAGCAGACACCTACCTAGTCTGAGAAATAGTTAGGAAGATAGGTACCTCCAAGTTTTTTTAAACCAATTTTGCTATGATTTGACGCTAGAATTTTTGTTCATTTATATTTTTCAATACGGAATGAGTTGCTCACATTGTTTATAAATGTTATTCGCCTAAATTCATTACCATTGTAAGAAAAAATACGAGGAAAAAGGAGGTTTCCTACGTGGGAGTAAAAATTACTCCATGTTTTCATTGAAAGCCTTGAGAGGCATGTTTCCATTCTAGGGTTAATAGAGCGACACTACCAAAACGCTGCAAATTATTACACAAAGTTTTATTATTTTTCCGATAGATCACTCGCCTGCAAAGAACACTTATCCAGTCCCACTACCCTAACAACCTAATTTCGATTCACATACAAGTTTAATTAGATGAAATAAACTCTTCACACTCAATTTTAAAAATTTGTTGCTAAGGACGCAAACCTGAATACAACTCGAAGAAACGAACAGCGATCGCATTTTGGTCAGCTAAAATTTGAACGGAGATTAGACCTCTTTTGCGATTCACACTCGTCTTTCTGATTTATCGTAAGCTCAACCCTTAAGTTCTCATAGGGAGTGAACGGTTTGTCCAACAGAGCTCCGCGTGGTCTCTAAAAAATGCTAAAAATTCTATAGGTACTATCTTAAATTGATGGAAAAACAATACCTTCATATCAAAATTGTTTGAGCTAGGGCGTTTTCAAAATTTCTACCCTTAATTTTCAACACTTAGAAGTGACCTACATCAGCCAAAAGCTTCGGGGCACAACATAAACATAAAAATCGGTCCATTGGAACTTAGGAAAGTGCCGCGTACGGACTGAAAATTTTTAATTCGATTTTCGGATTGTAGGTATTGAAACGTAAACAAACACATCTAGAGGGGGGGGGGGGATTTTTTGTTTGTTTGTCGATTCAAAAGGTTCATTATTGAAAATAATAAACCAAAATGTGGAGAAGTCTGTTTCTTCCCTCCACGTGGTCGACGAGGGATGAAAACTCAGCGCTCACGCTGTCCCACCACTTTATTCTAGGGAAATAAAGTGGTGGGACAGCGTGAGCGCTGCCTAGCGAAGATAAGATGAACCTTCCAGAGCTCAAAAAACTCGGTTATTTCTCTTATCAGTTGGCTTATGTGATGTACGAGTAAGTATTGTATGTTTTGTTTCTCATTTGTTCGTGAATAAAATAATGCTTTACAAATTAATTTTGTTTGGCCACATGTATGTAGACTTTTATTTCAGACTGAATGCCTTTCTTATTGATGCCTCAAACAGATTTGATTGCCTTTTTCATCGAGGGCAAATTTCTGGTTTCCTACAGATTGCAGGGATCTACAGACAGTACCACTGACAACTGAGGTGCATCCATCTTGCCAAAAAAGAAGGAAAGGTTCATCAAATCGACACAAGATAGCGCTCTGGCCATTCCACCACGTTCTTTCTGAAGAATCTCGAGCACACGGAAAGGAACAAATAGCGCTCCCGGCAGCTTTGAGTACTAGGGAGCTAACACCCGTTCTGCCATCAGCTGGTTTCTTTCAGAGCTTTGAGTACTATGTACTAGTCAGCTGATAAACATCTTGTGAGGTACAACTGTGTTCAGGCGGTAGTCACAAATTCGAAATAGGGATGTCCGATACTTACAAAGTATCGATATAATATCGTGTTGATACATCTAGAAAGTATCAAGAAGTATCGCTACGATACTTTAAAAAATATCGATATTCTGAAGTATCGATACTTTTCGATACTTTCACAAAAATGGGTGAAATTGTCGTTTGTGTTTCTCTCTATCAGTGTGACATCTCTCCATCACGAAGATAATAATTATTATCATCTTCTATATTTATATTAATTATTAATATAGAATAAAAAAACACAATAAATTACTCATTTTGTTATTTAAAACTTGTTTTCGTATTACACTTATTTGGTTTAACATTTTGGTGGTCCTTCCTCGATTATGGAGGACAGCAGGTTATCATGGAAAGCTGGAGGTGGTGGTACTATCATCTTTGTTTAATTTGTTGAAGTTTGATGGTCTCCCAATAATCTCCGTAGAGATGGAGGTACTGTCAAGTAGGTACCTTCATGTCGTAGGTGTTGAAACAGATAACATGTGAGATATAAATAAGTATCGCCTCCGACACTGAAAAAAAGTATCGATACTACGATATATATCAGGGAAAAAAGTATCGATATGTAGGTATATTTTAAGTATCAATACTTTGGGGGCATCTCCCCCTCTTGTATGGAGTTAGACAGGGCTCAAAATTGGGCCCAATTTTATTCAACATCTATATAAATGATCTGCCTCGATGCATAGCCAACGACTCCTCCGGAATATTTTTATATGCAGATGACACTACAGTCTGCATATCAGGCAGAACCTCAATTGAGAAACTGGAAAACGAAAAAATTGTTGAGTCAAGAATGGTGGAGTGGTGTGCTGCGAATAAATTAAGCCTAAATATCAACAAAACTCAACGCCTTGAACTGTCCACTACGTAGTTCCAAACCCCAGACCGCCACTCTACTGGGTATAAATGTACAAGATCTGTCGTGGAATGCTCATTTAACGGTCCTCAAGTCAAAGTTATCCCAAACTAATTTCCTCCTTCGAAAACTCAAATGCGCGGTATCGTTACGGGTTCTTCGTAGCGTATATTTTGCATATTTCGACTCGCGTCTCTCGTACGGTATTCTCTTGTGGGGAAACTCACAGCAAATTGATGAAATCTTCCGGCTCCAAAAACGGCCATCCGAATCCTGAGTGGCAGAGGACCGAGAGAGTCCTGCAAACCCCTGTTTCCAGAACACCGAATTCTGACAGTCCGAGTGAAGTACATTGTCGAAAGTCTAACGGAGGTACATAGGTACTAAATAGGTATGCTGCTGCGGAACACGGATATAATACGCGAATTGCTGAAAGTCGACCGATGCAGATTAACCTCGACACAAAAACACAACATAGATATCGCGGGAACCAAGCTGTATAATGCAATACCAGACACGTACAAGTTGCTCCCAATAAAAACATTCAAAAGTGCTATGAAACGCGAATGCCTAAAAAAAGCAATTTATTGTGTTGAAGACTTTTTGAAATTATGCAGAACAACCTGTCCAACTACCTGACCATAAATTGTTAAATTGTCTCCCTATTTTGTTAATATTATATTCTGAATTTATCATACCATTGACTATTTATGACGCGTTGCTAAAATTTAATTTATGACGCAATGAAGATTATTATTATTATTATTATTATTATTATTATTATTATTATTATTACCCCTAGTGTGCTCCTGCGAGACTCATCTCAGTCGATGCTCCTATAAAAACTGAGCATTTCATTCTAAAATTTGATTGCTAAAACAAAACAAACTATAATGAGGTGTCGTGGAGGACACATCACCGCAATCTCGCGGGATTCGACGTCGGAGAAGTACGAACCGCGTTATTACTCCCGGGAAAATAAACAGAAAATACTTGGAGTTGTTACTTTGAATCGAGATCATATCGAGAATTCTTCTTCCACCATTTCTCGGTAACATATAAAATTCATAACCGTATTCCAGGCAACTACAATATTAATTTGGTCGTTCCACTCTTGATGTGTTTTGAATTTGTACGGAATACACAGCGGTAAAAAGTTGCTCTGCGAGACTTGGAATGGAATTTCGAACTATAACTGGGTCATGCATCCTTTGACATTTCTCCTGTACATTACATTCCCCGGAGTTATTATATTACTTATGCAAAACTTTGTAAGGGAGGAACTGCTTACTCAGACTTGTATAATTAAATATTACGAACGTTCCATTTGAAGATGACAACTAAAATATGCATAAAGAGAACATCGTAATCTATCTGTATCACTCGAGGACTTTCGGGTTTCTCTCAATAGGGGATTTTAGCGAATTTTCAAGGACAATGAAGCTATTGCAATGGTCTCAAAATGTTTAGAACGGACTTTAAAAAAAAAAATTAACTGAAATCCGTTTTGGAACATTTTGAAACGATCCCTGAAGTTTTTCCAAATGTTATGTGTGTGTGTGTGTCATTCCGCACAATAACTTGAGTAATTACTTAACTTGTTTTTTTAGTTTTTGTCAAACTGTTTGTAACAACAAACAAAAGGTCAAGTTCGTTAGCAAAACATTTTGGACAACCCAAAGTGGTCCAAATTTCAAAAAAGACCAAAAAACGGGGTTTCACCGTTTTCTGTGTGGTTATTACCTTCACAATCATGGTAATATATAGTATATTCGGATTTAGCACAAAATTTCTGATGTCAATGCTTTTAAAAAAATTAAAATTGTCCAAAATTAAGAAAAGTATTTATCTATTTAAATATCTAATGAATGCGTGCGTATATTTGTTGCACTAAGAAATGCAGTAGCCGTGTGGGTACCCTATGAGTTCGTAGAGACGAGTAGAACATGAATATAGACTCGTAAGATCTTCAAAGCATACCCAGTATGTTGGTATGATAGGTATACTGAAAATCGAAGAAAACCAACAATAGCCATGTGGGTACTCTATGAGTTCGTGGAGACGAGTAGAACGTGAATATGGACTCTCAACATCTTCAAAGCATACCCGGTGCATACAGTATGTTGGTATCGTATACTTTCTAAGGGAAATTGCAACACCATTGTTCCTTTCCTTAACCATACCTTCAACTGAGAGATTTCTTTGAAAATTCGCTCATTAATTCATGCTGCATGAATGGACTTTTTGGTTTATTATTTTCAATAATGAACGTTTGGAATCAAGAAAAGGTACGTTTTCAAGGTACGTAGCATCCAAAAATCGAGTAAAAATGTATCCGACCGTCCGCCGTACGTTGCACTTTCCTTAGTTACCATTGACCGATTTTGATGAAATTTGGTTTATGGGCTCCATTTAGGGTGCCCCGACGCTTTCGGTTGATGTCACTCACTTTTAAGGGTTGAAATTTTAAAAACGCCCTAGCTCAAATAATTTCTATATTAAGGTACTGCATTTTCTTCAATTTAAAATAGTATTGAATTTTTAGAATCGGATGAGACCACCCAGAGCTCTGAAGGTCCAACCGTTGGCTCCCTATGAAAGCTCAAAGGTTCGACTTAAGAAATCAGAAACACGAGTGTGAATCGCAAAAAAAAGGTCTAATCTTCGTTAAAATTTTAGCCAAATTTTGTTGACCAAAATGCGATTGCTGTAGATATGTGGTAGGTAGGTGGTATCTATGTTTGTTAGTTGGTGGAAATGGCAAACCCGAGTTCTATAAAGAAAAATAATAAACCTTTGTGTAATAATTTGCAGCGTTTTTGGACTTATGTCGTGTAGGTGTCATTATTTGATCAGACCAGGAGTTAAGGGCTCCTTCGCTCGCGATGGCACTACGTTAACAAAATAACGCATTTCATCATTCCATTCACCAAGAACTCTTATAACTTTCATTTGAGTGAGCTCACCGCTCATAGAACACAACATAGAGTGGTCACCAACGAGAGGACTAATGGAGAAGAAACCCACGGAACCTTCCTGTGGCAATCTTTTAGTTTTTCAATTCCCTAGATAGCTGCACTAATGAATTTCGAAAATCCTTGAAAATTTTAAATTTAGGTTCAACTTTTTATTTATTTTTTACTTTTGGAATGAAAAAGTGCATTAGTGTAGAGATTATATAAATAAGAAGAATCCCATAAGAAACATGAACATTGGACGATTATTTCCTGAGAAAACTAGGAAAAACTGTTGATGAAAACTGAGCAGCTATGAGAAGGCTAGGGGATGAGGGTGCAACCGAGCGCCGGTCCGTAAGATATTGGACTAACTCTGAACGAGGAAGGAACAGCGACGAACTGAATCCCTTAAAGGGGTCTCGGTTGGTCGCCGTTTGTTCCTCGTTCCGGGTCAGTATTACCCTAAATTGAAGGGGCTCAAACTTCAAAAGTTGTTCCTAAATTTCAAATGTTCAAGGAGTTTATTGATGTACCAACTTTACTGAAACCATTGCAGGTGCTTTCCTGCCAACCTGAGCAAGCTCTTTGGTTGATTAATTAGCTCATTCCGATTAGTCAATTCAACGCGAGTCTAAAAAGGGCAGAATCTGCGAATAGCGCAGGAAAGAGGGATTGATTGAATCTCGATAAATGAAGCATTGATGGAGGGATATCTGATACTGTTGATGGGTGGGGGGGAGGGAAGGGTTCACAGAGAGTTTGGGTGATTTCACGGACATCCGTGCAGATGAGTGATTAATCCTATTTAGCAGAGAAATACGAATCGGCGGTGTTTTTTATACACGTCAGGGTCATTGGGGCGTTTGGATGACACCAGTTCAGATAGAATAGAGACAAGAATTAAGGCATTTAGGGGAAATTTGATGTAACAGGATAACCATGGGCGGGAAACAGTTGTATTCGCTCAACAAGTAAAAAAAAAAAAAAAAAAAAAAAAATGGGGTCCATGATTTTGATGAGTAGGAGAGGATAATGAGAGGATAATGATTTTGTGAGTGAAAGTCGGGTTCACCACATTGTGAATTGGTCTGCACGGATTTTGAGTCAAGAGTTACCGCTATTGTGACTCGTACGATATTTGGAATTAATTAAGGAAAATTAAGCATGTTCAACTGTATGACAGAAGTTAATTGAAACTGGATTTGGAGAGAAGGTGAAATAAGCACTAGGAGGAATTTGATTTCTGGTCTACTAACTCATTCAATGCAGAAAATATCACAAGTCATAGAGGCACTGAAACTCTGGGTTTTAGTGAAATTAGTCGTGACGTTCATGAGACAAATTTGAAAGGCTGTGAGTGGAATTTGTTCACTAATTACTGACCCTACCTGCCTATCCGAGGCCACCTCCACCAGGATATCTTCAAGCGTCTGAGGCTGTGCTTAGAGGTGAATTCACTTGACAGTAGAGGAGTCAGCCAATCCAGTCCCGCATTGAACGTGCTAGTAACCGAAGAGTGGCTCTTTGTTGGTTGAACCCAAGTTACCAAAGAGTAGTTTTCGGTTTGTTGAAAACAGGTTACCAAAAAGTGATTTTTTGTTGGCTGGAACCAAGTTACCGAAGAGTGGTTACCACAGAGGGGTGGTTTTTGGTCTACTATAACCAGGTTACCAAAAAGTGGTTTTTAGTCTAATAAAACCAAGTTGTCAAAAAGTAGTTTTGGTTTGTTAAAACCAGCTTACCAAAGATCGGTATTTAGTATGTTGAAACCAGGTTACAGAAAAGTGGTTTTTGGTCCGTTAAAACGAGGTTACCAAAAAGTGGTTTTCAGTTTGTTAAATGCAGGTTACCAAAAAGTGATTTTTTGTTGGTTGAAACCAAGTTACCAAAGAGTGGTTACCATAGAGGGGTGGTTTTTGGTCTACTATAACCAGGTTACCAAAAAGTGATTTTTTGTTGGTTGAAACCAAGTTACCGAAGAGTGGTTACCACAGAGGGGGGATTTTTGGTCTACTATAACCAGGTTACCAAAAAGTGGTTTTTAGTCCAATAAAACCTAGTTGTCAAAAAGTGGTTTTTGGTCTGCTACCACCAGCTTTCCAAAGAGCGGTATTTAGTATGTTGAAACCAGATTACAGAAAAGTGGTTTTTCGTTTGTTGAAACAAGGTTACAAAAAATGATTTTTTGTTGGTTGAAACCAAGTTACCAAAGAGTGGTTACCACCAGATTACAAAGGAGTAGTCTTTAGTATGTTGAAACCAGGTTACCAAAAAATGGTTTCTAGTCTAATAAAACCAAGTTGCCACAAAGTGGTTTTTGGTCTGTTAAAACCAGCTTACCAAAGATCGGTATTTAGTATGTTGAAACCAGGTTACAGAAAAGTGGTTTTTGGTCCGTTAAAAGGAGGTTACCAAAAAGTGGTTTTAAGTTTGTTAAATACAGGTTACCAAAAAGTGATTTTTTGTTGGTTGAAACCAAGTTACCAAAGAGTGGTTACCATAGAATGGTGGTTTTTGGTCTGTTAAAGCCAGGTTACCAAAAAGTGATTTTCTGTTGGTTGAAACCAAGTTACCGAAGAGTGGTTACCACAGAGGGGTGATTTTTGGTCTACTATAACCAGGTTACCAAAAAGTAGTTTTTAGTCCAATAAAACCAAGTTGTCAAAAAGTGGTTTTGACATTTTCATGTCTTTCATATGGCACATAAAAAAAAATCGTCACGAAATTTGATGCAACGATATTTGTTGCAACGATATTTGTTGCAACGATATTTGTCCCAAGTCGCCACAATGATGATTATGACCATCAGAAGTGAAGTTGTTAGGTAGGTAGGTACTTTACAGTTTGATATTACCAGATCAGCTGAGTCGAAAATCGAGCTCCCAGATCAGCTGAGTCGAAAATCGAGCTCCGAGATCAGCTGAGTCGAAAATCGAGCTCCCAGATCAGCTGAGGCGAAAATCGAGCTCCCAGATCAGCTGAGTCGAAAATCGAGCTCCCTGATTAGCTGAGGCGATGTAGTTCATGTGTCGGGAGGGGAGGGGGGGGGGCATGAAAATGTTTCAATGTGTTGCAGACTCGTATGCAAGCGTTTGTTTTTGGTCTGCTACCACCAGCTTACCAAAGAGCGGTATTTAGTATGTTGAAACCAGGTTACAGAATAGTGGTTTTTGGTCTATTAAAACGAGGTTACCAAAGAGTGGTTTCGTTAAAAAAAAAAAAAAGGCTTCGGTTTGTTAAAAACAGGTTACCAAAATGTGATTTTTTGTTGGTTGAAACCAAGTTACCGAAGAGTGGTTACCACCAGATTACAAAGTACCTAGTCTTTAGTATGTTGAAACCAGGTTACCAAAAAATGGTTTTTAGTCTGATAAAACCAAGTTGCCAAAAAGTGGTTTTTGGTCTGTTAAAACCAGATTACCAAAGAGTGAATATTTGTCTTTTAAAACTAGGTTACCAAAGAGTGATATTTGATTGGTTGAAACCAAGTTATCAAAGAGGGGTGGTTTTTGGTCTTTTAAAACCAGGTTGCTCGTAGGTGTTATTACTGCTATCCTAGTGTGACACCCCCACCCCGACAAAGGTAGTGGTGTAACTACCACTCCAAAGCGATAACTATTTCTTTGTAGCGCTCCTCGAGATCTATCTGCCCGTAAGTTTAACTCAAAACTCGATATTTTGAACTTGTTGCACTGCTATTCTCAAGGAGCGAATATTGAGTCGCTCTAGTTTTCAGATATGAATTGGTGCTGACTCTACCTCGACATCCGCTTATAAAATGAACTGGCGCTATTAGAACAGTTTTTACTGTCTTATCTTGCAGTGAGTTTCGTAACTCCTCCCGTGTAACGACGGATTGATAACAAAATTGGTATTCTGTAATCGGAAATAGCGAACTCGGTAACGAATCCCCGTTTCATTACTGCATGATAACGTCGCTCTCCAATCTGACCCTGTTCTCTTGGTTGAACTACCATCCGATTTGCGCCTTAGGTACTTGTTTCATTAAAATATAATTTTGTGTGATTTGGAGAATCTTGTTCGATATATCGAGCACTTCTACTCATCGGATTTAGACATTTTTTTTTTAAATTTCCGGAATTGAGTCTATTTACAAATTATGGAAAAAAAAAATTGTGCGTCTAGACCGAAAATTGACATAATATTGAAATAATATGTCAAACATATTATGTGTTGCAGAAATTGTTGATCGGACACTTAAGGGTAAACATATGTCAATTCTTACGCACAAAATTTTTTTTCTTTCCATAATTTGTAAATAGACTCAATTCCGGAAATTTAAAAAAAAAATTCTAAATCCGGTGAGTAGAAGTGCTCCAAATTTGGGTTAGAACCTAGGGAGCCACTAGTGCTGAGGAGCACTCGGAAGCCTGGTTCCGTTTCCATTTCATTGAGAGAAGAACTTGGCTGACGTTCGGCAGACTGATCAACTGACCTAAAAATACTTCCCTTGAACACTTTCTTCCTTTTTCTGAAAATCCGCGTCAATCTCCGCATTTTAGACTGAAAACTTCAACACGAAACACAAAAAAAAGACGAACTCCTGTAAACATACACTCAGGCTATCATTCTTTGAGGTTTCGATTCTAAACGATGTATTCTATTCGACATAAATCGATGTTGAACTATCGAGAGTTGCTACCGCAATTCCATTGGTTAAACACAGGCAGGAAGAGTCATTCAAATTTCGATAAACCTGACCGCCCAACTCGGCCGCACGTTTTTCATTCAAACCGCTCTTCAGTAAAATTACGTTTTTTAGCTTATTTGTTCCTTTTGCTCAGGAACTATTCATCCGATTGGAACCAAATTTTTACATGATGTTCTCTTAGTATGTACCTATAATTTTGATGGAGGATTTTGCCGAATAACGCCATGGAGCCTAAATATGAGTGTGTGAAAATTCAAAATATCGCATCATAACTTTTTTTCTGTCAACTTCATAAAAACTTTGCTAGCCATATATGCTTCACTAAGTATACTGATGGTGCTGTCAAATTTTCAGACCGATAGCTTGAGTATTCTGAGAGAAACAGGAACATTTATATCAAAATATTAGGTTTAGAACAGCTCAAGTTTGGAATTGGGACTTTTGTTTTCTTTGGTCTGACGGAGTTCAGATTTTCACCATCCAACCAGAATATATTGAGGATTAGTCCTTTAAAATTTCATCAAAATCGGACGAATCATTGAACAAATATCGCGAAAAAACCAAATTTGCTGCCGTAGCGCGGAAATGACATACGTGTCCCCTTAATGGCATTTGAGTTTTGGAATCGAATGGAATTATGGATTGACATGAATACCAAACAATACCTTATTTCTACTCATTTCATTTTTGGAACATATTTTGGTTTATTATTTTCAATAATGAACCTTTGGAATCGACCAAGAAAAAAAGGAATTTTTAACACCCCCTCAAAATTTGATGGTTTACGTTTCAGGGTACGTAGAATCCAAAAATCGAATAAAAATTTGGCCGTCCGTCCGCCGTACGCGGCACTTTCCCCACTTAGCATTGACCGATTTTGATGAAATTTGGTATGTAGGCTCCATTTCGGGTCTAGTTGTGCCCCGAAGCTTTTGGTTGATGTAGGTCACTTATAAGGGTTCCAAAATCAATTTTTAAATTCTGAAAACGCCCTAACTCGAAAAATTTTGATATGAAGGTATTGTTTTTCCTTCAATTTAAGATTCTATGGAATTTTACCATGCGGAGCTCTGTAGGACAAACCGTTCGCTCCCTACGAAAATTTAAGGGTTTATATTGAAATATATATATAAATCAAAACACGAGTGTGAATCGCAAAAGAGGCCTAATCTCCGTTCAAATTAGAGCTGAGCGAAATGCGATCGTTGGTTGGTGATTTATTTATTTTTTATTTTTATTATTTTTTTTTTCCTTCTCTTCATATTGGATGGTTGGTGATTTTGTAGACGAGTTATCTATATAGAAAAATAATAAACCATTGTGTAATCATTTGCAACGTTTTTATCGATAATTGTGCTCTCAATAACAGCAGTTCCTCAATCACTCCCAATCCTTCAACCTTTCAACGCACCATTCCTCATGTGAAGAAGTTTGTTGAACGAGCCATTTCATTACAAAGCACGCATTTTTCGCGCGGAATCCCCGGAACCACTCCAGCACCTCTTTTGTCTCTGACTTATTAAGAGACAACACAGAAAAAACGGTCCTCAGAAAGCATTAAAAGACAAAAAAAAAAAAAAAAAGCAAGGGAAAGAGCTCAGTGGTTACTAATGGTCGTTTTATGACAAGGAGTTGTAAATAAACGAAAAATTAACCAAATAAGTGGGACAAAGCGTTTTCGAGGAAAATCTCCGGAGCTATTAATCTTCATAAACCTTAGCCCGAGATCCGGCAACAAAGAAGGCGTGAAAAAACTGAGAATACTTGGGAAGAGAAAAAAAATGGGAGTGAAAAAAGAGGGAAAATGAAAAGAACGATAGAAAAAACGCAAGAGTTGGTCTTGAGGATGAAAAAGCTTCGAAACTCTCCTCGGAAGAGGAACCAGGGCAGTTAGGAACAGCGAAAGATTGAAACAAAAGGTAATAAAGAGATTTGAGCACCGAAAAAAGAGAACAACTCCCATTATAAGGAACGCAGGAGAGGAGAGAAGAGACAAAGGATAAACTGTAAGCAGATATTTAAAATTGCGGGAGGGATCCATTAGGGTTTGAGACTTGGAGGAGGCTTTGAAGCACAAAAGGGTCGTGTGATGTGGTGGTGGAAGTAGGGGGGCGATGGCTTTAAGGGGGCGATGGGAAAGTAGAACTGGGGAAAAGAGGGGGGCGACGTCGGATGGACAAAAGGTTGGGAAGGCCGCTATTTGTTACTCCGGGAGGAAGACCGGCTCTGAATCTTTCCGATTTCAGTCGGCTGCGCGGCGGTTTTCTCAATATTAATAAAAACCCGTCCTCTCTTTTCATCGGGAGGAAAACCCTCGATTTTTTTTCTCGCGCGGAAAGTTATTCCGATCTCTCAGAAAGATGATACTTTTGAAATGAGTAGTAGGCAATTAGTTCTGCAAGTTTTATATTCGGAAAGTAATGGATGCAGTGGCGGCTCCTGCCGCGAAACTCAGGGGGTGCATAGAGATCAGGAGAGGCTATCGAGAAGGGATAGAACAGGTGCTTTTAATATAAATAAATAATCTTGTCTGATAATATTGAGAAAATATCCAATTTTTCAATATTTCGGTTCCTTTACTGCTTACAAATAATTAGTAAGCTATAAAGGAACCGAAATATTGAACCCGTTTTGGTTTATTATTTTCAATAATGAACCTTTGGAATCGACCAAGAAAAAAAAATTTTAACATCCCCTCAAAATTTGATGGTTTACGTTTCAAGGTACGTAGAATCCAAAACTCGAATAAAAATTTGGCCGTCCGTCCGCCGTACGCGGCACTTTCCCCACTTAGCATTGACCGATTTTGATGAAATTTGGTATGTAGGCTCCATTTGGGGTCTAGTTGTGCCCCGAAGCTTTTGGTTGAGGTAGGTCACTTCTAAGGGTTCCAAAATCAATTTTGAAATTTTGAAAACGCCCTAACTCAAAAAATTTTGATATAAAGGTATTGTTTTTCCTTCAATTTAAGATTTTATAGAATTTTTAGAATTTTTTGAGACCACGCGGAGCTCTGTAGGACAAACCGTCATCATATTGGATGGTTGGTGATTTTGTAGACGAGTGATCTATATAGAAAAATAATAAACCATTGTGTAAAAATTTGCAGCGTTTTTTTTAAAGGGGTTATGTGTCTCATTTGTGAAACTTTCGGGAAAATGCAAAAAACTGTCCCAAGTCGTCAAAACGATCAAAACATCCCATTTTTTGAAATATTCCAACCCAGCTAATTACTCCACAATCCTCCAGAATTTTTCAGATTTTTTCAGCAAGGGGAAGTGTCAAATTGCAATTTGAAATGCTCTCACATACCCCCTTTCAAAAAAATCGATTTTTCAGGACTGAAATCATTTAAATAAACAGCTTTATTCATCGAATGAAACATATTTTGATGAAAATATGTACATAAAACATCATAACATAAAATAAGTATTTGATCAGTTTATTATTAAATAATTTTGGCCAACATGAAATGCTAAAAATGTTCTTCAGGAATGTAATTCTTCAACCTCTCTAGGTCAGCTAACGGAAATGAATGGGTTGATGGGAGTCCGGCAATTCACAGAATGGACTTTTGAGCATTGCTGTAGGTCATAACAATTTTGGGGACGATTTTTGGGGTGAAAGATGTGTAGACGATCTACTAAGCGCACTTTTCTTTTGATGAGAGCGGAATCACGATAGCAGGGGAGAAATCTATGCCTCTCACATGGAAAAATTGTTCGCTTTTGTCAAATTTTGCTTCCGAGTCTACCAAGGTAGCGCACGCTTTGTTTTCACTTTTCAAGATTGAAAAAAATGTTCTCCAAAATCAAAATTTCCACTCGCGTTTTACGTTTCAGACCTTTCTGAACAATTTTGGTTCCGTGTTTGTCTGTATGTATGTCATGAAATCCTTACCACAGCCATAACTTCTACATTTCTCATCCTATTTTGATGAAATTTTCAGGGATTGTGCGGGTGGGGGTGTAGATGGTCCCCTATGAGAATCATTACCCCCGGACTGATAGTAGCCGCCGCACATGCGCAAACGTGAAATCCTCGCCACGGCCAAAACTTCATATTTAATATGATACATGTATTTCTAGTTTTTGGAGCCTTCCATATTTTTTTAGCCTTTTGAAGCGGTATAATAACCAAAAATTGGTTATTTTGATTTAATTATTAAATCCAAGCTTTGAAATTGAGGAAAAATTCTCATCATAACTCCGGATTTTCATGAATTATTCTCGGTACTACCATGGAACTAATAGTGGTGCCAGCAGGGCGCCATCACGGATACAAAAATGAAAAATTAATGACCAAAAAAAAAAAAAAAAACGTCCTCACCGAAATTTATACTTCGAGCACCTTCGGCGCTATTGATGTCGGTCGAAAATTGAAAGTTCAGGCGATGAAATGGCCAACTAGATAGATATTAGCGGTCGAAAAACAAAAACAAAAATAAAATTATACTCAAAGCTTTGTGAAATTGAGGCCTGGGCAAAGTACAAAATATTAAGGCCTGGGAAGAGTACACAAGATTATGGCCTGGGAAGAGTCCACAAGATTATGGCCTGGGAAGAGTACACAACATTAAAGCCTGGGGAGAGTACACAAAATCAAGGCCTAGAAAAGTACAAAAGATTAAGACTTGGGAAGAGTACTCGAGATTAAGGCCTGGAAGTGTACACAACATTAAAGCCTGGGCAAAGTACACAGTATTAAGGCCTGTGAAAAGTACACAATATTAAGGCCTGTGCAAAGTGCACAATATTAAGGCCTGGGAAGAGTTCAAAACATTAAAGCCTGTGCAAAGTACACAGTATTAAGGCCTAGAAAAGTACAAAAGATTAAGACTTGGGAAGAGTACACAATATTAAGGTCTGTGCAAAGTGCACAATATAAAGGCTGGGGAGAGTACCGAAAATTAAGGCCTGGAAGAGTAAAAAAGATCAAGGCTTGGGAAGAGTACTCGAGATTAAGGCCTGGAAGTGTACTCCACATTAAGGCCTGGGGAGAGTACACAAAAATAAGGCTGAGAAAAGTACACTACAATAAAGGCTGGGGAGAGTACACAAAATTAAGGCCTGGAAGAGTAAAAAAGATCAAGGCTTGGGAAGAGTACTCGAGATTAAGGCCTGGGGAGAATACACCAAATTAAGGCCTGGGAGAGTACAGAAGATTAAGGCTTGGGAAGAGCACTCAAGATTATGACCTGGAAAGAGCACACTAGATTGAGGTCTGGCCAAAGTACACACGGTTAAGGCCTGGGAGAGTACAGAAGATTAAGGCTTGGGAAGAGTACTCGAGATTAAGGCCTGGAAGTGTACTCAACATTAATGCCTGGGGAGAATACACCAAATTAAGGCCTGGAGAGTACAGAAGATTAAGGCTTGGGAAGAGCACTCAACATTAGGACCTGGAAAGAGTACACTAGATTGAGGTCTGGGCAAAGTACACACGATTAAGGCCTGAGCAGAGTACACAAGTTTAAGGCCTGAGCAAAGGTACTCGACCTAGACCTGGGGGAATGAAGGTTTTTCAAGCCTTAACCCCCCTTTCCCCCTTCTACTCCTTCAAAGGCAAAATTCGGGCGACATAGACCACAACTAGATAGAATTTGGCATCGAAAAAGAAAAGAACCCCGCAAATCGGTACCTGGGATATTAAACCTGAGTTCAGTACCTACACCAGATTTTATCACACACACACACACACACACACACACACACACACACACACACACACACACACACACACACACACACACACAGACATACACGTGAGGTTATTTCGCGGATTTGGATTCAAAATGGTCTAAAACGGATTACTGTGTGTTTATTTTTTTCTGTTGAGTGTTGACCTCCTTCACCGCAGATTGAACCCCCACAGTGGGACGTCCCAAAAATGACTATTATGTAACAATTTATTTTCAGTCGATTTTTGGATTCTACAAACCGAGAAATGTAAACAATAAAATTTTAATCAGAGGGAGAGGGGTTGAATGTTTTTATTTTTAATTAATTTTTTTTACTTCATTGAAAATAACAAACTAAAAACAATGAGAATAATTTATCGTTGACCACCACGGCGTACAGTCGATTGCAGAAGCGGTGAGTCCGTTGAAGACAGACAGTTTCGAGGTGGGAAATATCCGTTAACTCCGAGGGGTTACTGATTTCCTCTTAAAACAAGGTTAAATTTCCTTTGTGAGTCCGTTGAAGACAAACAGTTTCGAGGAGGGGAAATATCCGTTAACTCCGAGGGGTTACTGATTTCCTCTTAAAACAAGGTTGAATTTCCTTTGTGAGTCCGTTGAAGACAGACAGTTTCGAGGTGGGAAATATCCGTTAACTCCGAGGGGTTACTGATTTCCTCTTAAAACAAGGTTGAATTTCCTTTGTGAGTCCGTTGAAGACAGACAGTTTCGTGGAGGGAAATATCCGTTAACTCCGAGGGGTTACTGATTTCCTCTTAAAACAAGGTTAAATTTCCTTAGTGAGTCCGTTGAAGACAGACAGTTGTGAGGTGGGAAATATCCGTTAACTCCGAGGGGTTACTGATTTCCTCCTAAAACTCGGTTAAATTTCCTTTGTGAGTCCGTTAAAGACAGACAGTTTCGTGGTGGGAAATATCCGTTAACTCGGAGGGGTCACTGATTTCCCATCAGAGAAAGGAAAGTGCAGGGCAAACGTAAAAGTTTCACCCTCCATCATCTGCGGAGTTAATGAAAGTGAGGGGGAGTCGGGAAAGCAACAACAGATTGACGGAGGTAACGAAGTCAATAATGGAGAGCGCTCACCTGGAGGCTGTTGGGCGGGTCGCAAATCGTCTCTCCGCCGAGGGGGAGGGCGGCGTGGGGCGGCGGGCAGAGGGTGGAGGCGGCGCGCTGTCCCGTGCCGTACTGCGCCATTTCCACGGAGATGGAAGTTCCGGGAGGGCAGCTGAGCGCGAGGCTCTCGTCCTCGCAGGCCGCCTTCTCGTAGCGCCTCAGCGTCCCTGACAGAAGAGCTGCGTGAAACAGGGGAGAAAGAAAAAAGGCGTTACCACCGACACCGGAACCCCAGGAGGAAACAAAATCGTGCAATTAGTTGTCAATCATGCATTCGCGCAACAAACGGCTACAAGCGTGCAACAGGGGAAGGCTGAGTCGTTCCTCTGAAGAAACGACTCGTTCCTTCCAACTCCCCCTCCCCACCTTCCCACCAGATCTGTTAAAATAGGAATTCCAATTCCCAATACCAATTCCAATTACTTTAGGAACAAAGTAATTGCCATTACCATTACCCATTCCTGTAACGGGAGTGTAATTTTCAATGACTTTTTCCAATTCCCCATCACTCGTAGTTCGAAAAGTAATGGGTCCTTCCAATTACCCATTACAGGAAGAGTAATGGGTAATGGGAACCCATCCCCCCTTTCAATCAGTAAGTTGACCATCCTCCAATTCATAAGGGACCATCCTCCAATTCATAGAGTACCATTCCCAAATTCCTTGGGGACCACCCTCCCAATTCATAGGGGGCCATCCCACCATCCATTTCGTTGGGGACGGTCCCCTATGAATTGGAGGATGGTCAACTTACTGATTGAATGGGGGATGGTCCCTTATGAATTGGGAGGTTAGACCCGAAGGAATTTGGGAACGGTCCCCTATGAGTTGGAGGATGGTCCCTAACGAATTGGATGTTGGGACGGTCCCCTATGATTCGGGAGGGTGGTCCCAAAGGAATTTGGGAATGGTCCCCTATGAATTGGAGGATCGTCCCCTATGAATTAGAGGATGGTCCCCTATGAATTGGAGGAAGGTCCCCTATGAATTGGAGGATGGTCCCCTACGAATGGGAGGATGGTCCCCTATGAATTGGAGGAACGTCCCCTACGAATGGGAGGATGGTCCCCTATGAATTGGAGGATGGTCCCTATGAATTGGAGGATGGTCAACTTACTGATTGAATGGTGGTAAGGGGGGATGGGTTCCCATTACCCATTAATCTTCCTGTAATGGGTAATTGGAAGGACCCATTACTTTTCCAACTACGAGTAATGGGGAATTGGAAAAAACCATTACCATTACAAGGAATTGGAGAAAGTAATTGAAAATTCCATTCCCATTACAGGACTGGGTAATGGTAATGGCAATTACTTTGATTTAAGTGTCTCTTAATACCCCAGTTATTGGCATTATGTGTAAATAATCATAATCACTTCACTCATTTCATTGCTAATAAGAAAAGTAATTTTCAAAAGTAATCATTACTCAAAGTAATCATTACTCAAAGTAATCATCACTTTACAACTCTGCTCACCAAGGCGGGCTTCAGCAGAAGGCCGCACAACGTGATTTGGCAACGTTGCACTCGCTCCCCTATTCAGCCTGACTGCTGCTACTTTGCTGTGATCTAACTGAATACATCCCAAATTCTTTATGCAACCAGCATTATTTTTTAAAAAAAACGTTCGATGCATGCAGCATGAGTTATTGAGCGAATTTACAAAGAAATTCCCAAATCTCTAGCATGAGTTATTGAGCGAATTTACGAAGAAATTCCCAAAGTCTAAATGTTATCCATAAGACCAAGTAGTCAGGCTTGTGGGTGAGGCACATAGCACGAATCTTCTAAATCATACAATCAACCTCTTGATTGAAAATTTAAAAAAAAATGTTGTCGCCCCGAACTCATCTCTGAGCAACTACACGAGTATAGTTAGCCTACATGTTTGATGGTTTTCTTCTATCGATATCGTTATAATAGTTCATAAATTAGTATAATTTATCCCTGTAATCACTATGGAAGCAGGAGTGAATTTTATGGCAATGACATTTTGTTTATCTTATTTTTTTGGAAATCGTGGGATGGAAATAATAAAGAGCTACAATACGGGTTATAGACGAGGATACCTTTAAAATTCCCATAAAATAAAATCACAATTTCATTTCAAAATATGAAAATTTGTAGATTTTGTCAAGTGCAAACTCTCATAATTTTTCCTAATAAATATTGCAAAAATACTTATTAGGAAAAATTATGAGAGTTTGCATCTAACTCCCTCATAAGACAAGCCCTTGAGTCGACCTAACCTCTCGGGAATGCAGCGCGTTTATAATAAATCTAATCTTGCAATCTACTCATCAACCGACGTAGGTACCAATATTTTGGCTAGTGCAACGCACGGTTAACTATAGTATAATCTGAGTCTACACAGACACACTTATAAATCGGTGGTTCCTCGTTTTTAATCGAAAGATGAATGGTTACAACGAATATTCGTTGAAGGTTTGAAAATTATTCCATTGGATAGACTCGATCATCAACGAATGAAAACGCTGCAAATTATTACACAATGGTTTATTATTTTTCTATTTAGATCACTCGTCTGCAAAGCCACCAACCATCCAACATGAAGAAAAACATCGGTCAGCTGACATTTGAACGGGGATTAGGCCTCTTTTGCGATTCACACTCGTGTTTCTGATTTATCGAACGTAAAACCTTTAAATTCTCGTAGGGAGCGAACGGTTTGTCCTACAGACCTCCGCGTGGTCTCAAAAAATTCTAACAATTCTAAAGAATCTTAAATTGAAGGAAAAACAATAACTTTATATCAAAAATTTTTTAGTTAGGGTTTTAGTTTTCAAAATTTCAATACTCATTTTTCGACCCCTAGAAGTGACCTACATCAATCAAAATCTTTGGGGTACAACTAGACCCCAAATTGAGCCTTCATACCATTAACACTATATATTTGGAAAAAATACTTCACCGCTACAGTTGATGGTATTGTACATAAATATTTACATCAAGGCATTGTATCAGCACTGAGCAGTCATGTCCATCTGGCTGCTTGGTATCAGGGTCCGAGATCAGACCTCCTTATCCCTCAAATGATGGAGGGAGGACTGTGCCTCTTCCGGCTATGCCATCAGTCGACGCTTCTCCTCCCCATGGGGTTCGAGTTCAGCTCCAGGTCCCACGGGGCCCATTTGCTCGAGTTGTGGCACGCCGTCGAGTGGCCGTAGCCCTGAATTTAGACCAGATGAATGATCCTCCTGTTAGGACTCGGGTGGTCACCCACTCCAGGATAAACAGTGGGTAACCAGCCCGAATCAGATCCTTGGCTGACTTGCCATGCCATATCCCTCGCCAGGTGATAGTTGCTCCTATCACCTTTAGTTGGTTTCGCTGAATGTTTGCAAGTGCTGCTGCAGCCTCTAGTAATGCGTCAACTTCATGTTTTTGAATTTTGGAAGCATTGATGTCTGCGAGTGATCTCTGGCCGGTCCAGAGACCACTGAGACATCAATAATGAAGGCTCTTGGTGTTACCACCAAGAGGTCCGGACGATAACCTCGCTGTTTCAGGTTAAAGTGTGGCTCTAGCCATACTGGCCATCCTTTACGGCGAGCGTAGGCATCTAATAGGTTCAGGGCAGAATTGTGACGGGCACACCTGGGTCTAACCACGGCTGGGCAAATCTGGAGCACATGCGAGGCTGTTTCAGGTGTTTGAAATCCAATTCGGCATAAATGGCTGTTGCGGTACGCCTGCCTCTTGTCCTCCTCACTACTGTTGGTAGAGAACCAGAATGGACTTTCACCATACCAATTTCAATTTCATCAAAATCGGTCAATGCTAAGTGAGGAATGTGCCGCGTACAGCGTACGGACGGCTAAATTTTTATTCGGTTTTTGGATTTTGAGGGGGTGTTAAACAAATTTTGTTCTTGGTAAATTCCAAAAGTTCATGATTGAAAATAATACACCAAAAAATCAAATGGAAGATATGAGGCCAGAAAGAGGTTTGCACTACGGGGTAGCCGATGGAGGGGACGATGACGGTCGTAATTTGCGGAAGAAAATTTTGTGTGGAACAGAAGTGAAGAGCGAGTGGATGAACGGGTGGCGGCAAGATTTATCTTTGAGAGCAACGAAGAGTAGTCCATGAAGTTGTTAATGGACTGCATTTCTCATCCGATTTCGATGAAATTGACAGGGATTGTGCGGATTAGAGTTTGGATGGTCCCCTATGAAAATCATTGTTCCCAAATTGAAAGACTATGCATCGGATCATCTAAACAATCGGGTTATGGATACGAGGAAGCTATGTGCCACACCCACTTGGCAGAGTTTTTTGTAGCAAACTAGTAGTAGAATCCGTCCTTGAAGTTTCGTTCTTATCAATGGAAGACACCGTGGATTTATGGGGACAGCGGTGATCATTGAGACGTCGTTGTTTGGCGGTGGACTTTGGACCGACCTCTGCGGGGATCGTGGGTTCAAGGCTCATTGCCGGCAGCGTGCCTTTTTCGGCGGCCAGCTATCATCGCCCCCCTCGCCACAACCCCAGGCAATGGGAAGCCACGAGCGAAATCATCAGAACAAATTCTGATCTTCCCCTTGGAAGACAACTGATGACGTCCGCGACGCCAGGAAAGGCAGTCGGACGAAAATCCAACCTGAAATGGTTGCTTACTTTACTTTATTTTTCACCCTGGATTTCTGATTTTTGGAAAAAACCCTAGGAATCGTTTTAGAATGTTCCAAACCGGATTTCAGTGAGGAAAAAAAAAATTCAAAAAAGTCCAAGGAAAAGAAGGGAGATGAAGCTTTTTCAAGGGAAATGAAGCTCATGGAATAAACTCAAAACGCTGAAAATTTTGAGTTTATTGCATAAGCTTCATTTTTCTTGAAAATCGCTGAAAAGGTGCCTGTTTCCCACTCAACTTCCAAACGAAAAGAACCTCCAGGTCTTTGACACCACGGAAACACCTCATAGATTTACTGCCTCTCGCCTTATCAGTTTCACAATCATATTATTTATTTTCACGGAACTATGGAAAATGATCCTTCGGGGTGTTTTCTCGAGTTATTCAAAATGTATTCAGTGACGTCAACAGGTTAGATATTTTCCGGGAGCACAAAAACCATTACCGTCAACTCCACGACCTGAATTCCGCTGGTTTCCTTGTAGCGGCGGGATTTAAGAGAGTGCAGTTTGGACCGCCGCCATAATCAGTTAAACGTGTTTGGAGAAAACTTCGTAGTTTTCTCTTCGGGAACGATCACGGGTTGAAGGGCATAATTCTCCTTGGCACGGGTTTCCTTTCGTTGCAGAATGTTGTGCTTACGCCATGTCCTAGTAATAAGGGCCCCGTCGTTTGATTTCGCATTGAATAACTTGACGACAAAGACGATTTCACCGTTCAAAACTTGGTTAAACGAGACAATATTTTGCGACTGTACTGCTGTGATTAACCGGAGGGCGAATTCTCAAAAATGCACATTTAAAGTAGAAGTTATTTGCTGTTCTAAGCCGCCTACTTCAGAGCACACGTAGTGGTAGAAAAAATAAAGAATTTTCGGACTACTCTAGCGGTCTACAGTCCCAAAATCAGGGTCTGAAAACGTGTTTTTGGGGTTTTTGTGTAGATATGCTCACCATAATGTTATTCATATTAGATAGGCATTACATCATAATGTCCCTCAAAACACGTTTGCAGACATTGTATTTGGGACTTTAGACCCCTTCGAGTAGTACTTGGACTAGTTTTTTGGACTACTGAAAGAGGTCTTAAGTCCCAAAAACAGGGTCTGGAAACGTGTTTTTAGGGATTTTATGATGTGGAATCTAATGTGACTAAGATTGTATTTTCTACACAAACCTCTAAAACACGTTTTCAGACTCTGTTTTTGGGACTTCAGACCTCTTCGAATAGTTCAAAGAACTTACTAGTTCAAGTCTAGTCAAGTCTAGTCATTAGTCAGGTTTCAACTAATATGATATTTTTTCTATCTCTTGTATATCATGATGTAATATCTATCTAATTTGACTAGGATTGTATTGCATACACAGAAACCCTACAAACTCAATTTCAGACCCTGTTTTTGGGACTTTGGATCTCTTTGAGTAGTCCAAAAAACTAGTCCAAGTACTACCCTAGTTGTCTACAGTCTTAAGCCCCAAAATCAGGGTCCGACAACGTGTTTTTAGGGTTTTTGTGTAGATATGCCCATCATAATCATAGTCATCTTAGATAGACATTTAATCATAATATCCCTTAAAACGAGTGAGCAGACCCTATTTTTGGGACTTTAGACCCCTTTGAGTAGTCCAAAAAACTAGTCCAAGTACTACCCTAGTTGTCTACAGTCCCAGAAACAGGGGCTGAGAACAAGTTTTGGGAGGTATGATGATCTAATTTCTATCTATTATGGGTACGATCCTAAAAAATCCTAAAGACACTATTTCAGACCCTGTTTTTGGGACTTTAGACCATTTTGAGTAGTCCAAAAACTAGTTCAAGTACTACCCTAAGGGGTCTACAGTTCTCCTGGTTTTTGTGTAGATATTGTCATCATAATTATGGTCATATTAGATAGACATTACATCATTATTACCCCCTAATAACCCATTTTCAGACCCAAAAAACAAACTTACAAAAAATACGTCTGGAAACGTTTGTCCCTTTTTCTGTATACCATACCATCATGCTGTATGGACAGGGTATGTCTTGAAGATGTAAGAAGCTCATCTTCATGTTCTACTGTTACAAGGAATGCACGTTTGCACATGCGCAGTGGGCGAGGGCGATGATTTTCATGGAAGACCATCTACGCGCCAATCCCCACAATCCTGGAAATTTCATCGAAATCGGGCAATACATTCGTATAGTTTTGCGCGTTTCAAGGAATTCATGACAGACACACAGACACACAGGCAGACAGACACGGAACCAAATTTGTTCAGAAAGGCCAAAAATGTAAAACGCGAGTGGGAATTTTTTTTGGAGAACATTTTTTTTCCAACCTTGTAGCAAAATTATAGGAAAGCCGGACGGGAGAAGTATTGTTATTTTTTCTGACTGACCCCAATTCAGTTGTCTTACTGAAGACTCAGTCGTACGCCGAATCGAGGTTCTCGTAAGACCCTTTTCCCCGGGAACGAGGCGACGTTTAATAAGAAGGTTTCTCGTTCTGTCACGTCCAGCAACCGCTATCAAACGCTTCTGCCGAGTTTGTGGACTAAATGAAAGTTCCGGATCTCTGAAAGACCGAACCGCAACGGGAGTGAAGCCTTCAATCAGTGAGCGAGTAGATATAAACAGGTTGTGAACGTTGAACGTGCTGGACTTGGACCTACTAGATTTATCGATAACTCTATTAGGTTTGAAGAGTGAATGAGTGTTGCGGTTCCCATGCTAGAATAATCATGCCTACAAGCGGTCGATGAAAATGTATCATAACAAATCGTAAAAAGACTGGTAAATAGAAGAATCGAAAAACTGGAGAGGACTGGTAAATAGGAGAATGGAAACTGATAAGAACGGAGGTAAGAAGCAGAGCACGGCGCTCCAGGTTTACCTCACCCTCAAGACCTGCAGGTCGTGCTGGTTTTGCCTATACGAACAGTTTCTTGAGGGTAGTACAGAGTTATTGAAGAAATGTTGAAGAAAAGATGAAGCTTCTGCACAGACTCAACATTTTTAGCACGATTTTTTTTTCAATTTTTTCCATATAATTCCCAAGTCAAATTGTTATTATATTATAATTATATTATTATTATTATATTATAATTATAATTATTATATAATTCCTAAATAATTCCTAATTTATTAAATATGTTTATTTAACCATGATTTATGTGTGTCACTCCAAAAGATAATAACTTGAGTAAATGTTTAGCAAAAATGTCAAGTTTTGCCAAAATGTTCATAATATCAAACGAAAAATTGAGTTTGATAGCCAGGCCTCTTGGACATCCCTTTCAAAAACAAAAAAATTTCAAACAAATAATCAAAAAACGATTCGTTAGGGTTTTTTGTGGATATTACCATCAAAATCATAGTAATATATAGGAGCATCTAGAGGAAGAAAGAGGTGGAACGGGGTGAGCGCTACCTAGCGAAGATAGAAAGAACCTTCCGGAGCTCAAAAACCTCGGTTATGTCTCTTATCATTTGGCTTACGTGATATAGGTTTTGTGTTTCTTTCATAAATAATTTCGTACTTTTTTAATTCTTTCGTAAATAGTAGAATGCTTTAAAATTAATGTTGTTTACCTAAGAGTACATAGATTTTAATTTCTGACTGAATGCCTTTCTTATTGATGCCTCAAACAGATTTTATTGCCTTTTTCATTGCGGGCAAATTTCTGGTTTCCTATAGATTAGGCAGGGATCCAAAGACATTACCTCCGGTCGATAACTGAGGTGCATCCATCTTGCCAAAAAAAGGAATGGTTCATCAAATCGACACAAGATAGCGCTCGGGTCATTCCATCACTTTCTTCCCCTAGATGCTCCTATAATGTATACGGTACATTCAGATTCAACGCAAAATTTCTGATCAAAACTCCAGTAGTTCAAAATTGTCGTAGAATTGTACGTAAAGGTATTTTTAAACAATTTATATAAATAACGAAAACCTGCGTACATTTGTAGTATGTACCCAAAAATCCAAAAGCTGAATTGGGACTCTATGAGTTTGTGGAAACGAGTAGAACATGAATATGGACTCCTAACATCTTCAGAACACTGTGCATACATTATGCAGGTATAATTTATTGGAAAAAAACATTTAAAAAACAAAAGTATAAGTGAGGGTACTCTCTGAGTTCGGGGTATGAATATAGACAGCTACAAATTTTAAAACACATCCTATGCATTAGGGTGGCCCAAAACACGGGCAAAAGAAAAAAAGTTATGACGATTACCCCTCGAATTTTTTCCACTTTGTAACATAAAAATCGTGTAAAAATTTGGACCAACCAGCTCAACTAAAAATGGGTGCTCAACGACATCTACGTATGTTTCGAAGGTTTTGTTCTTATCAGGTAAAATATGAAAATGACATACACATTGTTTTTCAAGTGCTAAGTGGGTGTGGCACACAGCTTCCTCGTATCCATAACCCGATTGTGTAGATGATCCGATGCACAGTAGTTAATCTCAAAACATCAATCTTCAAGTGCTGTTTGCAGATTGAAAGAATGCGGATGGTTTGGTGAGGTGTCAATGTGTATTACAATCCCAAAAACATCGTCCTTCCTCCACCTGCCACTCAAACCAGGGAAAATGAGACTGTTGACTACCGACCGATGATGAAGTGAAAGGATTGAATTATTACAGGCAAAACAAAACAAATACAGAACACTAATAAAAAATAAAACAGGTTCCTTACCATTGGGAAAGTCTTATCAATTAAGAGAATGTACATTCATTCATTCAAAAATAAAATCACGCATCCAGTACCTTAAGGATGATGCTTCTTTCAAATTTCAAAGGCGATTGAAGGGTAAACAAAAGGGCAAGTGAACTCACATCCGATTTAAAAATAATCCTTCCTAACAATTGGGTGAGTGGAGAGCTCTCTACCTTATTATGACTCGAGTTGCTCGATACCTCGATTACGATTACTGAGGCTCGGCCCTTTCTCCAGCCTGACTGAACAGGCTACCTAAGATTTTGGAACAGGTAGTCGTCTATGTTAGGAGGTATACCCTTCGGGAAATATGCCAACCGCATTCTTTCTATCTGCCAACAGTACCTTCCACTACCCTCGTAGGGGACCATCTACACGCCAATCTGAACAATCCTGAGAAATTTCGTCGCAATCGGATGGAAAATGTAGAAGTTAAGGCTGTTACCGGGAATTCACGTTTGCGCATGCGCAGCAACTACTATCAGTCTGGGAGAGATGATTTTCATAGGGGAACGTCTACAACATATCCGCATAATCTCTGAAAATTTCATCGAAATCGGACAATAACTTCGTATAGTCATGCCGGTTACAAAGACGTCATGACAAACAGACAGACGCGGAATCAAAATTGATCAGGAAGGTCTGAAACGTAAAACGCGACTGGAAATTTCGATTTTGGAGAACATTTTTTGTCAACCTTCAAAAGACAGTGAAAACAAAGCTTCCGCTACCTTGGTAGACTCGGAAGCAACAACAATTTATATGTGGGAACTCTATGAGTTCGGGGCGACGAGGAGAGTATTTTGTGAGCTATTTAACCCTTGGCTACACGCTAGGTGAGGAGTTACGTTCGTACACGCTAGCGGGGAAATCCCCACACATTTATTTCAACACAATTATAAATTTATGGTACACTGAAAGGCACGAATCGGTTTTAAAAAGTCATGGATATAGGATGAGCTTCAACTCAATACATTTTTTTATTCAACAGGTAGGTAATAAAAATATGAATTTTGAAGTAGGAAATACATAAGTATCAAAATGTATATCTATCATAATAATCAAAATCATTATTATGATTAGTCAAGAACGAGGAAACATGAAACTATAATATAGTTATGTTATAGTTATAACTATAATAATATATTATAGTTATAATATAATAATCAAGCAAAAAATACAAACGTGTGAAATCATAATAGGTAGTAGACGTAGGATGATTATATTCATAATCATATGTGTGTATCAAACTTCGCAGTCTGATTGCATACTGAAGGTAAGGTAAATAATTGTTAAGGGGATCATTGTTTATTCAGTTAAAGGTCTGAAAAAAGATACCTTGGACAATGGAGGTACAATAGTGAACGGTTCATCATTCTATTTCTGTTTTTCTGAAAATGCGGGCAAATCCCCGCCTAGCGTGTAGCTAAGGGTTAACATCTTCAACGAAAGGGTTGATTGTATCGTTTTAACGATCGCCACACCCACAAGGATGATTACTCTTACATAAAGCTAATATTTCCATGTTCTCAACTTTTAGCTTTAAAGATTTCTTTGAAAGTCCACTCATCAGCTCATGCAGCATGAATTAACTTTTTTGATCAATGCGATCTGTTTTTATATTTAAAAAAAAAAGCTTACAGTTGGTCAAAAAACAATGAGAAACACGACTGTGAATCGCACATAAATTTTGATACGACGAAAGTAGGCCAAACGTTCATTCCTTCACTCCAATCAGCTGTTTGGGCCAGTTAATCGGTTAGATGTTTCACTGTACAGCACTCTCGAAACTAAAATCCACTGGAGGTAGTGGAAGATACCCGCATTAAATTGCATACCCTTCAGTTATTTCGAGAGTAAATGAACTGAAAACGTCCTAAGAAAAGTCTTGCGGGTCGCCGAAGCCATCCTGGTGATTGATGATGGCCCCGGAGTTTCAGAAGGTGGAAAGTGAAGCGAAGACTTTACTACGAGGAAGGGGGAGGCCTTTAATACCGAATAAATAGCAGTTGCTGACAGTAATGCCTGGCAACGCGGTTAAGCAGCGGAACCACGAATTACACTTTAAAGGAACCGCTCCTGGCGGGAGAAACGGCCGTTTCGAACCTCCAGACGCTTTCCGAGTGGTAACGAGTGTTTGCGCCATTATGCTTAGAAAAATACGTAAATAAATATTTTCTCAATTCACCACTTTCGAGGCGCTTTTTTTCCTTTCTAGTACAGTGGTTCTATCTCGTGTTTTCTTACCGAGATTAAAGTGGTTTCTTTTCTCGCGGATACAATCTTAAAGAAAAACTATTCGTGTGGGCGTATCACGAGATGAAAGCTGCGCTATTGTGAATATTTATTCGACCTCATTCGCAAAAAGATACTTCCACGGAACATTTTCCGACAATATTTGTTTTTCGGTTTCTTATTAAAGGAGGAATATTGAAAGTTCGAGTACTTCGTGATACAAAGGTACGACACTGAGAAATTCAACATAAAGAATTCAAAACCCAAGGTCTAGGGTAGCACGTGTTTCAAATTGAAGTTTTACATCGATCTGACATACTAAACCCTCCTTCAAGTTCGTTTAGATTCGTTCATTTGATGTGAACCCACATGTTTCAATGGCTGAGGAACACCAGTAAAAATACGCTATTATAATCAAAAACTAAGGGTGATAAGACCGTAATATTTTAAAAGAGGATTACTTAACTAGCTATTAATCCAACAAGGGTTTCTTTGTTCTTTGTGTGGATATCCTCAATACTTTAATAAATGAATAACCACAACACCTTCAGATTTCACAATTTTCATAATTCAAACACTTTTTCAACTAAGTTACAGTCATCATCAGGTACAGTGTTTATCAAACTGGGGTTGGATGGGGAATGTCTAAGTGCATTTTATGCTTTAAAATTGGGAGAGGAGTTGTTCTAAAACTCATTGATATCGGAATTCTCTTCAGAAGAAACTGAGTCAGGTTTAGTAAACTCGAAAATACACGAAGAAACTTCTCCCTTAGAGGGAAAAACAATAGATCATGGATATGTCCATTGTTGTAGGTGTAATTTGAAAATTAAATTGAAGAAATAAAATATACACAAAATATGTACCTGCCTATTACTTTTTCAACGAATAAACAGAATTTTGAAGAAATAATGTCGAAATAATACCTACTTTAGTTGAGTAATATCGATACTTTAAAGCACAAAGGCGTAATTTCCAAAAACGAAGTTCTTATAATTTGGAGGGAAATATACAAGTCCTTGGTTGTACTTACTAACAACGTGTATTGACACTAATTATAAAACACAATGTTATAATCGGAACAGTCAAAACCGGAATGGAATTTTCCTCGAGTCCACACAATCACCTGTTGACAGGTTGACACCTGTTAGTGATTTTGTGGAGTATCTCTTCATCCAATAGAAGTTTTGAGAAAAACGCAAAAGAAACTTTCACCAGTGCCTAATTCCTAAAATAATGGCTTATTACACTAAACTCTTTAAATTCTTAAATAAATTTTCAAGCTATAATTGTCAAGACGGTTTATAATACATTAGTTGAATCTGAGTTTTCTGAAATTGAAAAAAAAGAAAAATGTGGAAGATGGATGGACATAGCGCCTTTGTGCTTCAAGGTATCAATATGTACCTACCGATTAATTTTTTAATGAATAAACTGACTTTTTTTCTACAAAAAAAAAACTCTCCTACCGCACGTAATATAATATATTATATCGCAGTATTCTAGAGAACATTGCTTCATAGCTACCGATATGCACCTATATTTTTGTTTACTGGTTGCAGCGTTGCATTTTTTGTGGTAAAAAAAAAAAGTGTCGTGAAAAACTCCTTGACCCCATCCAAGAGGAATATCCATGTCAAAAATGTCAGAGCAACGCGAATTACACAAAATTGAGAAATCCAAGGGGTTGTGATTATTTATCAAGGGATTAACTAGACTTGATGCTACCATTTGGGTTTATTTTGCAGTATCACGAGTTTGAAAAGCCACCTGTTTAGACATAGTTTTAGAAAACGGGTGGTCCTTTCATCTGGTCTTTTCATTATTACCATACATATACAGTGAAACTCCTCTAAGGCGAACCCCCTTGGGACCAGCAAATAGGGTCTGTCTTAGAGGGGTGTCCGCTTTAGAGGGTTGGCGTAGAAAATGGAAGAACAAAACGCTGCATATTATTACACAATGGTTTATTATTTTATAGATCACTCGTCTGCAAAGCCACCAACCATCCAACATGAAGAAAAACATCGATCGCTCTTCGGTCAGCTTTAATTTGAACGGAGATTATGCCTCTTTTGCGATTCGCACTCGTGTTTCTGATTTATCGTACGTCCAAACTTTAAATTCTCGTAGTGAGCGAACGGTTTGTCCTACAAAGCTCCGGGTGGTCTCAAAAAATTCTAAAAATTCTATAGAATCTTAAATTGAAGGAAAAACAATATCTTTAAATCAAAATTTTTTGAGTTAGGGCGTTTTTAAAATTTCAAAATTGTTTTTGGAGCCCTTAGAAGTGACCTACATCAACCAAAATCTTCGGGGCACAACTAGACCCCAAAGGCCTGCATACCAAATTTCATCAAAATCGGTCGATGCTAAGTGGGGATAATTTTTATTCGATTTTTGGATTCTACGTACCTTGAAACGTAAACCAACAAATTTTGAGGGGGTGTTAAAGAAAATTTTCTTGGTTGATTCCAAAGGTTCATTATTGAAAATAATAAACCAAAAATTCAACATTTTAAAGATTTTTTTTATTGTCGGAAATTGAAGCTTCGCCAGACCTTTGTCTTTAAACAGACGGATCCTTCGCCAAAAACTCCTTCACCATTCATCATCTTAATTCTTAAGTCTCACTCTTTTTCGAAATTACGTATGTAATAAGTTTTTGGCTCATTTCCAAGGCTTTTTCCTACAGCATGGGCCCCCACACCAGTACACAAAGGTCTACAACTTCACATGATCCTTTGAGCTTACGAGTTGTATTGCTCGCAACTAAGTCACTGCGGTACAAGTCCGCATCCTTTTTCTTGAGAGTATCAAACGCCTTCGCCGACCAATCTTGAATTTTTGGCAAATTGTTGTTTAAAACAACGGAAATTAAAACTACGGAAGTCCGCTGGAGGGGTATCTGGCTTACAGGGGGTCCGCCAGGGTTTCATATATGGAATAAATACGACAAATATTTCTAGGTTTTCCATATGCATGAGAAATTCCGATTTCTCTAAATCGGCTTAAAGTATCCTATTTCTTCCTACCTTGGATCGTATGTTAATCACATAAACCTAAATTTGAGACGAGAGGACAACAATTATTCAGACCTAAAACTTTTTAAGATATAAAATTTCAGGACACCCTTATTAATATTAACCTCTAAAACCCGTCCAATATGGTGATATACATGTGAACCCTGTACAAAACCTGCATCGCTCTAACTCGTTAACACATGCTTTATCTAATTTCTTCCTTAATGTGATACCATGAATTATAGGGAGATATACTCAAGCTCAATGTGGAGATAAAACCAACCAAACAAAAACAGGCATTGAAACTACAAGACCCCGTCACTACGATTACCTACTAATGGAGTAATAGCAAAAGGAAAAAAAAAATGTATGTATCGAATGATAGGTGAATATGGGAAGTCGGCTAGGAAGTCCTATGCTAGGTGGTTCGCTGGGGAAGTATTTTCTAAAGCTTATCTGTTGATCAGCGAATTTTTGACGACGGAGAGTAGATTCCTCAAAGAGAGAAGCGTGGGTAGCCCTTGGTAGTACTTGAATCGGAAGTAAATATGATTTCTGTGTGGGGTGAAGGAGGAGTAACACATCCAGCTGACAGAGCGGTGTTGAACCTTCCAGAATTTGAGAAAGTACACTCCAAGATTTTGTAATAATTTGAAGTGACGAACGTTAGGTGAAACAGTAAAATTCCAATTTCCACTCAGAAGGAAATGTCGAGACATAGACGGACTCGGACGAGACAGCATTCGCATGAAGACAAAGAAAAGCCCGGAAAACAACCGGAGTAACGTAAAGGTTGCTTTTCCGTTCACGGTTATCCGGGTAGGAAAGATCCCCTGGAGTGTGCAAGTGGCGCATGATGGTGACGAAAAGTTTAAATTATCCGAAGCGTTGTGGCAACTATTTTACGGTATATTGGGGAAAAAATTCTTTGATATATCCATTATCTATTGCTATTCCAAGTAGAAATTAGATGTTTCATTGAACACACGATTTCTCCAATTGATGTTTTGAAGAAATTATGCCTAACATGATGTACCTAGTCGTACTGCGTAGCTAAGACGTTTTTACCTGAATTAAAAGAAACTTTGTCAGCAAAGAAAGTTCAATAATACTGAAGGTTGAGAGAGCGATTCCAGAATATTGATGCTGGAAAAGCGAGGGGGTTGATCACTCAGTGTGAATATAAATTACTTCAATTTGAGAGTTCAATGGCCGTGAAAACCCGGAGGTAATCAGATTTGGGAGAAATGACCGAAAAAGAACCTTGTCGGAGGTAACGGTAACGGAGTGGAAGAGGAAGAAGGAGGATGAAGGGAGGGAAAGCGCGAGAAAAACTATCGAAGCCGCCCTGGCCGTTCTGTGGGGTTGACAAGGGCCGGACAACGCACTGACCCTTCCGCTACATCAAGCGGAGAAGGGCAGCGTGGCCGAGGAATGGCAGTCCGCCGCCCCTGGAGACCAAAAGCTACGCTTTGAAGATAGGAAGGCACGTCGAGAAATCCGTCGCAGCAAATCGTAGAGTAGGTACAGCAACGGCAATTCTCATTTCCCTCGACTTACCTCAGAGGTAAAAACGTCTGCCAAGTGAGTGTGGCACCTAGTTTCCTCGTATTCATAACTCGACTGTGTAGACGATCTTAACGAGTACATATAAACGTTCAAAGTCTTTCCACATCGATAAAAAATTCCCCCTTTCTTCTCTCGAGTGCCAACCCAGGAGAATGTGGATAACCAGCCAAAACGCTGCAAATTATTACACAAACTTTTATTATTTTTCTATATAGATCACTCGTCTGCAAAGAACTCGTCTTTGCCATTAACACCACCTACCTACCACGTACTTAATGCGATCGCATTTTGGTGAACCACTAGTGAAGGATGTAGTTGTTAAAGTGAACCGACTGATGGATCTTGGGTCTTCTGTTATACTCTGCTGGGTACCAGGACAAATAGGAATCGCCAGAAATGAAATTGCTGATCGAAATGCAAGAATTGCAACTGAAGAGCCGACTTCCACATTTCTGTATGTATGCGCGGACTACCAATGTTTAATAAATCGAGAAGTATGGAACAGTTGGAGAACCGAATGGCAGAACATGAGTCACCAAAAGCTATGAGCTGTGAAGAAGGCTGTGAAGAATTGGTCGTCGTCATGTCGTACGAAGAAGATCTCGGATGGTACTTTGCTTAACCGACGCCGGGAGGAAGTGGTCCTCACTCGCCTCCGGATAGGACATACCCGCCTAACGCATGGCCACCTCATGGAACGAGAAGCAACACCTCCCCCGAACTGCTCAACCTGTGTATGCCCTCTGACTGTAACCCACTTGTTGACTGATTTTTAAATACCTCCCACCCGAAACTCCGAAGAATTTAGAAGAGCTCCTGGGTAACAATTCAGTTTGGTTGGACGTCATTTTCGATAAATTGAAAACTTTATCACTATTCTATAAACTGTCTACAGCTTTCGTTTTTCTCACTTTCTTAATTGTTAATCAATAATTTGTTGTAACCATATAATTTGGCGCCCATGACCACTTGAAAGTTGCATGTGCCTTAATAAAGAAAAAAAAAGATTCACACTCGTGTTTCTGATTTGTCGTACATTCAACCCTTAAATTCTCGTAGGGAGCGAACGGTTTGTCCTACAGAGCTCCGCGTGGTCTCAAAAAATTCTAACAATTCTATAGAATCTTAAATTGAATGAAAAACAATAACTTAATATCACAATTTTTGAGTTAGAGCGTTTTCAAAATTTCAAAATTAATTTTTGAACCATTAAAAGTGACCTACATTAACCAAAATGAACGGGGCACAACTAGACCCTAACTGGATCCTGCATACCAAATTTCATCAAAATCTGTCAATGCTAAGTGGCAAAAGTGCCGCTTTCGGCGTACGGCCGGCCAAATTTGTATTCGATTTTTGGATTCTACGTACCTTGAAACGTAAACCATAAAATTTTGAGGGGGTGTTAAAAAAAATTTTTTTTTGGTCGATTCCAAAGGTCTATTGTTGAAAATAATAAACCAAACTTCTGAAAATTCAATACTATCTTAAGTTGATGGAAAAACAATACCTTTATATCGAAATTTTTTGAGCTAGGCCGTTTTAGAAGTTTCAACCTTTATTTTTCAACCCTTAGAAGTGACCGACATTAACCAAAAGCTTCGGGGCACAACTAGACCCCAATACGAAATTTCATCAAAATCGGTAATTTCCAAATACAAAATTCTCTGGGAATTTTATTTTCAACATTATTTAATGTTTTATTATTCTAATCTCTAATTTGAATTTTGCTTCCGAGTCTACCAAGGCAGCGAAAGCGTTGTTTTCACTTTTCAAGGTTGAAGAATAAATGAACTCCAAAATCAAAATTTCTACTCTGGTTTGACTTACATTTTAGGCCTTCCTAAACAATTTTGGTTCCTTGTCTGTCTGACGGTCTGTCATGAAATCCTTGCAACCGGAAAAACTATACGAAGTTATTTTCGGATTTTGAAGAAATTTCCAGTGATTGTACGGATTTGGGTGTAGACGATCCCCTATGAGGGTGGTGCTAGGTGCTTGGAGATTGATGTACTTGGATTTGGGATAAGCTACCGTGCATCGGATCATCTATACAATCGGGTTATGAATACGAGGAAGCTATGTGTCATACCCACTTGGCAGACCTTTTGTCTACTTATCCTATTCAAATTTCTTTCCACATTTTTCATAAGACATAAGAACAAGGCTGCCGAATATGTTTAGACTGCAATAAGCAACTGTGATTTTAAATGTAATGTTTTTATTATTCTCAATTATTACTCCAATGGTTTTCTACTGGAAAAAATTTTGTGGTAGTACCTACATTGAAAAATTCGTTTAAAAAAATGAAATTTTTTCATTTAATATATTTTTTTTTTTTTTTTTTTTTTTTTACCGAATGCCTGGAATTTATCTCAACATTACTATTCTATTTATCTCAACATTAACGAAGGTTCTGATTAGATGAAATATGTCCATCGGCATCTTGGCATTGTAGCTTTAAAGCAACATCCATAAAATGGCCCACGCTATCGGTAACTTGGCAATGAAGTTTTAAAGTTTTGTAAATTTTTAAAGCATTTTCCCCTTGATTTTGAACGTATTAGGTATCGATAAACAAAATTATTGGAGCGATTGGTCGACCTGCACTTTTCTAGGCAAATTAAGGGATAATGAGCCTTTGATTTGGAAAAACAAAGAAATTTAACCCCTCCTCAAAATTGGCTGTTTAAGATGAAATCCGAAAATTAAACGACCTAAGTTTGCGCAGTCCTTAACACGAAAGTTACGTCAAACCTGAATACATGCTGAGTTGAGGAACATTATGCAGTATGGGATCCGCATACACTGATGGGAGAGTTGTCGAACGTAGGAAGTTTGTCAGGAGTCGGTAAGGCGATTCCATACCATCTCTAATGGGATGTCCCTTGACGGAGAAGTTTCCTTTTGATGTGAATCAGTTCCAAGTGACCCTCTCTCGTCTCACTCATCTTTCTATCAGACTTAATGTACCGTGAAAGTTCGTAGGACTCAGAGGGAGGTCGACCAGACCACGGTAAAAAACAAAATGGCTTGATAACTTGCTAAGTAGGTTGATATTCATCAATACCTTCTCGGTGTTTGAATTTTCCCTTAACCCAATAAAATTATAATGAAGGCTCCGTAATATCTATGGTGCCTTCATGCTTCTTCTCCACCTTGACTATTAATCATAAATATCAAGAAATAATTTTGATGATTGAGCAGAAAGATTCTGGAAAGCATACTATGCAACTGCTGAGCGAATTCTAAGGCTATGAATGGTTCCCTCTGTTCATCACAAAATCGCGGGTTTATAAGTATTCTAATCAAGAAAAAACGCTGCAAATCATTGCCCAAAGGTTTATTATTTTCTAAATAGATCACCCTCCTGTAGAGATCCCTCCCTACCAACCGTAGGTACGTACTACCTACTAGGGCATTATTGAAAATTTCAACCCCAACCACTAATCAAATGGAAATGAAGGGTTGAAATTTTCAAAAATGCCCTAGTAGGTAGTAGGTACCTATGGTTGGTAGGGAGGGATCTCTACAGGAGGGTGATCTATTTAGAAAATAATAAACATTTGGGCAATGATTTGCAGCGTTTTTTTTTACCTACCGACTTCTTTTACCTATTCTTTGTTACCTATCAACTTATTTTTTACCTACTAATTATTGGTAGGTACTACCCACCACACCATACTGCCTTCACACCTTCACAATCAAGTTTATTAGAAAAAAACTAAACGCTTCACACTCGATTCGAAAAATAGAGAGCTTCATATGGAAATTTGATTACTGGTTGATCAGAAAGCAAAACTGTATACAAATCGAAGAAATGAACAGCGATCGCATTTTAGTCAGATGCAATTTGAACGGATATTAGACCTCTTTTGTGATTCACACTCGTGATTCCGTTTTATCGAAAGAAAACCCTTAAGTACTCGTAGGGAGCGAACGGTTTGTCCTGCAGAGCTTCAGGTGGTCTCAACAATTTTTAAAAATTCAATAATAATAATATTATTATTGAATATTATTGAATTAAAATTTTAAATATTATTTAAAATTGGTGGAAAAACGATACGTTTATTTCGAGAGTTTTCAAGCTAGGGCACTCTTGAAAATTTCAACCCTCAATTTTCACCCCATAGAAGTGACTTACATCAACCAAAAGCTTCGCGGCACAACTAGACCCCAAATGAAGCCCATATACCAAATTTGAACCAAATCGGTCCAGTGTTGCTAAGAAAAGTGCCGCGTACGGCGTACGGCCTAATTTTGGTTTATTATTCTCAATAATGAACTTTTGGAATCGACCAAGAAAAAAAAGTTAAACCCCCCCTCAAAATTCTGGTCTCCAGTACTCCGTGGTGGTCAGATAGTTGATGGAAAGATACGGAGGTCCAATCTACCGAAAACGATGTGTATTAGTGAATGACTGAAATTTTTAGAGGCATGGAGTGCCGCCCGCAGGTGCCCGCGGGTTAAATAATAAACCATTTAGTGATTATTTGCAGTGTTTTACGTTTGTTGAATCACTGAGGAACGAATCAACTGTAGAGAGCCGTCTGTCTTGCGGTGCTCGAGTTCGCGATAGTTTGATAGGTGGAATCGAGTTCGTTCAAAAACACGGGCGTCGAGTTTGTTCTTGGTGGATTCGCCACGTTTCAGCGGTTCCAGCAAGTTCCCAGACCCCGCAGCTGGTTCGCGAGAGGCTAATCAATACTGGTTCTCAACTTTCACTGCACAACTCTAGACGTGACAAACGTCACCGCAGAGTGTTTCAATTGGTGATTGGCTCACACAGAGAGTAGTCGGCCAACGACAGTTGGGTCCGGAAAGGTCTCTTGAAATAGCTCATATTGTTGTTGCCCCCGAGTTTACCGGTAGAACAGTTCACAAACACAGGCAAACGTGTATGTTGTGTTACTTGATTGTCGAACTAGGTAGAAGAAAAGCTCAAGAATTTTTATTTTTATTATTATTAAAAAATTAAATAAAAATAAACTCCCGTCAAAAACGGAGGATCCCACCATTAACGAACAATTAAAAAAAACGCTGAAAATTATTACACAACGGTTTATTATTTTTCAGTATAGATCACCCGACTGCAAAGAACACAGCTTTTCCATTATCAGTACCTAGCATATCATCACCTAGCCTTCACTGTAAACTTTATTTTGAAAGAAAGTACCTACCAGTAAAACATGGTTGGTACATGGTTGTATCTGAACAATCTGAAATTTTCCAATGAAAAATGCCAATATTGCATCATGAGTAGATGAGCGAGTTTCCAATTTTTTTAGTTTTAAAACCTCGAAAACGTTAGCAAATGTGATTACTGGTTGCTAAAGAGGACTTAAAACTGAGTAAAGCTCGGAGAAATGAACAATGATCGTTATCAGTGACCGTAAGGTTGGTTAAAATTTCACAAAATATATCCGAATCAAATATGACCTTTGACCTTACACGAGAAGTCATGGAGGACCAATTAACTAATCGAACAATCAATTTAGTTCGTGAAATAATCAATGCTAACTGTAATTACAAGATGTAATTTTCAATCAACGTCCTTCAAACTACCAACTGGTTTCTCAGCTACAAAATGGTATACAAATTCTTTACAAATCCAAGAATCTACGATACTTTTAAGATCAAGGAGAAAACTAGAAATTTACAATAGTTTAAATGTTTAAATAGTTAAATGTTTAAATAGTTTACAATAGTACAATTCGAACCCGAAACGCCAGGGCGAGAGACTATCGCCCTACCCCTGAGCCACCGAGTCCTACTTATACCTATAAGTGATATTTACAGGTTCTCACATTGCACAGAGAATTGAAGGGACAGATTCTCCCTTACATTCTCGTAAGGAGCGAACGGTTTGTCCTACAGGGCTCCGCGTGGTCTCAAACAATTCTATACTATCTTAAATTGATGGAAAAACAATACCTTTATATAAACATTTTTTGAGTTAAGGCGTTTTCAAAATTTCATCCCTTAGAAGTGTCCAATTCAGAACCCAAACTGAATGATTCCTTCACGAAATTTCACAAAAATTGAATAAGTAGAAGTTTAATATCCATAGCTTTTTCCTAAACAAGGATTTTTGGACACATGATGTTACGCAGATTTACTTCCTTATCGCGAAATCCTATCGAAGGCCTTCTAGTTGAGGTAGGCTTTACATATACAATGTCCGATTCTAAGTCTTGATAAAGTTGAGTAAAACCGTTTGTATTCCCCGCTACTTCACTTCCCCAAAGTTTTTTCAGTGATCTTGGGAAACATTAATTTGTAATTACTCCCCACCGGATATTCGTCGTGGTACTACTGCCATCCATTCATTTGCCCTTTTTTGATATTCGCGTACAGGTCTGTAATGGGTATGTAATAATTGCTGTCACAACTGCTGTTGGATCCCTCTTTTGCCGCCCGATCCACCACCTCATTGCCCTTGACTTCAATGTGTGCTCTAACCCAGACAAACTTCACTACAACTTCCTTGTTTTTCAGATAAAGGACGCTTTTCCTTATTCGAATGAGTAGGTGCGAATATTTCTTTGCTGCTTTGGGAGTTCGAAGACATCGCACTCCTTGAGTCAGACTCATGAGGACGGTGTGCAGTGGGACGGTAGTCTGCTCAACGTATTCTAGGGCTTATCAATCGCGATTAGTTCAGTTGTGTATACAGATGCCAGATCGCTTACCCTAAATGACCTTATCACACCTCCATTCCAGCCATAGATCGCGCAACCTGCCTTTCCTTCAGTTTTTGATCCGTCTGTATATATAATTTTGCAGTAAAGGCCTTGACGATGGTACAATTCCTTCAGGACATTTTTTTACCTCAAGTTGACCTCATTTTTGGAGCTGAGCCAATCGTCGATCAGTTTCCTTTGTATTGAAGTGTTCTGTGAATTATTATGCGAGTTCTTCGTCTTTGGGATTACGGCTAAGTGAATTTAAGCTATCACCCATCATGCATTTTTGTCTGTTGCCGTGAACGGAAGATCGAACTCGATGAGGTCGGTCCAATATTATTTGGTTTCCTGAGGGCGATTTCCGCCACCAACCGCTATTTAACTTCGTAATTTTGAGGCATATTAGAATATAGTAGTAACTCGGGCTATTTCGAAGTGTAGGCAATTAGTAGACCATCAATACTCAGGAAGAAAAGTACACAAAAATGCATAATGTTTTCACCAACATTTTAAATATACTCGTACATATATTCATATTAATACGCATATTTTGGAATTATCTATATCTGCGAACAACTCTATTGATTTCACTAGGTGTTATTTTAGTTGAGTTGCTCTAATAATAAATACCTAAATTGGTTCGTCAAAAACGAAAAGCGCCAGAACGAGTTAACGTTCGTTTAAAGGGTTCTGCGGGTAGAGTAAGAATGTAATAATCTATCTCGAGAGCAAAGGATTAAATATGATAACAACGAAATGAAATGTAGTAATGAAAAAATTCAAGTTTGTGAAGAAACCTTCATAAAAATGATATTGTAGAATTCCTTTGAGCTCAACAGTTACGAGTACCCGTAATTTGAATTTTATTGTCGACACCAAGAGCGCTTTTCAATCCAGAATCATTTCCACCTCTGAGATGATTTGAATGGAGAATTTTTTTTGAAAGAGGGCTCACTAATATAGAAGACAACCATAGTGTGCTGCTCGAAAAAGCGTCCAAAAAAATTTAGAGAATTTAAGGAAATGTTAAATGTAGCGGCAATCTGTACGGGGGCAGCCATGTTTCGACGTGTCGGCTGCCTAACCAATCTGATTCCAGCCATGTAATGAGTATTAGGAAGAGTCACTTCATAGGGGGATCTGTGCCGCGTACTACAGTTAGTATTGCTACCTCTGGAAGCATCTTACGTGGTCAATCACAGAAGTTCGCGAAAGTGACCAAAACCGCAATTTTAATCACTCTGTTTTACAATATGAGTAGAGGAAGAATGTATGTTCTACCCCATAACTATTAATACTACGACCTTTGACCTTTACCCCTACCCCCCCTCCCACCCCCTGACCCACCCCACCACCCCTCCCGCCCCCTGACCCCTCCCGCCACCGCCCCTCCCACCCCCCCGTACTCCTCCCGCCCCGTACTCCTCCCGACCCGTACTCCTCCCGCCCCGTACTCCTCCCGACCCGTACTCCTCCCGCCCCCTTATTCCTCCCCTCCCCCGTACTCCTCCCGCCCCCTTACTCCTTCCGCCCCCTTCTCCCGCCCCCATACTCCTGCCGCCCCTTTACTCCTACCGCCTCTAACCTCTACCCCCCTTACGCCTTTCGCCCTTACTCCTCACTCCCCCCCCCGACTCGTTCCTATCACTCCCCATACTCCCCCACACGTACCCCATATATCCCCCCATACTCCCACGTACTCCCCCAAATTTACCCCCACATATTCCCCCATACTCCCACGTACTCCCCCAAATTTACCCCCACATATTCCCCCATACTCGCCCAAACTTACCCCACATACTCCCCCATACTTACCCCTACCCACTACCCCACATACTCCCTCATACACTCACCCATACTTCCTAACACACTCACCCATACTCCCTCACACCTACCGCACATATTCCCCCATACATACCCCCACACACTCCCCCATATACCCCACAAACTCCCCCTCACTCTCACCCCTCATTCTCACCCTAACTACCAATGCCATAAGGTAAAAAACTATAATTTAAGCTAGGTTGAGAATGGAGCTTCATGATAGGTTAACTAGATGGCACTATGGTCGATCTATCCTACCTTGTAATCATGTTTCAATCTCTATTTTAAGTTTCAAAGTAAGGTCAGTACAACTAAGAGAAATATCTATTGTCCTGAAAAGGACAGTTCAAAGGATCTAAGGTAAGTACAACTAATTTCTTTACCATTAAGATTCAATTAGTAACATTGTTCGACCCTCTTGGTCGTTGGAATTTCCAACTAAGCTCTATCACCGCGTCAAGGTGGGGTCAATCGATAGAGTTTTTGTTTTTTTAAATTAATTTATTCAACATGAATTAATATAATTTTATCAAACAATATACAATTTTTTTTAATAAACAATATTTGAACATGAACGATAAACATAATGTATTAGCCTAATAGTTTGAGTCATCATTTTTATTGTCTTTTTCCCTGCCGACCCTCTCTCCCGAAGGGATTTTCACCACAACCTTTGAGAGGGTTACTCGGCCTGTCCTCACTACTAGCACCATACAGGATTTACCGTTCGGATACTTGGACCAAAGACAATAAAGGATGTTACATCTCAACTTTATTTTTCTTCAAATTTTTATTACAATTTAAACAAAATTAACAAACAATATTCAAACATAAACGTAAACACAATTTTTTTAACATTTCAACTTTAACTATTAATTATGAAAAACATATTTACAAACAATCAGTTATCATCCAGTCAGCTATTGCTCTACATTTATGGAATGCACATAATGTTGGTGCCGAATTATGAAAAATACAATGCGATCCTATCGCTAAAGGTTCAAGTAATGTAGATATTTTGGGGCATCCAATACTTTCAACGTCAACTATTCGTAGGTTTCTTGGAACCAGCTGTTGAATGAAGTCAACCTTTTGCTTTCCTTTCACATATATGATATCATAATTAGAAGAGATGCGATGAAAAATATTTGATAGCTGGCTGTATTCCACATCTCCTTCATCCCACGGAATTCTATGTACGTGCTTTACGATCCAATTATTAGCTTTTCGAGCCTTTGGAACGTAAATGTACAATCCCTTGGGTGGTTTGAAAATCCAATGTTGTGCTGAGAAAACATTGTGATCACTCAACGATAACTCTTTAACGATATGCTTCATTTCATTGTTGAAGAACCAGTGGAGATCCAGAACAACCTCTCTCTTTGACGGCATGATGATGACTGAAGGACAATCGATTATGGTACTCCTTTTATATAGGCTTCACGTGACAAATGTCAGTGGTGAAGTGGTCCAGCTGCTGAGGTTCGATGATTCGCTAAATCTCCTTCAAGACGTAGGATTCATACCTACATGCAGTCTGACAACATTTTTATACCATTCGACGAACTATATTGGTCAAAGGGTTGTACTCCACTGATCGGTCGTGAATGATGAGGCAATACGCTGTTGTGTCACCGGGAAATGCTACGCTCGCTTCAAATTCCAACATCACATCTATAGGTCCAGATTTGATGGATTCACTCTGTTTTGAACAATCCAAAACAACCAAAGTTCCTCTTTCCTTGAATTGGTTAAGTGAAAGTAATGGATGATTGTATTCAACTCCGTAGTAACTTTGTTGAAATGTGGCATACATTCGGTAGAGGACAGAAAATTGATTTCTTTCAAAGTTGATATTCAGATCATCGTATGGGTATGATTTTGAGTTCAAAAATAACTTAACATTGCTCAGATTACAATGGTCGAAACGGCATGACAGTTTCCTCACCGTGTTCTTTCTTCCAGTTTGAAAAGCTAATATTAGGTATCTAGGTTTTTCAACTTGAGACGACGTCTTGACGTTCCATACATGCTTCTGGGTGGTCGGAAGTAGAGGGTATTCGTAGAGCTCCAAGCAGCGGAAATCCATTCGTATTTCCTTTTCCTTCTGAAGATGTCGATGAAGTTCCAGTCGATGATGGTTGTCGAGTGTGAGGTAGGGTACACGCCAGGAGAGGTGAGTCAATTCGATTTTGGCCTGACCTGGTTCGGCTCCTGCAACTCCTTGTGCTAAGTAGCAATTTTCATCTCTTCTCGATCGTAGAAATATCAGTTCTTGCTTGACGTTGATAACTACTTTTTGATAAGATTCGAAGAATCCAAGTAGCATACTGAGGGGTAAACAGACGTTGAAATACCCTTCAGTTGATACGTTGAGAGTATCAGTTACTACCCAACCGTAATTTTCAATCTCGTTCTCGGTGCCTTTCATGAACGATGTGTAGCCTTTCATCGATGATGTTATGCCGGGATTCCTCGCTCGGTCGATTTCTGTGGTACATATTTCGTAGCGTATCTCATCAAAGAGAAACGGGAAGGCGTTGCTGGTCATTGACATAGTAGCTGGCGGCGGTGGTCCTGATCCATCTTCCTTCAAGAAACGTCCTTGTAGCTCCAGGAAACTTTGACTCGGTAGGGTGAAGAGGTCTTGATGCTGTATGGCGATCCGTATCTCCTGTCCATAGTCCAAGGATGAACCGTAGGGGTAGTGAGTATGGTACTCCACCCGTTCAACCCCTTCCTCCTCATTAGATAGGTGCTCTTCAACGTTCAACATGTTGACTCTTCGAGATCCAATTAACAACTGGCTGATTTCAGGGTGTGCAGCTCCTTATATAATATCTTCATTGAGCGAAATTCTCGGTATTGATCCAACTATTATGTCTCGAGTCGAATCCCAACCATTTTACATAAGCTCGACCCTCTCCATCTCGTCTCAGTACCTTCTCCACAAGATATACTCTTGGGTACTTGGTCAATTGTAGTTCTTCTTGATAAAATCCTCCGGCGACTTGTTTCTTCTCACTATCCTCCAGAATGTAGGTGGGTGGTACAGTCTTCTTCACTCGAATGATCTTGAATATTTCAGTTGACCACGAGGGAGTGTATCCCTTTTCAAATTCTGCTTTCCTCTTGGATATCCTCACGTAATCGTCAATCTTGAATTTTGGCTGTTGTTTCTTCCTCTTCTTCGGTGCGAATAAGGTCTTGAGTGCCAACTTCTCTTTTCGTTTTCCTTTGACATCTGCAGGTGCCATCTTAATCGAACTGTGTTTGGTCTTGTTATACAGTCCAACGATTTCTTCTATGACATTCACCCATTTGTAATGTCCCTGCATACTGAACTGTTTCCAAAGCATTGTCTTCAGAGTGCGAATCACTCGTTCCACTATTGATGCTTTCAGATTGGTGAAGGTAGAGTAGTGGTTGATGTTATGACTGTTCAGTAGCCCTCTCACAGTGGCATTATAGAATTCTTTTCCACGATCAGTTTGTAAATGACGTGGTAAACGTGGTGCTGACTTCTCGAATATCTGCTGGAATCCCATACTGGTTGCTGTGGCTGTCTTGGATTTGAGTGGAGCTATCCAAACGAATTTCGATAGGCAATCTATTACAACGAGTATATATCGGTTTCCTCCATTGATTCTCGAATACGGTTGAAGTTCCAGTAGATCTGCTTGCCATAAATCGTCTATTCCTTTCAGAATCACTCTTCTTCTTTTATAGTTCTTTCTGGCTGGTCGATGAAGCTCCTCAATGATTTTTCTCTTGACGTCTGTCATGTTTCGAGGCTTGACACTGAATGATGATGTATTCTCAGATACTGATGTTTATATAGGTTGAGACAATCACGTTATATGCTGACCCTCCCATCCGAAGGGATTTCCACCTCAACCTCAAGGAGGGTTACTCAGCAAAAAATTAGAGATTTTCTTTTGATACCGTCTATTAAAAACAGGTCCTCACTACTAGTGCCTCATAGGACTTACCGTTCGGATACTTGGACCCAGACGATTATGAATTATTTTCAGATGAAGTACTGGGCTTCTTTCTTGGGTAGAATTTCCTAATAATAGCCCATTTCGGATGTTTCCGTTCAATGTTGAAATTCTCTGTTGAACTAAATCTTTTCTTATGTGCATTGGTCGCATCCAGTATCTTTTTATAGGATTGAAGATCATGGTCCCTGATCATTGTCTTGTCCGGATTTTTCATGAAGAGAAGTTCTAATAGTCCAAGGGTGCAATGGATTTGCATGTCTGTTCCTATTCGCATCACATCATCTCTGATAGTTACATAACTATCTCCCAATGTGAAGCGGTCAGATTCTCTGTGGTAGTGGATTCCATAAAGGTCATCGAATCCTGGTTCTCTATCAATTTTCTTCCTGACGTACTCTGATGCATAATGTCCATATGATGGCTCAACTGGTGATGACGATTGCAATGGTTCTTGAGGGGTTGGAATAACTCTCACGTCTTCTTGCGTTGTCGATCCAGTAGGTGGTTCCTCTTTAGGTGACATGATGTATGGTATCGCAGTAGAATCTGATGAGATATCGGTTTCTTCTACTTTCCTTCCGAATAAGTCAAAATACGTCTTGGTCTGGTTCTTCTTCTCCTCCTGTTAATGTACTTCCATGGATCAATTGTAGATGACCCAGCTGTCTGCTCCAATTTCGGCTTCTTGGGTGATGGCGGATTCAGAATAGCTTCTCGAATGGGTTCAAACCTCTTCTTGAGATGTTCTTCTGTGTCCTCCCTGCTCCTCCTTATCTGGTTATACCTCGCTCTAATGTGTTTTACGAACCTCAGCGATCTCTCGCTCAATAGATGTTACTCCTTCCATGGTTTGCAATAGACTAACTGATTTATCCTAATTCAGGGTATTATATAGGTATCGAAACCTAGCCTATATCTCCCACTGCTGACACCACACTCTTTGTCTATGACCAAAAACCCATACCTACTAGTTTCCCAACACCTTGAACAAATGTCTTTGAATTTGACGAATGACATATCCATGTTCACATGGTCCTCGTATATCTTTTTCATATTTAACGTGTCTTGTCTAAATACAACGATTAAATTGGCACAATCCCTGACCAATGTTTAGGTATACGACAATAACTTTGGGCTAAATAAAAGCTATCTGTCTTACTATGTCGACCCATGCTGAAGAACATCCTAATCCTATCTTGTTTTGTCGCAAGCTACGGTCATCAAAAATCATTACGGAATTTGGTTTAGTTTGAGAGGGTAGTGGTACTTTCATCACTATTTTCGTATTTGAAGAAGCCGATTTCTTTTAGGGGTTCCATGATTCTAGTCAATTGGACGTATTGAGGTTGGTGGAGGTTCTACTAAAGAGATAGATGTTTTCAAATCTCAATCCCTGAGGAGAGTATAATAGATTGAGCATCCTCAAATTTGTTTTGCCCACCATTCGAAGTCGCACACATTATGCACCTTATACTATTGGGGTAGCAGTGAGCTATGCCTTGTTTCTATCGGAGGTATTCCCCCTAACTTTGCCAAATTGTGGACTGGGAGACCGACACCTTGCTTCACCAACTGCATGTTGAATACTGAGGACGTTTGTGAGAGGACCAGCCCTTATATACTATTTGCAACCCACTATTACCACCACCACAACTTAAAAATTTCATCAACGCCCTCCCAAATTCTCATCACAAGTCCATTGCAATAACTTTCATCACCCCTCCCTTTTTGAGAGACAACGACCTGGTTGCGTACCCCGGGCCCACCCTCGCGTAATGGAACGAGTAAACCAAACATAGGTTATTACAAAACAAATATGAAGGATTGTGAATAAAATCAAAGTGGAAAATAAAAAGATAAAGAAAAAATAAAAGCAATCCTTTACATAGGTTCCGCTAACCATTGGTTGTTTTTACTCGTCCGCAACCCCCGGGAAATCCCGAAAGATTTCCAGCTACAGTGTGTAGCTTTGGTTGCTCCACTGGTACGCAACCAGGTCGTTGTCTCTCGTACACATTTACTTACCCACCCTTGTGTACATTCGATGATGAGAATTTATAACAGTGATGAAATTTGATAACCTAAGGACGGTGTGATGAAAATTTGATAACCTAAGACGGTGATGTAAATTGATAACCTATGACGATGATTAAAATTTGACAGGACCAGCCTGTTAAAAATTTGATAACCTAAGACGATGATAAATTTAAAAGGACCAGCCTATTTAAAAATTTGATAACCTAAGACGATTTACAGGACCCAGCCTGTTTAAAAATTTGGTATGGTGATAATTAAATAAAATTGGATCACTCAGGAGCCAGCCTGTAGTGTCCTAAAGCTAAGGTGGTGATGCCATCATCTAAAATATGTCTCTTATCGTCATTAGGGACAGTGATATTTTATTGGTCACAATGGACTGTAAATTGTGATTTTTCGATCTAATACGACTACATATGTCTCTTTTAATTGACAATGATGACAAGCAATCAAGATAGTGGTCGACAGTGATTTTCTTTTCAACTACACATCTTTGCACCCCTTTTGCTCTCTTATATTTCTTTTCCATCAATGATCATGGCATTACATTTTTGGTCTCAAGCCAACAAATAAATTAATAGGTTTACCCTCTGCTTCGTCTTTGAACTTTCCCAGAACTTTTTTTATTTATATTAGAGTAAAGTGGGTGATCTTGGGGGGGGTAATTTGATGTATCTAAGTGATCGAGTAGATGATCTCTCATGTCTTTATACCAATTCATTGGTTTTTTATAGACATGATGAAGCTATCAGTGTCCATATATAAGAGATTAAGTGCATTTGGGTAAAGGGGTTTTAGGACATCATAAAAAATAGTTATACATAATTGTTTGGAAAGATCTAAAATTGCTTTGGCCTACAAATATTGGACGATTGAATGTAAGGGTAGTTTTCTCATAAAATGCCGACTAGATTTTCATTAAAATAGTTGAATCTACGAAATTAGACTTGGCAATTAGTTTCTCAGCCTGCTGATAGCTAGTTACAAGTCTAAAATCGATTCGATTTCTAATA
>CM019183.2:50141819-50227351 GCA_009739505.2 Apolygus lucorum | reverse complement strand
TGAATCCCATACTGGTTGCTGTGGCTGTCTTGGATTTGAGTGGAGCTATCCAAACGAATTTCGATAGGCAATCTATTACAACGAGTATATATCGGTTTCCTCAATGATTCTCGAATACGGTTGAAGTTCCAGTAGATCTGCTTGCCATAATCGTCTATTCCTTTCAGAATCACTCTTCTTCTTTTATAGTTCTTTCTGGCTGGTCGATGAAGCTCCTCAATGATTTTTCTCTTGACGTCTGTCATGTTTCGAGGCTTGACACTGAATGATGATGTATTCTCAGATACTGATGTGTATATAGGTTGAGACAATCACGTTATATGCTGACCCTCCCATCCGAAGGGATTTCCACCTCAACCTCAAGGAGGGTTACTCAGCAAAAATAGAGATTTTCTTTTGATACCGTCTATTAAAAACAGGTCCTCACTACTAGTGCCTCATAGGACTTACCGTTCGGATACTTGGACCCAGACGATTATGAATTATTTTCAGATGAAGTACTGGGGCTTCTTTCTTGGGTAGAATTTCCTAATAATAGCCCATTTCGGATGTTTCCGTTCAATGTTGAAATTCTCTGTTGAACTAAATCTTTTCTTATGTGCATTGGTCGCATCCAGTATCTTTTTATAGGATTGAAGATCATGGTCCCTGATCATTGTCTTGTCCGGATTTTTCATGAAGAGAAGTTCTAATAGTCCAAGGGTGCAATGGATTTGCATGTCTGTTCCTATTCGCATCACATCATCTCTGATAGTTACATAACTATCTCCCAATGTGAAGCGGTCAGATTCTCTGTGGTAGTGGATTCCATAAAGGTCATCGAATCCTGGTTCTCTATCAATTTTCTTCCTGACGTACTCTGATGCATAATGTCCATATGATGGCTCAACTGGTGATGACGATGCAAATGGTTCTTGAGGGGTTGGAATAACTCTCACGTCTTCTTGCGTTTGTCGATCCAGTAGGTGGTTCCTCTTTAGGTGACATGATGTATGGTATCGCAGTAGAATCTGATGAGATATCGGTTTTCTTCTACTTTCCTTCCGAATAAGTCAAAATACGTCTTGGTCTGGTTCTTCTTCTCCTCCTGTAATGTACTTCCATGGATCAATTGTAGATGACCCAGCTGTCTGCTCCAATTTCGGCTTCTTGGGTGATGGCGGATTCAGAATAGCTTTCTCGAATGGGTTCAAACCTCTTCTTGAGATGTTCTTCTGTGTCCTCCCTGCTCCTCCTTATCTGGTTATACCTCGCTCTAATAGTGCTTTACGAACCTCAGCGATCTCTCGCTCAATAGATGTTACTCCTTCCATGGTTTGCAATAGACTAACTGATTTATCCTAATTCAGGGTATTATATAGGTATCGAAACCTAGCCTATATCTCCCACTGCTGACAACCACACTCTTTGTCTATGACCAAAAACCCATACCTACTAGTTTCCCAACACCTTGAACAATGTCTTTGAATTTGACGAATGACATATCCATGTTCACATGGTCCTCGTATATCTTTTTCATATTTAACGTGTCTTGTCTAAATACAACGATTAAATTGGCACAATCCCTGACCAATGTTTAGGTATACGACAATAACTTTGGGCTAAATAAAAGCTATCTGTCTTACTATGTCGACCCATGCTGAAGAACATCCTAATCCTATCTTGTTTGTCGCAAGCTACGTCATCAAAAATCATTACGGAATTTGGTTTAGTTTGAGAGGGTAGTGGTACTTCATCACTATTTCGTATTTGAAGAAGCCGATTTCTTTTAGGGGTTCCATGATCTAGTCAATTGGACGTATTGAGGTTGGTGGAGGGTTCTACTAAAGAGATAGATGTTTTCAAATCTCAATCCCTGAGGAGAGTATAATAGATTGAGCATCAAATTTGTTTTGCCACCATTCGAAGTCGCACACATTATGCACCTTATACTATTGGGTAGCAGTGAGCTATGCCTTGTTCTATCGGAGGTATTCCCCTCTAACTTTGCCAAATTGTGGACTGGGAGACCGACACCTTGCTTCACCAACTGCATGTTGAATACTGAGGACGTTTGTGAGAGGACCAGCCCTTATATACTATTTGCAACCCACTATTACCACCACCAACAACTTAAAATTTCATCAACGCCCTCCCAAATTCTCATCACAAGTCCATTGCAATAACTTTCACCCCTCCCTTTTTGAGAGACAACGACCTGGTTGCGTACCCCGGGCCCACCCTCGCGTAATGGAACGAGTAAACCAAACATAGGTTATTACAAAACAAATATGAAGGATTGTGAATAAAATCAAAGTGGAAAATAAAAAGATAAAGAAAAAATAAAAGCAATCCTTTACATAGGTTCCGCTAACCATTGGTTGTTTTACTCGTTCCGCAACCCCCGGGAAATCCCGAAAGATTTCCAGCTACAGTGTGTAGCTTTGGTTGCTCCACTGGTACGCAACCAGGTCGTTGTCTCTCGTACACATTTACTTACCCACCCTTGTGTACATTCGATGATGAGAATTTATAACAGTGATGAAAATTTGATAACCTAAGACGGTGATGAAAATTTGATAACCTAAGACGGTGATGTAAATTTGATAACCTATGACGATGATAAAATTTGACAGGACCAGCCTGTTTAAAAATTTGATAACCTAAGACGATGATAAAATTTAAAAGGACCAGCCTATTTAAAAATTTGATAACCTAAGACGATTTTACAGGACCAGCCTGTTTAAAAATTTGGTATGGTGATAATTAAATAAAATTGGATCACTCAGGAGCCAGCCTGTAGTGTCCTAAAGCTAAGGTGGTGATGCCATCATCTAAAATATGTCTCTTATCGTCATTAGGGGACAGTGATATTTTATTGGTCACAATGGACTGTAAATTGTGATTTTTCGATCTAATACGACTACATATGTCTCTTTTAATTGACAATGATGACAAGCAATCAAGATAGTGGTCGACAGTGATTTTCTTTTCAACTACACATCTTTGCACCCCTTTTGCTCTCTTATATTCTTTTCCATCAATGATCATGGCATACATTTTTGGTCTCAAGCCAACAAATAAATTAATAGGTTTACCCTCTGCTTCGTCTTTGAACTTTCCCAGAACTTTTTTATTTATATTAGAGTAAAGTGGGTGATCTTGGGGGTAATTTGATGTATCTAAGTGATCGAGTAGATGATCTCTCATGTCTTTATACCAATCATTGGTTTTTATAGACATGATGAAGCTATCAGTGTCCATATATAAGAGATTAAGTGCATTTGGGTAAAGGGGTTTTAGGACATCATAAAAATAGTTATACATAATTGTTTTGGAAAGATCTAAAATTGCTTGGCCTACAAATATTGGACGATTGAATGTAAGGGTAGTTTTTCTCATTAAAATGCCGACTAGATTTTCATTAAAAATAGTTGAATCTACGAAATTAGACTTGGCAATTAGTTTCTCAGCCTGCTGATAGCTAGTTACAAGTCTAAAATCGATTCGATTTCTAATACATTCCATTGTTTTTCCATATACTGCGTTATTGTATAATTTGAACTGGTCTTTATCAAAATCGTTGGTGGCTTTCTTTCTTAACTCATTATTTAGTTCAATGTAGGGTTTTAACCAGTTTGACTGTCGGAATTTTAGTGCTCTGTTTATTTTTACCAATTTCATGCCATGATCTAATGCTTGTTTGAGAGCCATGTAGTGAACGACATAGTTTCTCCGACTACCAAGATGAGCCACCAACTTTCCACCAACACTTCCCAACTTCTCAGGAAGGAAGGGGAGATCATTATGGTGATCGTGTAACTCATCTGGGTAGTCGAGAGAAACATCAAGAAGATATCCGAATGGGTCGTCAGCACTGAGGGTTTCGAGTTTGATTGAATTTAGATCTTGTACAAATGAAAATTCTCCAATGGGTAGAGGCATGGTCATTGCAGTGGAATAGAGCGCGTTACAGTCTTGGTAGGCCAGAAACAAGTCCTCTTTATCAGGGTTGTAGCCCTCGATAAAGCGGTTATTTGCTTCGGCCATCCTTCCTGGAACTTGAACTAGTCCACCCCTAATGCCAGCCTCTACCATTAAAATTTGATTGTAGTCTGTTAGCAACTCAATTTTGACCTGAGTGCATTTGAGCATCGCATCCCAGGTCATCATTGGTGATGTGAAGTAGTGAGCAGGATCAAGGGAATGGGATTTGATTGTTATGTTTCTGAATGATTCAAATATTTCAGCAAGGAGGAGTACATCGATTTTCATGTAAAGATCGCTATACTCCCCCATGCTGGAACAATTGAATACTTCCCACACTTTCTGCGCATGCTCATATTCTACATTGGTTATACCACTATGTTTCAGTTGGCTATAAAATTCATTTATGGGAGGTAATTGGGTTTCATTATATTTCTCCCATGAGTTCATATACTCGTAGGGGAATACTCCTTTCCTTTTCACAAGATCTAATTCATTATTATTAAAAAATTTAGGTAAAATATTAAAATTAGTTAAAGATTTGGCAAGACCATCTAAACTGTTTGATAAAAATCGGAAACTATCTAAAAATCTCAATGATATTTTTTTATTTACTCTTTTGGAGAAAGTGATAAAATTTTCTGAAGTGGATGCTATGACATCAATTTGTTTTTTGTTGTAGCCTAATTTGGGAATTATGAAGTGGGCGTCAAATCCAGAGAGGTTGTGGAACAGGACGGGAAGGAAGGAGGGGGGTTGATATTGAATATTACAATTACGATGGGCAGCTCCCCGGTAAGTCCCTAGTATGTGACAATGATCACGAACTTTGGGATTTTCCGGGGAACTGAAGGCTTTATTGCACATGAAGCATGTTGTAGCACTATCATATTGATTTTTCTCTACTTGGGATAGAATTGGCATTTTTTTGTTAGAACTATATATTTTACTCACTTCTTCAGCAACATGATTTAAAAATTCCAACAGTTTTTCTACAACGTCTTCCCCTCGATATACGAACAAATCTTTCGGTATTCGATCACTGATGGATAAGAACTCCTCTTGAATATGGACATAAGCACATGCAGAAGTGGGGGTATGCTGATTGTAGGGGTGGGTGTAAGATGTATCTGGGTTTGGGAGGACAGTATGGATATCTTCACACATGGATTCAAAATCTGCGTATACTACATAGGGGACTCTCATGGATCTACCCACTTTCTCGAATTCCACGTAAGTTTTCTCAGGGATCTTTGGAAGGGCTGGTTTGTTTGAGTTGCATAGGTTTTCATGGGCTTTAATGTCACCAGAATTGTCCGTCTGCTTGTACCACAAACATCTTTTGCAGAGGTTAATCCTACTTACATGAGCAGTTATCTGTGCACGTACTAATTTATTAAAATCTTTAATGTATACATAATGGTTGTTTATAACCTCGCCACTACCTAATTTTTTCTCTAGTAATAATAAATCTCTATGGTCTTCTAGTTCCTGCTCAACAATTTTCTTGGGGTATACGTTATTGTTTTCATCCAATTTAAAAATGTTTATTGAGATATTATTGATTTTTTCAAATTTTTTGATGTCATACATTGTGGCAGGGAATCTAATACAGTCGAAATTATATCTATGATTGAGAGTTGTGTAGACTGAAACTCTTTCTGGATGTCTAGGTACACACTTGGCTAAAATTGAATATTTGAAACAAAAATTGTCCTCATTGATCACATTGATACATGCTTTTCTGCTTTTAATTTTTTCTGGGAGATCAATGAACATGCCACCTCTCAGTGGGGAGTACTTATTGATTTTAACTCGTAGACCATAAATTAATGCCAACTTCCAACCACTTTTTTTAACTTCCAACTCGGATAACTCTGTATTTAACTTTTCATTCATTGATCTTAGGATTGAATCTATTTGAGTGTTGTGCAATAATATATCATTCTTGACTTTTAAATTACAATCCATCTCTTCTCCAAGAGAGTTATTTACTAAAATATCAAGAACCAAGTTGAATTTAATCGCCCCATGATCACGAAGAGAGTTTTTGAGGATTTTAATCAATTTTGGTCTTATGTCGGAAAGGAATGAAGGCAGATCTAATGCAAAATTTGATTGTATAAAAAACGAAGCAATTCTATTTGTGAAAGCAGAGATGTAGGGAATGATCTGTTCATCATCAGGAGCATTAGCCAATATTTCTCTAACATTTGGGTCACCACCTTGTCTACCATTATCCACCTCTTGACCACAGTTGATGTTATGTGCTTCAAACAAATAAGCGTTCGAGAAGTTAGCCCCACATTTTTCACACACTAAGTTAACAGAACAGTCTATTTCATGATTGATCCTTTCTAAATTATTGGGGAAATACTGGCCACATTTAGTACAAAAATCTCGATTGTGTCTCACTGCTTCATGTTCTTCTCTTTCATCTCTAGTGGCAAAATCCAATCCACAATATCCACAAACATTGGCAAAGTAAGAGGAGAATAAGTCATCTGTGGGAGATATGTTCCTCTTTTTGGAAGGAGAGGGAGAAGATGAACCAGCATGAGTTTGTTCATGCCTCAGCCTCTCCTCCATTGAAGGAAAATAAATCCCACAGAATCCACACAAATTTGAGAACATTGACAACCTATCATCAATGTCAGATGCTGGCCTCTTAAAAATAATGGGTGGAGAAGTATTGGTGGTGGGGAATCTACTTTCTCCACATTGGGTTTCATGGGCTATCAGCGTGGTCAAACTGTCAAATGCCCTCCCACAAAAGGTACACAACTTTGATGTACTAGCCATCTCTAGCTTTAAAGTATTTGAACTAAAATATTTTTATGGAAATTTGTAATCAATTTAACTCAAATTGAGAAACGAGTAAATTATTGAATGAAAAAAAAAAACTGGGAAAATTAATCCACAAACCTCAAGCAAAATAAAAGAATATGAAGAAGTAAATCCAAAACAAGGATAAGTGAATAATAACCAAACTTTCAATCAACGGACTGAAAAGAAAAAAAAATCAGAAAATTACTAAACGAAAATTGCTTTAGAAAAACTAATAACCAAGACACAATTTTTTATTTTTTTTATTTTTTTTTTTATTTTTTAAATGAAACAGAAAAAACCTAATCAAGTGATTGAGGAAAAAGAAATAATAATAACGAAATTTTCAATCAACGGATTGAAAAGAAAAAAAAAACTTCAGAAAAGTAGCTATTAAACGAAAATTGTTTCAGAGAAACCAAAACAACGAAATAATACCGGAATTATTTACAAAATAGAAAAAAAAAACAATCGAGTGATTGAGACAAAAAAAGAACTTATCAAGGTCAAACTTGAACAAAGAAAGAAAACACAAAACCAATCGAGTGATTGAGAAAAAAAAGAACGTATCAAGGTCAAACTTGAGTGAAAAAAAACTTATCAAGGTCAAACTTGAACGAAAAAAGAAAACACAAAACCAATCAAGTGATTGAGAGAAAAAAAAATGACCTATGAAGGTCAAACTTGAACGAAAAAAAAAAACACAAAACCAATCAAGTGATTGAGAGAAAAAAAAGGACCTATCAAGGTCAAACTTGAACGAAAAAATAAAACACAAAACCAATCAAGTGATTGAGGAAAAAAAAAGGACCTACCAAGGTCAAACTTGAACGAACAAAGAAGTTATCATGGTCAAACTTGAATGGAAAAAAAAAGGAAGTGTGGGTTTTTTTGGGGGAGAGGTAGACCTAATTTGCAAACCAGGAGGTAAACTAATGAGGTTACTCACTTATCCCAGAGGAGCAGGGGACGATAGCTGAAGAGCAGGTCTGGAGCTGAAGAGCAGGTCTGGAGCTAAAGAGCTGGTCTGGAGCTGAAGATGAGAGCTGGAGCTTGAAGAAGAGCACTGGAAAACTAGTGAACACTACAAAAGCACGAGCAAGAGTGGGAGGAGGAGAGGAGGAGCAGCTCCTTATATAGGGTGGGAATGGAGGGGGGTAGTTCCTTTGAGAAGGTATACAATTCGGTTAAGAAGGATAACCCTAAAAAATGCGTACTGAGAAGGAATACTTCATCACGGAGAAGTAATACATGAATAAAGTTTGATAGGGGGTGTTTGACTATAGGCATTGAGAAGGAATACAATTTCATTGAGAAGGTATAGAATTCTGTTTAGACGGATAAATTTAAAAATTACCTACCTACTGAGAAGGAATACTTAATTCACAGAGAAGTAATACAAGAAAAAAGTTTGAATTGGAGTGGAGTTTGACTCCAGGCATTGAGAAGTTATAGCATTTTGTTAAGAAGGATAAGCTCAAAAATTACCTACCTATTGAGAAGGAATACTTATTAACAGAGGAGTAATACAAGAAAAAAAAAGTTTTAATTGTTGGGGTTGTTGACTGAAGGTGCATTCAGAAGGAATACAATTTCATTGAGAAGTTATTGAATTCTATTAAGAAGGATAACCTTAAAAATTACCTACCTAATGAGAAGGAATACTTATTCACAGAGAAGTAATACAAGAAAAAAGTTTGAATTGGAGTGGAGTTTGACTCCAGGCATTGAGAAGGAATACAATTTCATTGAGAAGTTATAGAATTTTGTTAAGAAGGATAAGCTCAAAAATTACCTACCTATTGAGAAGGAATACTTATTCACAGAGAAGTAATACAAGAAAAAAAAGTTTTAATTGTTGGGGTTGTTGACTGAAGGTGCATTCAGAAGGAATACAATTTCATTGAGAAGTTATTGAATTCTATTAAGAAGGATAACCTTAAAAATTACCTACCTAATGAGAAGGAATACTTATTCACAGAGAAGTTATACACAAATTAATTTGACCTTGGGGGTGGTGGGTGGTGGGAGGGGGAAAGGGGGTGGTTGATCTTGGGTATATAAGGGGCTGCTCTTGGAGGCGGCTCTTCATTCTGCTCCTGCTCTTCAAGATGATCAACTCTCTCTCATCTCAACTCAACGCAGCCAACAACCAGAACAACGGAATCTGCCGTCTGTCAGACCTTCGCATTGGAGTTCCCTACGAAGTGCTCTCATTTCAAAGATTGCAAAGTCGGTTTGGTGACACTATCGTGGCTTCATTGATCCCCATTGGCTGTCTTCAAGAAGCTTCCATTAGAGTCTTCCTACCAAAACGGTTCAACGACGTACTCACCGAGGACGAAATTCAGAAGTACAACAACAAGGTCATCAGATCAGTCAACCTCATCTACAGAGGCCTTGTCAACAGACAGCACGACTTGCAATTTGTGTGAAAGGTAAGTTATCATTTACCGCATTCAAATTATGAGTTTCATCCATATTCAACTATCGTAAATATAAATGTTTCATCGGAACTTTTCAGATGGCTTCTTCCAGTAAGCAGTGTTCAATTTGTGGTGCCAACTTTGTCACAGTAAGAGCATGCCAGCTCCACGAATTATCCTGCACTCGGGCCTCTCCACAGGAAAGATCGCCCAGTCCTGCTTCTCCATCAATGTGGGTTACAAATAACGAATTCTCAACGCGATCCACTGATGAAGAGGAGTACTCTGACCCCATGAATAAGGTAGATTCAGTTTCATAGATACTTTCAAGTACCAATTTTAATTTTTACTGCTTACTTACATAATTTTTATGGTCATTTTCCAGACGTATGCTGTGATGCCATCTTCCAGAGAGTCGCCTCCCAGGAAGAAGATGAAAACTTACAGCCCATCTCCTACTCCCTCGTTTGAAGACTACTCTGTCGTCGAATACCCATACCTTTCTCCCTCATACCTTCTTCTGCATCTACTACCTCCATCTCCGTCCGTTGATAGATACTCACCAGTACCAGAAGACGACCAGCCGCTATTGAACAACAGCTTAGATTCAGGGTTTCTTTCGTGGTGTTCCCAATGTTTAACTGACCACGAACACTAATTTTTCTATTCTATTTCATTGTATCGTTTATTCTTGAATTAAAATTTTTCATCGGTCCTTTGGAGGACCAACAAGTTCAATTTATACAAGAGAAGGAAAGACTGAATAAAAATAATTATTAAAAAAAGTGTGTGATTTCGTAAAGAATAAGTTGTTTCATCGGTCTTTTTGAAGACCAACATGTTAAATTTACATAAAAGAAGAGCTTAGTTGGAAATTCCAACGACCAAGAGGGTCGAACAATGTTACTAATTGAATCTTAATGGTAAAGAAATTAGTTGTACTTACCTTAGATCCTTTGAACTGTCCTTTTCAGGACAACAAATTTCAGTACAAATTTCTCTTAGTTGTACTGACCTTACTTTGAAACTTAAAATAGAGATTGAAACATGATTACAAGGTAGGATAGATCGACCATAGTGCCATCTAGTTAACCTATCATGAAGCTCCATTCTCAACCTAGCTTAAATTATAGTTTTTACCTTATGGCATTGGTAGTTAGGGTGAGAATGAGGGGTGAGAGTGAGGGGGAGTTTGTGGGGTATATGGGGGAGTGTGTGGGGGTATGTATGGGGGAATATGTGCGGTAGGTGTGAGGGAGTATGGGTGAGTGTGTTAGGAAGTATGGGTGAGTGTATGAGGGAGTATGTGGGGTAGTGGGTAGGGGTAAGTATGGGGGAGTATGTGGGGTAAGTTTGGGCGAGTATGGGGGAATATGTGGGGGTAAATTTGGGGGAGTACGTGGGAGTATGGGGGGATATATGGGGTACGTGTGGGGGAGTATGGGGAGTGATAGGAACGAGTCGGGGGGGGGGGGGAGTGAGGAGTAAGGGGCGAAAGGCGTAAGGGGGGTAGAGGTTAGAGGCGGTAGGAGTAAAGGGGCGGCAGGAGTATGGGGGCGGGAGAAGGGGGCGGAAGGAGTAAGGGGCGGGAGGAGTACGGGGGAGGGGAGGAATAAGGGGGCGGGAGGAGTACGGGTCGGGAGGAGTACGGGGCGGGAGGAGTACGGGTCGGGAGGAGTACGGGTCGGGAGGAGTACGGGGCGTGAGGAGTACGGGTCGGGAGGAGTACGGGGCGGGAGGAGTATGGGTCGGGAGGAGTACGGGGGGGTGGGAGGGGCGGTGGCGGGAGGGGTCAGGGGGCGGGAGGGGTGGTGGGGTGGGTCAGGGGGTGGGAGGGGGGGTAGGGGTAAAGGTCAAAGGTCGTAGTATTAATAGTTATGGGGTAGAACATACATTCTTCCTCTACTAATATGATTCTACGTATTAGTTTATCAAGCATTTGTTTTCATCTTCTCTTATTTAGTTGCTATATTAGTGTTAATTTCTTTATTTGAATCGCATTATTTGAGTTTCGTGTGGTCAGAAGGGCGTGCTTCAACCGTTCAAGCACAGGTGTGCCTGAAGAAGCAAAGAAAACAATATTCTAAATTCAACTGAGATTTGTTGCTATCGATTATATCGAATGAGTGTCCCACTCGATTGAATGTCAATGTGAAGTCGAATATATGTAGAATACTCAGTACCACTCTAGCTCAAATTGCCAAGTAGATAAGGAAGTAATGTATTTTGTGGAGTGAGTACCTACGTTGTATCTATATGTTGAAAATGAGTAAAAAAATAAAACATCCAGGATATCAAGGTTATCTAGGTTGATATATTCTAGAAAGGAATCTCACGCGCTCATCCTTACTGGGATAACCTACTTTACCTCCACCGTCAGATAAACCTCCCTCTGCTTACTCTCTATTCTATCTATTTTCCTGCCTTTATGAGATGAAAAGAGAATGGGAGGAGGTAGAAAAAAAGCTTCCCTACCTTCGGTAGTGAGGAAGCAAAAGTAGGTAAAGCGGATAAGGCGGTGTATACCGGTAAAGTCGTGGAAGCGAAATGGGAGCGGTAATCAACACAAGTTCAAACGCCTCTATTCAGGGGAAGCAATGTTATTTACTTTGTTAGCTTCCTTGATCAGATACGGCCGCTCCCACGGCCGACTTTTGTCAACCGCAAATAGTGTTCTTTCAGCTCTTTTGTGATTCGATCAATCGAGACGGAGAATAGCCCGGCCTCTTTCCAATTCGAGCGTTGAAAGCGGAGGATTGTAATTTACCTGTACCTACCTGAGCTGAGTGGGATCTCTCACACCCGTCACACACGTACTGGGACATAGTATGTTCGATTTTAGAAAATTTAGGTTCGACGGCGTATGGCGGACAGATGAAAATTTTTTATTCAATTTTCGGATTCTACGCACCTTGAAACGCAAAACAACAAATTTTGAGGGGGGTTGAACTTTTTTCTTGCTCGATTCCAAAGGTCCATTATTGAAAATAATAAACCAAAAGGAATATGTGAACCCGCTCGAGAGCGAACGCACATCTAAGTACCTACTGACTTAAGTCGAATAAATTTTACCGAGTGCCTAAAATTGCTAATGTTACAAGGTGAAAAATTATTCATTCGTCCGTTCAGGAACGTATTTCCACTGGATAGCCTCATCTCGTTAAAAGCCATCCCCTCCCCCACTCCATTAAATCCTGTTGAATTAATTATGAATTATAGGACAGCCCTGAGCTCACATTTCTGAAGTCTGCCTCCCCCACCCCACCAAGCTAGTTCCCTTGAATAATTGTCCTCGAAGCTCCTCCTTGCATTTTTTCTCCGTTCCCCAAAGCCACCCAAATTTAAAGAAAATTAGCATTTCAGAATAAGCCGCATCCCTCGGTGTCCCTCAGCCTTGATTTCTTCGTCAAGATGAAAATGGTAATTTGAAAGCGGAGAGGCAAAAAAGTGGAAGGATTGAGCAAAGTGTTAAGCTTCTCCACCTTAAGTACCGTTAGCTCAAAACTTGGAGATTGTGATTAAAATGCCATTCATCAAGTTGTAAACGAAGAGGGAGTCAGTATATTCACAACAATTTTTCGGAATGCCAGGATGATTGTGGTCAGCATTAACATATCCCCTATGTTACCTATTACCTCAGTAAGATTGCATTTTTGAGAACATTTTTCTGATAGTTACTCTCTGTGTGTTAGAATCCAACATATACAGTGCACAGTTCCAATATATTTGTTTTTACGAATAGAAAAACTCAATAAGAACACGATAACGAGTGACTCAAGAGCATGAACAGTGATTGAGCTTCAAGATTTTACCGAACTGACTGGAATCTATACCTTGCCAGAAAACTAGCATTTCCTCCACAGTCAAGCATGTTATGAGTTGGTGGCTCTGTCTGAGAGGTTGGGATCTGTCAGCCTCAAATAAGAGTACTATCTACTGTGATGAACAAGTGTGACTGACACGAGGTCAGCAGCAATGACTTCTCATTTTGGTACGATTCCACGGCAGATCCCAGTACTCTAGGAACACGATGGGGTGAAGTTATTTAGGTAGGTCTGAGGTCTGAACCCAGTTTGGGATGTGACATGATGCGGTCAAGCTTGGTGCTTAGTTGGACTCCTAGGGCGCCAGAGTTTACGCAGCAGAACTGGCTGAAGAGAATAAACCAGTGGACAAAGAGACGACGGTAAATATTGGAGTAGAGAACAACGCCAGTGCGCTCTTGGGCCGCTTTGTGAAACTGCATCATCTTCATCCTTCGGATGCTACCGCTCGAAACTAACGGGTCTTTATTACTGCAAATATATGGACCATGAATATGGTTGAACATAAATCTTTAATGTTTCACTAATCGACATCTTACGACAGAAAAATCTCGTTTTCAACACTTCCTGCTCCCGAGGATTTGATATCATACTTTCATTTTCCCTCGAGTTTGAGTGATCCACGACTTGGGAGTGCTATTCGGTTCTCAACTTTCTCTTGTAGCTCACAATAAATGCATTTTCAATAAATCTAAAGCACTTTTGGGCTTTATATATGTATAGTGCCACTGACTCATTAGGAGATGTAGGAATAGCCAAACTTCTTTAAATAGGTACCTACCCCGCTATTGAATACTATTTGGAACACTTGTGTGTTCTTTCAATTTTCAAGTACGACGCTGATTCCATCGAACGCGTACAAAAGAAGTTCTTGCATCACGTTGATTTTGAATTGGGGCAACACTAATAACTTGATAAATACCATTGTGATAACGAAAAAAGTAGGTACTGGAACACTTCGATATGGACTCCTTTTGCGGAGCCGACAGACTGATGGAATTTTCAGGTTTAAACTCATAACTGGATTATTAGACACTCCGAGTTTACTGAAATGTGTACAATTTCAACAAAAGTAAACGGTTTGTTGTTGAGAGAGTTGGGAGTGAAGATGAGACGAATGGCGGAGACAGGCATGACGGCAACCGGGAGAGGGGTTACCAAAACAGACGCGAGAGCGCACTGGCGCTGGTCTATGTTCTGATCTCCAGACACTCTCCTTGTATCTTGTTCAACCCTTGCCAATGGCCATCCAGCCAGGGAATACGATACGAGGCCAGAAGACACTACTCTTGTCCTTGTTTGTCGAGCAAGTCGTTTACTTCCCGACAGAGGGTCGTCTAAGAGAGGTCATAGGGAAGGAAAGGAAGACAGTTCAGTTCAAAGATTCCGGAGAACTAACATTCAGAAGAGTGGCTGGAAGGTACACCTGGCCACAACGTTGGGACCTTCCTTCATATTGAAGCAATGCATCTGCAGAGCTTATTCGGCAGCCACAATTCTACCCATATTTTGCCCTGTAGCAGGTTTGGATGACACGAGGTTAATTGCACGTGAAGAGCATGTATGGATTTCGGCCAAGCAAAGGTAAATTATGTTGTCACAAGAAACCTCAGTGCAGCAGATATTCCAGAGCCAAGGTTTCCAGTTGAGGGCGGAAAGCGATCTAATAGAGTGACGGATTTCATTAGGGTCCGAGGTGAAAAAAGCGGTTTGGGATCTAACATGTGCAGCTAAGTACTTGTAGTAGGTACCTTATAACCTCAAATGGCGGGCCACCCTTTTAGCGTCTGGCTGATTTTTTGTACTAAATAAGTAACAATTGTATTATAAATTGTTTCTTTTTCATCAAATTCGAGGATAAATGGAAATACAACGAACTTTCAGTCAGTATGGGAAGTGAATGAAATTGAGTAAGGTGGAGAGGATGATGAGTGAAGAGGGTTTACCCTCTCTATGTTTGTTCTTCCTGTAGAGTAAGCAAGGATTGCTTTGTTACGCACTTCAGAACGCGTCTTTCTCCGCTCTTGTTCACCCAGCCTCGTCATTGAATTAATCCGCAGCGAGGGAAAACACGTGTAGAGATGACAAGTAACACACTTTGTCACGGAATTCCTTCGAGTTCGTCGTAAAAACTAGATTAAAACGGCGGAGACCATAAAGGAGCGGCATCGGGGGAGACATCTCATGAAAATTCATAAACCCTCGGGTGTGTTTAGCTGGATTTGTTTGAGTTGGGGAGAGCGTGTAAACAGCTGAGTCACATCCGATGTGTATACGAACGGTTACCTACTGGGAGACATCGCTTCGAACGTATCTTGAAGAGGTCGTCATCAAGGACTCGTTCGTACAATCAAAACTTGCAAATTATTACACAACGGTTTATTATTTTTCTGTATAGATCGCTCCTTTGCGAAGAGCACAGCTTTGCAACCACCAAATCGAAATTTGACTCTTGGTCGTTGACATGAAATTCAACATGTTTCAAGTGGTTGACATGAAATTCTATTTGAAGAAACGAAATTTCTATTGATCAGCAGAAATTTGGCTCACTTTCTACAGCGAACGTTCATGTGCGATGCACACTCGTGTTTCAACCGTCAACTGCCTTCTCTAAGGACCAGGGGTAGGTCCGTGGGATGGTGGAATGCTCGGGTTTTCGTCTACTTCTTCTAGTGGTACAATTTGTGTTCCCAACATGACTGAATTTCCATTTCCAAAATAATAACTCTAACTAATGAATTTAAATACCTAGGTCCGGATACCCACAGACAATGATCATTCTAAAGAAATTCGAGCCAGAGTTGCTGCTGGGAACCGTGCATATTTTGGACTGCAGAGCCTTCTGAAATCCAGGATCCTTTCTAGGGACCTAAAAGCAAGGATTTATGAATCGATCATAAGATCTATCGTCACGTATGGCTCTGAATGCTGGGTTTTGACCAGCCAAGCCGTGAGCACCTTGGAGTTTTGGGAAAGGAAGGTTCTCAGTCTAATTCTCAGAAGGTTCTAATTAATACCATACGATATGCTGATGATTCGAACCTTATTGCCAGTAGCTTGGAGGACTTGCAAGTGATGTTGGACCGCCTTTACATTAAAAGCATGGAATATGGGTTAGAGTTGAACCCCAAAAAGTCAAAGTACATGGTGGTGAGTAGGTCTTCGTATGTGACTGGTGATTTGTATATGGGCGGCCTTATTGTGGAACGTGTGACCAGATTTGTCTACCTGGGGACCACAGTCGTGGAATCCTGGGACCACTCTGTGGAGGTCAAGTCGCGGATAGAGAAGGCAAGGGCGACATTCATAAGAATGAAACCTTTTCTGTGCCATCGGGACCTAGGCTCTCCCGAGCCTGTACGCCCTCTCTTGTCTATTGTACGTTCATCAGAATCTGGAGTCTATCGAGTGTGGATCTGACCGTCATGAGTACTTGACGAGGAACAGAGACAAATTGTGTCCACCTCCAGTTCGTCTCGCTGCTTCGTGGTCGACGAATCCCATTCAGGTCGGAGCTCGTTTGCTTAATCATTTGCCGGACCACTACCGTAACCTCTCGCAAGCTACCTTCAAGAACCGTATGAAGCGTTTTCTCATAACAGCTGAGTTGTACACTCTCGAGGAGTTTTATGACGTCACTTTTGTGTGAAGGTTATTGATGATTTGTTCTGGTGTCCCCTTACTCTTTGATTGCTTTTATACCTATTGTTGTGTATATAGTTAATTTATATTGTGTAATTTCCTGTTATATTGACGTTTGTAATGCCCATGTAGGTTCTACAAATAAAAAAAATTATTATTATTATTATTATTATTATTATTATTATTAGGCCTGGACATGAAGATGCGCATCGTGCGTTGTTATGTATACCCTGTTCTGCTGTATGGAGCCGAAAGTTGGACTTTGTCTGAGGATACAGAAAGGAGAATACAGGCATTTGAGATGTGGGTCTACCGCAGGCTCCTCCGTATTTCATGGGTGGACCGGGTAACTAATGTTCAGGTCCTCCATGGGATGGGGTGCTCACAGCCTGAATTGCTATATATAGTCAAGAAAAGAAAATTAGAATATCTCGGACACGTATTGAGGAACGAAGAAAAGTATAGGCTCCTGCAGAATGTACTTCAGGGGAAGGTCGAGGGGAAACGTGGACCGGGAAGACGGAGAATTTCGTGGCTGGCTAACCTGCGGAAATGGTTTGGTGTGTCCTCAGTGGAACTTTTTCGCCGTGCTGTGGACAAGAGTGGACTAGCCGAGATGATCGCCAACATCCGGACCGGATAGGGCAAGAAGAGAAGAAGAAGGTTCTAAGGAGGATTTACGGAGCAGTTTGTGACGGTGGAGTTGGGAGGATAAGGAAAAATGCCGAACTGCAGGATCTTTATAGGAGGCAAGGAATAGTTGGGGTCGTTAAGAGTAGCAGGTCTACTAGGCCACATTATGCGAACTAGCGCTGATAGCCAAGCAAGAAGGGTGTTGGACGGTAATCCTGGAGGACGAATGGTTCGAGGAAGATCACGAAAGAAGTGGTTAGAGGACATTGTGAGGTACCTCAATGAACTAGGTGTGAGGCAGTGGAGAAGGAAAACGCAGGATCGTTCAGTCTGGAGACGGATTGCTGAGCAAGTTAAGACTCTCAAAGTGTCGTAAAGCTATGAAAAGAAAAATAATAACTCCACTTTCCTTCAATGTATGTATGGTTTCTACGCTAGGCAATGTCACCTGCGTGTTTTCATACTTGCAATCATCTTCGTTCACCTGACTGGAAACAACCATAGTCAAGCTTAGAATAAATAAAGAGACATATTACCCGAAGGTCAGCTACTCAGGGATAACTCCTCAGTCTCATTCTAGACATCGATCTGTAAGTACCTACTTTCATACAAGATCACTTCCCTTCGTGGTTCAAATCGGAAGATCTAATGAGTATTCTTACTAGTTCTTCAACTCCCCCCATACATAGATACAAGCCTCATTGATTATAGGATAATACATTATTTATTTTTCATAGAATAAAACACCAATTAAACTGTACGCATTAATTAATCAGATTATCCAGATCCCGTAGAACAATACTGTTGCAAATGTCAAAACCATCACCCAGAGAGAAATCTTCACTAGAGCTGATGACGCCGCAGAGGGAAATATTCTCGTTATAATTGTGCGTTTTTATTGACATTCCTACTTTCTCACCTCCTTTCACTTTAAAATCATGAACTTATTATTATTCGTATTATATAAATACCAACAATGATTGACTCCCCCAGTTCCTATTAAAGAATTGTCACATCCACGTTGTTCGCTAACCCGAGTTGAGTCTCTACTGCTCTCCGAAACAACGTAAAAATTAGAATCTGACCACTGCAGATGAAAAAACTTTTGCAGTGTGTTGGGCAGTCCGGCTGAAAAACTCATTCTCAACTCGTCTTCAACTTTCAGTATTCCGAATGGGTAGCTAGTTGAACAACTTTAATAAAAATGAAATATTTTTTTCTCACGTTCAGAAGTTTGAGTGAAAATGAAGTTGAAGGTTCAGTAATATTGAACATATTGATTATATTAATAATGAATAATATTGAACATATTATGTTCATACGCCTATAACTTTGTTTTTCTTATGATGTAAAGAGCTTCTTCAACATTTAGAGCAAAACTCCTTGATGGTAATGAATAACTAGGTCTATAGACATGGAGTGTAATTATGAAAGATACTATACTCAGTAAATTAATTTATTGAGTATATTTCAATAGAAAAAAAGTCTGCCAAGTGGGTGAGGCACATAGCTTCCTCGTATCCTTAACCCAATTGTATGGATGATCCGATGATATGTAGCTTATCTCATCACAATCTCTGACAATTTCATCGAATTCGGGGAATTCAAGTTTGCGCATGCCCACTGGCTACTATCGGTCTGGGGCTATGGTTTCCATACTGGACCATCTTAAATCCAATCCGCATGATTCCTGAAAATGTCAACGAAATTGGTTGAGAAATGTAGAAGTTAAGGCTGTTACAAGGAAATTCACGTTTGCGCATGCGCAGTCGTTACCATCAGTTAGAGAGCAATGATTTTTATAGGGGACCACTTACACCCCAATCCGCAAAACCTCTGAGAATTTCATAGAAATCCTATGGAAAATTAAGAAGTTATGGCTGGAACCAAAATTGTTCAGGAAGGTCTGAAACGTAAAACGCGAGTGGAAATTTTGATTTTGGAGAATATATTTTTTTTTTCAACCTTGAAAAGTGAAAACAAAGTTTCCATTACCTTGGTAGACTCTGAAGCAACAAGAAGGTATTGCGAAGAATCCAAAATGTTTCCATTGTTTTTTTTCGTACCTCTTATGCTTCAATTTGATGTCAATTATTAATTTTCTCGTAGTCTTTCGGGATCTGAGAGCCAGTGATTTTTCCTGGATTGTACTAGAATTGCACTGGAAGCTTCCAGAATTACACTAAGGTCAAAAAACACCAGGGCGGGACTGTGTCCAGCCTGCTTGTAGAATTGTTCCAGTGGAGGCCGCGTGTAGTTAAGGGTTAAGTACGCACTAAGCTCAAGATCATCTACCAGACTAACTCCCAGAGCCTAGAACTTAGGTAATTTATAGAGGTTCCCCACTCTAGAAACTGGGGAAAACCGAAGAGGTGAAAAACCCAAGGAGTTGAAGACCCTGATGATGGTTGACCTCAGCTGGGGAAAATTCTTCGGCTTTGTTGATTTTTATTGGGATAAATTCTACACAAAATATTTAGTTCCTCACATAGGGAAATGTTAGAAACACGATAATAATAATATTTAGGGTTAATAAAGAGGGGCAATATTGTAGGTATGAGATATCAATGTAGGTTCGGAAATCCTCCAAGCTTCCCAATGACAACCATTAGAACATAATGAAAAAAAAAAAAAAAAAAAAAAAAAAAAAAATCATTTTCATTTCCTAACTGAATGTTTAATATAAATATGTACAATAGAAGATACTTTGAGGAATTTCAAAGTTCAAAAATCGACATGGATCGGTTGAATTAATTCTAATTTATTTCTGGGAGAATAATTGTGAGGCCCTTTTCCCAGTTCCCACTGACCAATGATGAAGTTTGGGAGATCGGCATCATTTGGGGCGATTGGTGCATACTAAAGAGAAGTTACTAGATAGATATGCAGTTGTAATAATAAACAGGTTATTGTCAGTCACTTCTGAGGGGTAAAAGGAAAAAACATTTTCAAAACGCCCTAACTTGAAAACGTACGATGTACGGATTGGATAATGGATAGTTATTTTCTCATTTATTTAAAATTGAGACATTTTTTTAGCATTTTTTGACACCACTTACACCTTTGCGGGACCAACCGTTTGCGTAATGAGGATGATTTATTTCCTAATTAGTGAATGTTCATAATTTTTTTTGTAAAATTTGAAAATAGTACCACCCAGATGATAAAAAATTTTAAATGCCCGTTTGTCGTGAAATTTAATGGAACACATGGACGCCAGCTAGGCTAGGTCTCTAGAGCGTTGTAGAACCAAATCCCCCCACCTGGCAAATCATGCTCCTGGTTCTTAGAAGGTAACTGCGTTACTCAGTGTTGAACGAATGATTAGTCAGAAACACGAGGGTGAATACTGCCGTGTTAAGCCAGATAGTCGTATGACTTCACCCAACTTTTAGGAAAAGGTTACTTTGTGGCCAAATAACTCTTTCACGGGATTATTGACATTTTCATGTCTTTGCTTTAGCACACAAACTGAAAAATCGTCACGAAAACTAAGCAAGTCTTGCTCACGCGACCAATAAATTAATAAAATAGACTCACTGTGTTGCGTAGAGAACAATCAACTGTTTTCCTACTTCACTACCTTGTTGTGTAGTGGTTGACATGAAAATGTCCCAATGTGTTGCAGACTCGTATGCAAGCATTTGATTTCATATGAATGGTGGATCATTCTTTGGTATCATACTGTAGCATGCAACATGTTTATGAACTAAATTAATGATGATTTGAAGTAATATTTTTCCTCCTTTTGTCACAAGTGAAAATCAGTAGCCGAATTGATTTCTGGCGTAAAAATTAAACACTTTTTAATGTAAATTGTCAAAAAACGGTATAACATTTTTCCATTCTTATCTTACTTATATTTAAGCCAGATATACTGAAGTCGTATCACGATTTTGCTTGCACTAAAAGTCGTATCTATGATTGATAAAACCCGAGTATAAAGTAAACCCGATGTTACGACTATTCTGTCATAAATTCGTAACCATGAGACTTTGGAATGCTAAGCACATTTTAATTCCTGCAACTTTATAATTATCTTTAAATAAAAAAAACCATTTCACCTTAATGATTTTGTCAAAGTTAACGGTATTTCATATCTGTGTTCAGAGTGTAAGAAAAAACAGCTGAATCAATAAATAAACAGTAAGGAAGGTTACTAAAGTCACCACTAGATGCCGAGTTTTCAGAGGTAAAAAGTCGTACCATGCCGATTCAGAATGCAAGAAGTCGTATCGTCGAAATACCAAGGCCGATTCCCGTATCAGAGTCAAGATACGAGTTTTCTTCTTCCGAATCGCTTTGATACGACTAGTTTCTTAACGAAATCAAGTTAGCACGCCGTAACGCGAAAATCGGGAGGTTCTTTAGAGGCATTTCTAGTACAGATACGACTCTAAAACTCCGAAAATCGATAGAAATGTACCCCCAAAACCCCGGACACCAATAACTTAATTTGATCTACTTTCACGTCACGACTTTCTGGCTTAGCACGGCAGAATAGCATAATATATATTATAATATTGTTGAAGAAAACCACTGATTGGCACAAAAGATAGGACGAGTGTAATTTTCGTTTCAGATCAAAAACACAACAACCACTTTTTCCATATAACAACTCATTAAATTCTAACAAAACATGTGTCCAAGTACTGTAGTTACTCTACACTGCTCCCTCCTGTCTGTTGAGACCTGTCCTCAGGTCGGAGTTCTGCTTTGGCCAAGCGATTCGCATGCAATCGACGGATTTTCCTCCCCATCTGTACATCGAAAAGTACATCATTATGGCGTTTCTTTATCACCCAAGGTCCGGTCCACATTGGCTGAAGTTTCGGAGAGAGACCTCTGATGCGTTTAGGCTCGTACACCCACACCCAGTCATTTTCCTGATACGGTGCCTTCCTCGCACGGCGGTCAAAGGTCTCCTTTTGAGTTCGCATCTTCAGTTGAGCCTCCTGCCTAGCGAAATTCCGAACCTGGTCGAGTTGTGCCCGGAGTTTCAGTGCATAGGGAGTATCCAAAGCTTTAGGCTGATGAGGGGGGCGCACCAGATTTTCCGGCAAATGGAGATCCCTTCCGTACATCACCTGAGCTGGTGAAAATCCAGTGGTACTGTGGGGTGTAGAACGATAAGCCATGAGAAATAAGGGAATTTTCTCGTCCCAATCGTTTTGATTTTTTCCCACAAACATGGCTACATGTTTCGTTAGCGTCCTGTTCAGCCGTTCCACTAATCCTGCTGATTGTGGATGAAGAGCGGTGGAGCGTGTACGATGCATTCCCAATACATCCCCTACTTCCTTCACCAACTTCGCTTCGAAGTTTCGTCCCTGGTCTGTGTGAATTTCAAAGGGCACTCCCGTTCGACTGAACACTTGTTCCACCAATGCAGAAGCAATTGTTGAAGCTTCTTGGTTTGGAAGTGCAACAGCTTCTGGCCATTTTGAAAAGTAGTCAGCTGCGACAAGCACATATCTGTTTCCCCTTCTTGTTGTCGGAAATGGCCCTAATATATCCACCCCAATCCTCTCGAACGGTGCTCCCACTGTCATCTGTTGGAGTGGTGCTGGGTGGGTTCGTCCCGGTCCCTTGAATCTCCGGCAAACATGGCATGTTCTGCACCAGGAGCGCACATCTGAAGTCATGCCTGGCCAGAAATAACTTTGTCTCACCCTGGCGAGAGACTTCCAAAATCCAAAATGACCCCCTGTTGGAGAATCATGGCACAGGGTCAAGACATTTGCAATTTTACTTTCTGGAACTACTAGCTGCCTCCTGTGTGAGTTGTCTTTTTCTAGCCATACATGATACAGTTTTCCACTGTGTACCTCCAAAGAGTCCCAACGGCTGATCAATTGCCGAAATTTCGGGTCTGCTTCTTTCAACTTTTCATGATGTGGGCGATTGCCATTACATTTCCACTTGATAATTTCCTGTAGTGTAGAATCATCCTGGAAGTTGTCATCTTGTGGTAGCAATTCCACTACGTGCAAATCAAGAGTTGAATCGATCTTCTCTTTTTTTTGGCAAAAAGTACAACCATCACCGCAAGGGCGACGGGATAAGCCATCGGCGTTTCCATGCTTTGCACCTGCTCGGTGTACTATTTGAAAGTTATAGCTTTGTAACTTTTCGAGCCAGCGTGCCAATTGCCCTTCTGGTTGATGGAACGACGTTAACCACGTAAGGGCTGCATGGTCGGTTCTTAAAATGAAATGCTTACCATACAGATATTGATGGAAATGACTGATAGAGCGGATGATGGCCAACAATTCACGTCTTGTAGCGCAGTAATTTTTCTCTTGTCTCGACAAAGTCTGGCTGAAATAGGCAACCACATGTTCCTTTCCATCAGCATGCTGCGATAAAACTGCCCCAACCGCATGAGCACTTGCATCACAGTCCACCATGAAGGGCTTGGACAAATCTGGAAAAGACAATATTGGGGATGAAGTCATCGCATCTTTCAGCTGATTGAAACTTACATCGCAGGATTCACTCCACACATATGGAATGTCTGCTTCAGTGAGGTATGTCAGAGGCTTAGCCACGTCAGCAAAGTTCTTCACGAATCTTCTGTAGTATGAACAGAATCCAAGAAAGCTGCGCAACTGCTTTTTATCTTGGGGTACTGGCCACTCTCTGACTGCTTTGGTCTTGTCTGGATCTGTTTTTACACCCCTTTCAGATATTAGGTGGCCTAAATATCTCGTTTCCTTCTTGAAAAAGCTGCATTTCTTTCCATTTACTTGAAGGTTTGCATTTTGCAAGCATTGCAGAACCTTTTCAAGTTTTTCCAGAACTACATCAAAACTGGGACCATGAATGATCAAATCATCCAAGTAGATTAAGGCAAGTTCTGAGGGTACCACTGCCTCCATCAACCGTTGAAAAGTTGCCGGAGCATTGGTTAAACCAAATGGCATAACCTTAAACTGCCATAACTCTTTTCCATATATACTGAAAGCAGTCTTCTCTTTGTCCTCGGGCTTCATCTCCACTTGCCAGTACCCACTCTTCAAGTCCAGCACGCAGAACCATGCAGACCCACCTAAAGCATCCAGCAAATCCTGAATGCAGGGCAAGGCATATGAGTCTTTTTTCGTCATTTTATTTAACTTTCTGTAGTCCACACAGAATCTCGTTGACCCATCTTTCTTCGGCACTAGAACTACCGGCGAAGCCCATGGGCTTTTAGAGGGTTCAATGACGTCCTGCTCCAACATTTCCTTGAGGAGGGTACTTATATGGTCATACTGTGAGAAGGGTATGCGTCTTGGGGCCTGCTTCAGAGGATGAGCATCACCTGTATCTATGGCATGTTGAACCAAGTGAGTACGTCCAACTAGCTTTCCTTCTGATGCAAATGATGCTTGAGACCTTCTGAGCAAATCAGTTAACTTGTTCCATTCAATTGAATTCGGAACTAAATCTGACTTGGTCAACGCATTATGTACCCACTCTGGTTGGCTTCGCTGCTCAGAACCTGCTCCTACTTGAACCGCCTGGTTTTCAAGAGATCCCAGCTTGTCAGAGAATCTTGAAATTCTAATTTGGAGAGCTTGTTCTGCACATTGCCATCGCCTTCTGAGGGGTATCTCACTTCCATGAATTTGCAGAGACAATCGGGCCAAATTGACACAAGCATTGACCCTCCGAAGGAAATCCAAGCCTAGAATTGCCTTGTCTCTAATCTTGGCTATCAGAAAAGTGTGGTTCACTTCCTTCTTTCCCAACTGTATCAGTATAGAACATTTTCCTAGGACCGGCATCTCCTGGCCAGATGCAGTATGTAGGCTGGGGTAACTGGAAGGGTGTACTGTTGAACAACTATTCCTAGCCACATCTGGACGAAGGATTGAAACTGTGGCTCCTGTGTCAACAAGTAAGAAGCATCCACGTTTGCCCACCTTAGCTTCTACGAATAAGGCCTCCTCCTTGGTTCGGGCAGTTTTTATAAATGCGCAATGTGGGCCATTTCTTCCTGGAGCCTGGGCAAGGCCCACTTCCGAGGCTCCATTCAGTTTTCCGACTCGGACTCCACAACATTTACACGACCTGACGTCTTCTTGCTATGAGGGCATTTTGAGCGAATGTGACCCTTCTCATTGCATCCCCAACACTCCGGTTCTGAAATGGACAACTCCTTCCTGGAATAGCTCTGCCCTTCCATCAACTGAGCCCTTGTCAAAGCATCTTGTAGTGTTCTAGGTGCATAGCAGGATAAAATTTTCTTAGCCCCTTGATCTCGCAAACCTCTCAAAAAAGCGTGTAAGGCTACTTCATCCCTACATTGTTCTGGCCAATTGGGCGTAGCTAATCTTACAATGCGCTCTATGTCTAAAGCAAACTCAGCAAGAGACTCACCTGGCCGTTGTTCCTTGGACTGTAATTCACTTTGCCACTTGAGAGACAAATGCTCTTGACCGAACCTGAGCTTTAGAACAGTACTGAGGCAAATAAAATTCATCCGGTCTTCTTGTGGTACCATTGCCAATACCACTCCAAGAGCAGGCCCTCTAAGAGCACTGGCGAGTTTTTGGCCCTTACGCTCCTCAGACCAACCATTAGCCGCAGAAACGATATCCAGATGACCAGCAAAATCTTCCCACGAGGTTTTACCCTCATAAATCATAAGAGAACCCTCGTGAGATACTGGTTTTTGTCTTAAATTCATGATTTGCTGTTGTACTTCTAACAAGGTTGAACTGACATTTGTTTCCAGCAGTGGAATACTTGATGACGTAGATGGAATTGGCTGAGCAAAGACTGATTGCCTCAACTGCATATTTTCTTGTTCCAACTGTTGTATTCGTCTTTTGAACTCCTCTAATTGTTGATTTATTAGTTCTAACGAATGGTTGGTATTCAGCTGAGCTTGATCCTCTACAACAGGTTGAACAGAGTCCATCAGAGAAGGTGTGGTACTCAGTTCTCGATCATTTGAGATTGTTCTTGGTACTTCATCCTCGTCAACAACAGCATGTTGACGGGTAGATATGGTGCGTCTCGTTTGTTGTCGGCGATTTGACATTTTGATCCCGGACGAGCCCCCAAATGTTGAAGAAAACCACTGATTGGCACAAAAGATAGGACGAGTGTAATTTTCGTTTCAGATCAAAAACACAACAACCACTTTTTCCATATAACAACTCATTAAATTCTAACAAAACATGTGTCCAAGTACTGTAGTTACTCTACAATATATTACAATATAATTTATGATATATTGTATTATAAACCTTCGCTAAGGGATGTGAGACAAATTTCAGTTGATCTTTTTCCCTTTGTTCGAATAGAATTTCATGTCACTCACTAGTGCTTCCAATGTTTAGCTGATAAGAACTTTCTGTCAAAATTAACTTAACTCTGCGCGATGCTGAGGTTGGGAGGCACTAATAATGGAAAACGCTGCAAATTATTACACAGTGGTTTATGATTTTTCTATATAGATCACTCGTCTGCAAAGCCACCAACCATCCAACATGAAGAAAAACATCGATCTAATTTCGATCAGCTGAAATTTGAACGGAGATTAGGCCTCTTTTGCGATTCACACTCGTGTTTCTGGTTTATCGTCGTTCAACTTTTAAATTCTCGTAGGGAGCGAACGGTTTGTCCTACAGGGCTCCGCGTGGTCTCAAAAAATTCTAAAAATTCCATACTATTTCAAATTGATGGAAAAACAATACCTTTATATCAAAATTTGTTGAGTTAGGGCGTTTTCAAAATTTCAAAATTCATTTTTCGACCCTTAGAAGTGACGTACATCAACCAAAATCCTCGGACACAACTAGACCCCAAATGGAGCATACATACCAAATTTCATCAAAATCAGTCAATGCTAAATGGGGGAAGTGCCGCGTACGGCGTACGGCGGACGGACGGCCAAATTTTTATTCGATTTTTGGATTCTACGTAACTTGAAACGTAAACCAACAAATTTTGAGGGGGTGTTAAAATTTTTTTTTCTTGGTCGATTCCAAAGGTTCATTATTGAAAATAATAAACCAAAACCGGGAACTTTGCAGACGGGTGGTGTTTACAGTGTAATAGTTTGCAGCGTTTCAGCTTTGTCCTGACTCCACAGCTAAATTTCACTCACAATGCAACCATTAAACTTTGCAAAACATCCCCGTGAATCGTTCATCTTTGTGTCGTCGAGAACATTATTCTTCCTAGACGTCGGGATCCGAAGAAGAAGACCCTCGTGCCTTGCAGAGGCTCCACGTGTCAATGGCTGAGCGTCCGACAAGCCCCTGGCTTTTGTCGCACGCTTCCTTTCCCCTGTCCGGATGACAAATTACAGTTGTTGCTTTATTCCCCGGAGAATGGATGGAAGAGGATCCTCATTTTTAGTCGGAACACGTCGACACTTGAGACGGAGCTCGGGTCTTCGCCACAAAGATTTAACTGAGTATATTTCTTCCCTGACGCTATCGTAGTTGAAGGTAAACTGACCCCGAGATGAGTGAGGCAGGCGAAATATCTTACGCATTGAGGATCAAATCCTGGAGATATCGGTCTCAACTAACGAAGCTCAATGATCGCATGAAAACTCAGCAAATATTTAACTGGATATGTTGCAACTAAGTTCACCTAGAACTTTTGAATAACAAGGTATTTCTGGTAGGTACTTTCGGCTAGAATTTACTTGAATGTTAACCTTGGAATCTTCAATCATCATCAGGGAACTGGAAACCTTCTTCTCTTCAGAGACTTAAATTAAATGAATGTTGTTCCATTGTAAAAACTATAATTGTTCTTAAATAGTAATCTTTTAATGTTGAAGAATTAAAATTAAAAAAAAAATTATGAAAATAATTTTTAAAATTCTGAAAAGAAAATGGAAAGTGCCATTGCATTTAACTTTGGTGGATTCTGAGAGAGACCTTGGGGATGGCTTTGAAGGTCTCATGAGTAGTCTGCAGTTCCCTTTCCTACAAATTCAGAATGGTCTGGAATTTAATAAAATTAATTCCTTTTTCTTAACGTCCCTCATAAAATGTTAAGACGTCAACAATGTTAGGTAGGGATACTATTAATGGAAGGCACATCCTCTCGTGAGAGAAATACTTCTGAGTGTCCATCGACATCATCAAAATCTGTCGGGTTTACGGTCATTATGGAATCGTAAAAAAGGAAGTTGCTGTCAATGAAGCCAAGAAAGCATGTCTAGAATCAATCACTGCCAACGTACTCATACGCTCCGACTTTCTGCCTCTCATAAAATCTGCAGCATCGACGAAATTGAAATGGAATGAGATGGATCATCAGAAATTATGGAACAATAAGAAAGATGTTGGTACAATGGGCCCACTTGCGCAGCCCACTGGGAAATTTTTATTGGTCGTAGGTTGAATCATTATTCTTTCTATCCTTTCGACTTTTTCACCTGGCCCGATTCGTTAGGTTTTTTTTAGCAGGTACAGGTACGATTATTTTGGGCGCTTCGGTACCAATTTTTGGTCTGATAATGTTGAAATTAGCAGTTCATATGACTAATCCAACAGTGAAGCTATTATAGAAATAAGAGGAGTTATGTTTTGAAAGGAAGTTCGACAAATACGTTTTGTTGAGGCCAAATATATTTTCAAGTTATTAAGAATTATTTTTCTTCGAATTAATTCCGTTATACGAAAAAAAACCACGACTTATAGATGATAAATTCAATGTTTCTTCCAAGCCTGGTCGTGTGACTCCCCAAGGAGCGCCTGGCGGTGGGTTAATCAAGAAAAAGACCCGAACCTGAGTCGAATCGACCAAATAAGAATAATATTCTTCCGACTCCACAAATTCATCAATTGCACTAAATGTTTAAATTTGTATTTGACGCCCATGATGCGTCGTTGATAAAAGAAAAAAAAATTAAAAATAGTTGTGTAATAATTTTCAGCGATGTTTTGACCCTCGAAAAAGAACAAATTCCAAGTTAAACGCTACCTAACTACACTAACTGAGTTTCCGTTGATTACCCATTATTTCAACCACTTTTCCTTCTCTCTTCTTATTTCCGCCGAAAAGCTATATCTCCAAAAAAAGATTGGACGTGCCATTAGGTCGACAGAGTGATGAATGCTTACCCCCTCCACCTCGCCCTCGACTCACGAGATAACTGCGTCATTAAGTTAAGGTACCACGCTTTTTCATTTATTCCGGAGCCCAACACCCCCCACTACCGTCCCAAGTACTTAGAAAATTAGCAGCCTCGTGATAACTATGAAATATGATTCATCCTCTAAATGCTACGATCATAAAAGTAATTAAGCACTAACGATTTCTACTGTCGTGGTAATTATTGTATACAGTTAGGACAGGAGGAACGGCGCACGATATTATTGGGAATTGCTACAAGAATTGAGTGCTTCTGAGACCGGCTTCCGTGCTTCTTCCGTTGGCTAGCCTGATCCCAAGCTTTCTGCTGATGTGGAGGCACTATTGGTGATTTTGTGAACAAAAAACCTACTCTTCTCAACAGGTGACCTCACAACAACGAGTATGAAGTTAATATCTTAGACGCCGAGAGTTGGTTTATAAATACGCCCTTGAGTTTGGTTATATACTTCAATATGAGAAGTAAGATAGAGGTGACTGGGCACAGTTCTATGCTCGTAGAAGATCTACAGGGGTTTATTCCAAATATTGATAAAAATACGTCAAGGTGACCATACGCATGCAAAGGGTATTGTAACAAGAACTTGCAAATATTGTGACAGTAGAAGCGGCTAGCTTGTTCGCTGCACTGGTCACTCTTCAGAAGAATACTGAGTCTCGAACACACTTGGGCTCGTTTTACACTGCCAAAACAATTGTTTTACCTTTATGTTTCAACCTTTACGTTCAGTTGTGCTAACATTACACTACTAATTGTAATGTTAGCACAACTGAACGTAAAGGTCTACAACATCTAAAACTTCGCCTCTTCGACAGAGGGACGGGGCGGAGCAATTTCATAAAAACCGAATTCTGGGGATGGTTGATGTCGAACTAATTGATTCGCCGGAATTTAATTTGGATCCGACGGCTCTGGAATGACGATATAACGAAGGGCCTACGTCTCCGAGTTGACTTTTTTCATTCTGCCACTCGTGCACGATATCGATCTATCAATAACCGTAGAGTTCCATGCTTGGAAATCATTGATTTACATAGATGAAGCGACAGTTGCCGCCAACAGACAGGGAATATGATAGAGAAGAAGTGGGATCGCGTGAAGCTTCTCCCATGTATACCGGGTGTCCCAGAAGTTATGGTCCACCCTCCGGCATTTCCGTATTTAATTACGTAATAAAATGGGCCCAACGCCATTTTTCATATTTTTTTGTAAAGAATTCAGAAAAAATACTTTTGCGCAAAAAAATTGCGCGCAATTGACACTAACTTTGTTTTTTCAAATGGGAACCCCCATTTTTTATTGCAGATTCAGATTCTACGACAAATTTCATGAGAAATTCATACCCGAACCGATGTTTTTCATTGCGCACAACTGGTGACCAGGGTGCGCAAAAGTGAATTTTTTTTAACCCCAAGTGTGGCACATTTTTTTTCATTATTTTTGACGCTGAATCACGTGGTGAGGTCCTTTCTTCGATTTCATTGTTATTTTTCCAAATTTAGAAGGAAAAATAATGTTTTTGGACTTAATTTTCCCGGCTATGGCAGGATTAACAATAAATTCCTCTCATCTAAATTTTAAAAAATGTTGGAAAGTAGGTGGGTACTACTTTACTACTTTAATGTAAAAAAAAAATCAATAAGCTTTTTTAATTTCATTATTACTATCTTACTTTTTTATTACTACTTTTTTTCGGAGATTTTGTAACTTAAAAATTTTTTTTTCAACATTAAAGTAGGTAAGTACCTACCTACTTTCCAATATTTTTTTTAAAATTTAGATGAGATAAATTTATTTTTAATCTAGCCATAGCCGGTCCCCAGCCCGTGTTGCGGAAAGGGGAGAAAAAATAAAGTCCAAAAACATAATTTTTCCTTCTAAATTTTTAAAAATAACGATGAAATCGAAGAAAGGACCTCACCACGTGATTCAGCGTCAAAAATAATGAAAAAAAATTTGCCACACTTGGGGTTTAAAAAAATCCACTTTTGCGCACCCTGGTCACTTTGCGCGCGAAAAGTACAAGTTGCACGCAATGAAAAAAATCGATTCGGGTATGAATTTCTCATGAAATTTGACGTAGAATTTGAATCTGCAATAAAAAATGGGGGTTCCCATTTGAAAAAACAAAGTTAGTGTCAATTGCGCGCAATTGTTTTGCGCAAAAGTATTTTTCCTGAATTCTTTACAAAAAAATATGAAAAATGGCGTTGGGCCCATTTTATTACGTAATTAAATACGGAAATGCTGGAGGGTGGACCATAACTTCTGGGACACCCGGTATATCGTTGGCCTAGAGCAATAGAAGGTTATCTCAAAACATATTGTTTAGTAATGCATGCATTCCAGGGGCCGTCCCTTTGGATAAGCATTAGGTAACCAGTTGGTAAGCGAAAAAACTTTTCACTAGATGTAATATATCAAGTATTTTAGGCAAGAAATAGTGATCCCCCCACTTCACCTATATATCTTTTAAAAACCATGATCTACGGTACCCAACATGCGAGTTCGAGTTCACCCCCCCCCCCCCCCCCCCGCGCCAATGGTACCAGTCTGGCACTAAAGCGGAAATACGTCGTAACGTTGAAATTTCATTAAATTAAAGGAAAAACAATACCTCTATATTGCAATTTTTTGAGTTAGAGCGTTTTCAAACTTTCAAAATTCATTTTTGAACCCTTAGAAGTGACCTAGATCAACCAAAATCTTCGGGGCACAACTAGACCCCAAATGGAGCCTACATACCAAATTTCATCAAAATCGGTCAATGCTAAGTGGCAAAAGTGCCGCGTACGGCGTACGGCGGGCGGACGGACAAATTTTCATTCGATTTTTGGATTCTACGTACCTTGAAACGTAAACCATCAAATTTTGAGGGGGTGTTAAAAAAAATTTTTTCTTTCTTGGTCGATTCCAAAGGTTCATTATTGAAAATAATAAACCAAAAGCGCTCTGCGTGGGCTGATTCGAATTAGACATGAATCCAAAAACGTCAATCTGGAAGTACTCCGAAGCGAACTAGTTTCCATTTCAATTTTATTTCTCTCTCAAGTAACAGAGCGCCCAGTATAATCCCGCATACGCCCTTTCTCGCTAAAACTATGAATATAGAGTTCGTGATACATACGATTGGGCCACCGGTTCAACCATCAAGTATTCCGACATTTAAACAACGCATCGGAGAAGCAGTTAACAACGTCCGTTCGACCGAATCTTCCGCTTAAAAGCTCCCAATTAAAATTTAATAACGGCCTTTCGATTCGGTGCAACCACGCGGGAGAGTAATTGGATAATACATTGCCGAAAAAAGAACACCGAGCAGATATATAACACGAAAAGCCATCCGTGCAGCATGAATTAATGAGCGAATTTTCAAAGAAATCTTTCAGTTGAAGGTATGGTTAGGAAAAGGAACAATGGAGTTGAAATTTCTTTTTACACGATTCTTGTTTTTTTCCATTTTTAGTATACCATACCATCATACTGTAAGCACAGGGTATACTTTGAAGATGTTAGGAGTCCATATTCATGTTCTACTCGTCTCTTCGAACTCATAGAGTACCCACACGGCTACTGCATTTCTGGGTAAGTACAACAAATACACGCATGTTTTCATTATACATTTTCATTGTGATTTTTGGAAAAACGTCAGGGGTCGTTTCAGAATGTTCCAAAACGGATTTCAGTAAAAAAAAGTTTTCGAAAAAGTCCATTCTAAAAATTATGAGGCCATTGCAATAGCTTCATTTTCCTTGAAAATTCGCTAATATTCCAGCGATAAACTTCGGAAATTTCCTATTCTTCGAGAGGTCTGCTTGACCGTCACCAGAAACGGCACCTCCTCCACTGATATTATCAACATTTCAGTCAAACCACAATACAGGTGTAGTTCGAGACGAAAGTTATAGGTTGCTCTGGGTGGTCTCATTCGATTCTAAACATTCAATTCCGATTTAAATTGGTGAAAAAACAACACCTTTATATCGAGAGTTTGCGAGCTGGGGCGTTTTGAAAATCACAACCCCTAAGAAGTAATGAACTAGGTCCTAAATGGAGCCGGTACCCCAATTTGATCAAATTCGGTCAATGGTAACTGAAAAGGCTTGCGTACGACGGACGGACGGATTTTAGCAAGGAACATGCTTTAGCCATCTCGTAATTGGGCAAAAACGTGACGAAACCGTGGAACAAAAGTAGCAGTAGTAGTAGGAAGTAATGATTTCCACTTACAACCGACCCGTTTCTAGGGAAATGTATCGCCGCTAGTTTTCATCCCTCGAAAATTGTTCGCCACTCGTTGAAAAGCCCTCAATTTTTGCGTAAATTATATACTGTTGGGTACCGAGTGGTCTGAACAGAAAAATAATAAACCTTTATGATTTTTTTCGCTCGATTCCAAAGGTTCATTATTGAAAATAACAAACCAAAATAAGTGCACAAGGTTCGAGGTAGTTTACTTGTAAACAAGTTTGTCTTGTTCACTAATCAGGTCACTCACAAAGTAGAGAAGTCAAAGAGTTACGGTCTTTGTGTGCCAGGCAGTGCTTCACTCAGGTCCAACTTTGGTCAATTTCGGATAAATGAGAAGATTCAATCGCGGGGCCGGCCCGAAGTTTGGTAAACGATGTTACCAAGTGTTTCTACCAGCTATCGGATGGCCGATGGCCGGAGGATATTACGTGAAATTCTTATACGTGAAACTCGAAGTTTCTTAACGTGGTTTGGCAAGTGAATCTCGACCATTGACCACATTGTTTTTGGGTATGTAATTATATTATGAACAGAACAATGAGGTATTATTGTTTGATATTGTCTTAAGTATGTGAAGAATGACCCAAGAGAAAAGCTTGTCAGAGTAATCGGAGGCGGAGTTTAATAAATCTGTTTTTTTGTTGTTTTGTTTTGCTTTTATTTTCGATTTATATTATTATTATCTTTAAGTATTATGTGGTCATAATAAACCAGATACCAACAAAGGTAAGTTGGTTACCAATATCCAAGACAGTACTCTATATGGATCGGATAATTTGAAAATCTCACTATTAGGTAGCATAGTTTAGTGAAGAGAAGGTAGGGTACGATAGTTTTCAAATACAGTTCACTAGTAAATCAATATGTCATCCATAAGCATGGTAAAGTCACCTGTGTGAAATCAGCCCTAGAACCCTGCCGTAGATTTCAGGCGCGTATAGACTGACCCGCAACACACCCCGGTCCCGCGGCCGTCTCGTTCCGTTACAACAAAACTTCTGATCAACTTCTCAAATTCATCGAAAAACCAATCTCCTCTGCTATTTTCTCTATGATGGCTGAAGCCTGTAGAACTGTATATAAAAAAAATATCAGCATTAATAATTCTTGCTATTAAGTAGGTAGTCTATAAGTAGGTACAATAGATCTGAAGAGTCAAACATACTGTTTTGTCCATTACTTTCTTTTATGAAAAATTCCCACCCACCATATTATAGTACATTGTTGAGAACACTTTGCTCTAACATGTACCAGAGTTTGGAGCGATTTGAAGACGACTATGTTTTGTGGGGTGCGAAAATGTCTGTTATTTCGACTGACATAACCTGTTGCTAAACATCAATCAGCCGTAACTTCCCTCCTACCCAACCTAAATCGACCGAATTTCGATATAATGACTACCAGTTGTGTAGGAAACATCCCAGAATTTGGTGCATGTAGCTCAGTGGTAAGTACCCAGTCATACATGATTTATGCGTGAAAACGTACGTACGGCTGATTTCTCACATGTGAGCCACCAGTTTGGTAGCCGAGGTTCTATAATCATAAATCCACGACGACACTAGGGAGTTTACAAAAAGTAGTCACCTTCATATCGTACCTAACTATGGTGGATGTTAGAGCAACGACCCTCAACAATATGCTAAAATTTGGTGGACGGGAATTTTGAAGAAAAAAAGTAATGGATTATTCTTCAGATCTATTGTACCTACCTACTTGAAAACAATAATTAATGCTGAAGCAACTCGTTTTATATAGTTCTACAGGCTTTAGTTATAACACACCTTGTAGACAATTGTACATGAGATTGGTTTTTCGATGGATTTGAGAACTTGTATGAGAATAAAAGAGAAGAAAAAAGTCTGCCAAGTGGGTGTGGCACATAGCTTCCTCGTAACCATAACCGGATTGTATAGATGATCCGATGCATAGTAGTTAATCTCAAAACATCAATTTCTAAGTACTTTCCACTACCCTCATAGGGGACCATCTACACGCCAATCTGAACAATCCTGAGAAATTTCGTCGAAATCGGATAGAAAATGTAGAAGTTATGACTGTTGCAAGGAATTCACGTTTGAACATGCGCAGAAACTACTATTAGTCTGGGGGAGATGATTTTCATAGGGGACCATCTACACGCCAATGTAAACAATCTTAGAAAATTTAATCAAATTCGAATGAAAAATGACCATTTACAACCTAGTCCGCATAGTCCCTGAAAATTTCATCGAAATCGGATGGAAAATGTGGATGTTATGGCTGTTACAAGGAATTCACATTTGCGCATGCGCAGCGGCTACTATCAGTACGGGGGTGATGATTTTATTGGGGGACCGTCTAAACACCAACCCACACTATCTATGAAATTTTCATCGAAATCGGACAATAACTTCGTATAGCTATAGTATAGCCGGTTACAAGGATTTCATGACAGACAGACAGACATACACGGAACCAAAATTGTTCAGAAACATCTGAAACGTAAGACGCGAGTAGAAATTTCGATTTTGGGGAACTTTGTTTTCACTTGAAAAGTGAAAACAAAGCTTCCGCTACCTTGGTACACTCGGAAGCAATATGAGAAGTTATTCCTAATGGACCGAAACGGTCGAGGGACACATGATGTGTTGCGGGTCAGTCTATACGCGCCTGAAATCTATGGCTGGGGATCTAGGGCTGATTTCACACAAGTGAAAGAGTCGGATGATAATTTGACGTCATTCCCGATGTCACTGGATAGCTATTGAGCCCTCTCACTTGTCTCTTCTGATAAACACTTATCTAGTTCAACAGCAAGCATGGAAGCATTATACCGTAGGCTCTTAAATACTTGTTGAAATATTAAAGCGCTATTCTCTTATCATATAAAACGATAATAATTATGTTAATTACTATACATACTTAATTACTATGTTATCTAGTTCAGAGAATCTAATCCGTTAATGGCATTACATGTTATTATGTTCTTGCGTGTTAAAATGATGCAAACATGCAATTCCAGAGTACTGATTACGTGTAAAGAATGCAGAGTCGTGCGTCAGAGATACATGCAAATCGTGTGCAATACTTCACCGAGTCTCAATCAACTAAGAGAAACGTCACTGGAAGGGTAGGTACCTGCAATGAAAAAAAAAAAAAAAAAAAACATTATCATCGAATAATTGTGATGTAGTTGTGTGTTTCATCAAACAAAAGTGATCAAATTGTGCGAATTTCATCAAATAAAATTTATTTTTTTCCTTACGCCATTTGAAGAGTTTTCTTTCAAACAGGCTTATATCCAGTTTTTACAATTTTGGTTTATTATTTTCAATAATGAACCTTTGGAATCGACCAAGAAAAAGTTTTTTTAACACACGCTCAAAATTTGATGGTTTACGTTTCAAGGTACTTAGAATCCAATAAATCGAATAAAAATTTGGCCGTCTGTCCGTCGTACGCGGCACTTTCACCACTTAGCATTGACCGATTTTGATGAAATTTGGCATGTAAGCTCCATTTGGGGTCTAGTTGTGCCCCGAAGATTTTGGTTGATGTAGGTCACTTCTAAGGGTTCAAAAATGAATTCTGAAATTTTGAAAACGCCCTAACTCAAAAAATTTTGATACAAAGGTATTGTTTTTCCTTCAATTAAAGATAGTATAGAATTTTTTGAGACCACGCGGAGCCTTGTAGGACGACCTGTTCGCTCCCTACGAGAATTTAATGGTTGGATTTACGATAAATCAGAAACACGAGTGTGAATCGCAAAAGAGGCCTAATCTCCGTTCAAATGTTAGCTGACCGAAATACGATCGATGTTTTTCTTCGTGTTGGATGGTTGGTGGCTTTGCAGACGAGTGATCTATATAGAAAAAAATAAACCATTGTGTAATAATTTGCAGCGTTTTTTTTTTACGGATTCTGAATCTTTAGGTTGAGGCTTATCACCTCACGAGTTCAGTTCCTTCCGAAACGGTTTGAATCCAGCTTTAAAAGCTAGCTAAAAATCAGGTTTGCCGACAAAACGGCTTATACCCTTGCATTAACAATTTTTTTTTGTTTGAGGGGGGGGGGGGGTTGGATTCTACATCTATCTACCTTGAAACGTAAACCATCAAATTTTGAGAGAGGTTAGAATATTTTTGTGAACCCTTTGAAAGAAAACACCTCATTTGGCCATTGGCTATTCCGCCATGCTGCCTCTTGCAGCCCAATGTAGTTTGTATGTCTCCGAGCATCTGGTCTCGTCAGGAAGGAAAACTTTGTCTTATGTCTCCAAGTTGAGGACAGTAAAATAAATGGTCGGTTATCATCTTTGCTGTCGTCTGGCATAGTGAGCAGGTTGGGCTTTCCTTGACTCGAATATTTGGAGGGGGGCGTTAAGGAAATCGTGACCTGTTAGGTTTCGAAAACCTGCCACATACTCTTTGCGCAACAAATCTTGCGAAATGCGATTTTCTTTCTCCAGCAGCCTACTCCATCGTCTACCCTCTGCCGCGCGGCATTGGGCTTCCTTCGTTTTTGACCGACTTCAACGCGCCGAAGGCGCGCGAAAGAGGAGGTACTCAATTCGGATTGTCGTGGGACGACGATTTTTTTTTTTTTTTTGTATGTCCGAGTCGCTTGCATTTCTTTATTCTGGTACCAATCTGTCTGGTTCTTTTTGAAATTTGTTCTACAAGTATCCGTGGTGGTCCCGTTTCAAACAGATTTCATTTTGCTTTGTTAGAAGTATCGAAAATTTGTGAAAGAAGTTGAAAAACGTGGGTCCCGTTTTCGGGAATATTGGTCCGCATTCACTCTTCTTGCCCTGTGACTTCCGAATGAGTCGATGGAGGACCATTTGTGTATAGTCAAATTAAAGGTCTGATTGTAAGCTTTAAAATGATATGCTATATGAAGGGGGTTCCGACAACTAAAAGGTGCTGCGGTGATGAGAAAGGGGGAAATTATACTGGGTTATTCGCTCAGAACCTGCATGAGCCATATCAAACGTGTTTATCAATGCTCGAGTATGTGAGTTTTCCTACCAAATATGAAGGATAATCATAGTACTGTTAGTTAGGTATTCTACCAAGTGGGTGTAGCACATAGCTCTCTCAACACTAATAACATGATTGGGTAGGTAACAGTAGGAGATCGTCAGATCTGCATAGTGCCGTACCAAATATTAGGGATATACTCGTAATAGTACAATTAGGTGATAAGAGGGTATTCTACCAAGTGGGTGTAGCACATTGCCCCCTCATTACTGATAACACGATTGGGTAGGTAACAGTGTAGGAGATCGTCAGATCTGCATAGTGCCGTACCAAATATTAGGGATATACTCGTAATAGTACAATTAGGTGATAAGAGGGTATTCTACCAAGTGGGTGTAGCACATAGCTCTCTCAACACTAATAACATGATTGGGTAGGTAACAGTAGGAGATCGTCAGATCTGCATAGTGCCGTACCAAATATTAGGGACATAATAGTACAGTTAGGTGATAAGAGGGTATTCTACCAAGTGGGTGTAGCACATAGCTCTCTCAACACTAATAACATGATTGGGTAGGTAACAGTAGGAGATCGTCAGATCTGCATAGTGCCGTACCAAATATTAGGGATATACTCGTAATAGTACAATTAGGTGATAAGAGGGTATTCTACCAAGTGGGTGTAGCACATAGCCCCCTCATTACTGATAACACGATTGGGTAGGTAACAGTGTAGGAGATCGTCAGATCTGCATAGTGCCGTACCAAATATTAGGGATATACTCGTAATAGTACAATTAGGTGATAAGAGGGTATTCTACCAAGTGGGTGTAGCACATAGCCCCCTCATTACTGATAACACGATTGGGTAGGTAACAGTGTAGGAGATCGTCAGATCTGCATAGTGCCATACCAAATATTAGGGATATACTCGTAATAGTACAATTAGGTGATAAGAGGGTATTCTACCAAGTGGGTGTAGCACATAGCCCCCTCATTACTGATAACACGATTGGGTAGGTAACAGTGTAGGAGATCGTCAGATCTGCATAGTGCCGTACCAAATATTAGGGACATAATAGTACAGTTAGGTGATAAGAGGGTATTCTACCAAGTGGGTGTAGCACATGGCTTCCTCCTCATCCATAATATAGTTGGGTAGGTAATGGTATAGGAGATCGTCAGAACTGCATAGTGCTGTACCAAATATTAGGGATATAATAGTACAGTTAGGTGATAAGAGGGTATTCTACCAAGTGGGTGTAGCACATAGCTCCCTCGTCATCCATAATATAGTTGGGTGGGTAATGGTATAGGAGATCGTCAGAACTGCATAGTGCTGTACCAAATATTAGGGATATAATAGTACAATTAGGTGATAAGAGGGTATTCTACCAAGTGGGTGTAGCACATAGCCCCCTCATTACTGATAACACGATTGGGTAGGTAACAGTGTAGGAGATCGTCAGATCTGCATAGTGCCATACCAAATATTAGGGATATACTCGTAATAGTACAATTAGGTGATAAGAGGGTATTCTACCAAGTGGGTGTAGCACATAGCTCTCTCAACACTAATAACATGATTGGGTAGGTAACAGTAGGAGATCGTCAGATCTGCATAGTGCCGTACCAAATATTAGGGACATAATAGTACAGTTAGGTGATAAGAGGGTATTCTACCAAGTGGGTGTAGCACATAGCTCTCTCAACACTAATAACATGATTGGGTAGGTAACAGTAGGAGATCGTCAGATCTGCATAGTGCCGTACCAAATATTAGGGATATACTCGTAATAGTACAATTAGGTGATAAGAGGGTATTCTACCAAGTGGGTGTAGCACATAGCCCCCTCATTACTGATAACACGATTGGGTAGGTAACAGTGTAGGAGATCGTCAGATCTGCATAGTGCCGTACCAAATATTAGGGATATACTCGTAATAGTACAATTAGGTGATAAGAGGGTATTCTACCAAGTGGGTGTAGCACATAGCCCCCTCATTACTGATAACACGATTGGGTAGGTAACAGTGTAGGAGATCGTCAGATCTGCATAGTGCCATACCAAATATTAGGGATATACTCGTAATAGTACAATTAGGTGATAAGAGGGTATTCTACCAAGTGGGTGTAGCACATAGCCCCCTCATTACTGATAACACGATTGGGTAGGTAACAGTGTAGGAGATCGTCAGATCTGCATAGTGCCGTACCAAATATTAGGGACATAATAGTACAGTTAGGTGATAAGAGGGTATTCTACCAAGTGGGTGTAGCACATGGCTTCCTCCTCATCCATAATATAGTTGGGTAGGTAATGGTATAGGAGATCGTCAGAACTGCATAGTGCTGTACCAAATATTAGGGATATAATAGTACAGTTAGGTGATAAGAGGGTATTCTACCAAGTGGGTGTAGCACATAGCTCCCTCGTCATCCATAATATAGTTGGGTGGGTAACGGTATAGGAGATCGTCAAAACTGCATAGTGGCGTACCAAATATTAGAAATGAAATAGTACAGTTAGGTGATAAGAGGGTATTCCAGCAAGTGGGTGTAGCACATAGCTCCCTCGTCATCCATAATATAGTTAGGTAGGTAATGGTATAGGAGATCGTCAGAACTGCATAGTGCCGTACCAAATATGAGGTATATAGTACAACTCGGTAATGAGAGGGTAATCCACCAAGTGGGTGTAGCACATAGCTTCCTCGTCATCCATAATATAGTTGGGTAGGCAATAGTATAGGAGACTGCCATAACTGCGTAGTGCCGTACCAAATATGAGGTATATAGTAGAACTCGGTGATAAGAGGGTATTCTACCAAGTGGGTGTAGCACATAGGTTCCTCGTCATCCATAATATAGTTGGGTAGGTAATGGCATAGGAGATCTTCAGAAGTACATTGTGCTGTACCAAATATGAGGTATATAGTACAGTTAGGTGATGAGAGGGTATTCTACCTAGTGGGTGTAGCACATCGCTTCTTCGTCATTCATAAATAGTAGGGTAGGTAATGGTATAGGAGATCGTCAGAACTGAATAGTGCCGTACCAAATATGAGGTATGTAGTACAGTTAGGTGATAAAGGGTTTTCTATCAAGTGGATGCAGCACTTAGCTCCCTCGTCAATCATGTCATGGTTGAGTTGTTGAATTGTGTTGTCAGAACTACTAAGTACCTACGAAATATGAGGGAAGTCGAACAGTTAAGGGATATGAGAGTAGATGGCTAAGAAGGAAAGTGACCCAAATACCTCCTGAAACTGATCCATAAACGGAAACTCATCTACACGTATGGAAACTGATCCGGATTACAAAATGTCGTCCACCCTATGGCTTCTAGTTCACCTTACTGAAATGATGCACAGTATTGAAGTAGATCTACATTGCGAAAACTGATCGAAAAACTGCGGGTAAATTAATTTCTGATTTAAATTGAGGACCACTAAAAAGTGAAAAATAAAAAATAATATAAAATGGAAAAATAATAAAATAAAAACCTTTTTAACAAAAAAATGGACCGACCTCAAAAATGATGTCCGTGAACACCAAAAAGGAAAAAATAATAATCTCAGCGAAAACACACTGATGTATTAGGTTGTTGGATATAAATATCTTGTCAACAGATGGTATGTTGCAATACCAACAATTATTTGTAATGTGATTCACACTCATTGTCACACTCATATCCTCCATCATACGATAGCAGTGACGTACTACCCAATAGTTTTGGAACACTTATCTCTACTCGTATTCATGTTTTGCAATACTCACCAGATCATGTGAGTATTATTTAATAACCACAGTGTATCCAGATAGGTAGGTAGGTACGCATTGAAGTCGCCGCCGTGCCCACCTGTAGACACAAACGTCTCCTAGATGTTCTACTTACCAACATTTTATTCGTTTTCGGAAATATAGGTACATACCTTCCATACCAAAGACATGCTTCCACACCGAGTATGAACGTACATATCTTTTTGTCTAAAACTGTGGACGGTTTTGAACGTTAATTAGGTAAAAACGATTCCGAAGGTATGTTGCTACAATATAATATATCCACCAATAAAATAAACAGTCTCATGTAATAATAGAGTCTCAAATTACTCGTCACAACCATTCCTAGGGAGGTTCACACTTACTATCATACCCATATGGCAGCAGAGACGTACTAGGTACCTGATAGTTTGGGGAGCACATTCTAACTCAATGGTAGGTACTTACTCTTGTAATGCTAACCAGATCATCGAGTAAGGAAGGTGATTAGTTTGTGTCTACAGGTGGGCACGGCGGCGACTTCAATGCGTACCTACCTACCTATCTGGATACACTGTGGTTATTAAGTAATACTCACATGATCTGGTGAGTATTGCAAAACATGAATACGAGTAGAGATAAGTGTTCCAAAACTATTGGGTAGTACGTCACTGCTATCGTATGATGGAGGATATGAGTGTGACAATGAGTGTGAATCACATTACAAATAATTGTTGGTATTGCAACATACCATCTGTTGACAAGATATTTATATCCAACAACCTAATACATCAGTGTGTTTTCGCTGAGATTATTATTTTTTCCTTTTTGGTGTTCACGGACATCATTGCTGCTACCGAGTCCTTTATGCACTACTTTTCAGCTAGAAAAATTGTCGGAACAACTGGCATCTCCATCTGGAATATTTCCTTAGCAAGTGCATCAGCTCGTTCATTGCGCAGAATACCAAAGTTGGAAGGGATCCATTGCAAAACAATCCTGACTTCATTTCTAGTCAGTTTTTCAATATCATCTCTTCCCCTCATAACATCCAAGGATTCGGTGTGTGAGTTAATTGAGCGCTTGGATGGCTGCGTGTGAATCAATCATAAAGGCTGAGTAAGATTGAGGGACGTTACTGAACACGACTCATTATGTTTCACCAAGAAATCTTGGTGTTGGACAGAGTCCAATTCGTTTCCTTTGAAAGACGAATCCATTTGTGGGTTATCAGCAACTTTCAGACCCACAAAACTACGTAATATTAATATGATGCGACCCAACTAGAATCGTATCATTGTAACATCAACTGACACCAATCCGGGTGATGTTGTGGCGCGAATAAGGACTCTACAACTACTACAGCATAAATCATCCAGAATTCATTCCTAAGAAGCTTAGGCAGGTAATGGGGAGACGCCACTGAGCACCTAGGCATGGGAGGGTAATGGGATTAATACTATCACGTCATCAACCGAGAGCTACACCTATTATATTTCATATTCTCACCATCCCTTTCCGTCAGTTCCTGCCTTAAAGGATATCGCCTCTTTCGCTATAATGGACTGTTTGCCGGAGTACCGTACGAAAACCATTAGGAGCAGCTCAAGCATTGTTCTAATTTATTCAGTCAACTTTCCTCAAATAACAACTTGCCTAACTGTATTTTGGTGTAAGTTATTCAATTCTCAGGAGGATTTTCGTCTATGCGTTCAGCTGATATCTTGGATAACAACATAAACAATAAGCGTCGTAAAAACCTAATGAAACAATGATGAATGATGGATGAATTCTGAAACAATACTGTTCTTGTTGACTATTAATTATCATAAGGATTTTGGTTGGTCAGTAAAAGTTGAATGTCAAATTTACACCCACTCCCTGTGGCGGAAATAAAATAAAACAGATTTATCAGTGGGGAAGGAACCCACAAAATTTATTCAAATTTCGATAGAGAAATAAAATCCTAATTCTCAGGGTTCCACAGATTTTTCACAAAAATATTCATCAACTACATAAACTTTTCATCTACATCAAATATTCATATCCAAATATTCAAATATTCATCAACTACAGGGGAACAAGTGGGCAGGAATAACTCGGTCAGATATCTTGGAGTTACCTTGGACAGCAAACTACACTGGAATTTCCATATCAACGCAATAGTCCAAACGATTCGCGGAAAGATCCGGAAATTGAAATGCTTGCTGGCAAGTGAAGTCATACCACTCCATCTCAAACGACTCCTCTACCTCTCACTCCTGCGACCAGTTTGGCAATATGCATGCGAGATATGGAGATCAGCAGCCAATACCCAAATTAAACGGATTCAGACACTCCAAAATCGAATCCTGCGCATCATAACGCTCCCTGGTTTGTACGCAACGCAACACCACACGCAGACTTAAACATACCCACATACCCCTTGTCGTCGACATTTTATCAAAGTCGTACAATAAATTTGCAAGCCGCACGTCAAACCATAGAAACTCTCTCGTCAGCTCAATGCTGGATCAGCCCCGTACACCGAGAGACCAACGTAGGCTCAAGCGGAAATGGCATAGCGATCTCCTCAACGCTACACCACCCTGATCACTCACTTGCATCATCATCTTGCAGGACTGATTCACTTTTATAACTATTTAATTAACACACACCTGTCATTACTCACTCACTGTACTAAATGTTCGATTAATATCAATATTGCTAAATGAAAACTATTGTATGTAGAATTATTTATTATGCATTAGCTCTCCAGAGGGTGGGACTTAATGCTACACGCTTCATATTATTTTGTTAAGTATATGTATAATGTATAGTCACACTTAATAGTGGCAACCACAATAAAGTTTCTATTGAGGAAAAAAAAAACTACAACTTAATTCGACCTACTTAATATCTCTTACTACTCTTCTTACTCTTACTTAATATAGTACTTAGAGGTAATTATAAAAATCTGCTGTGATATTCTACGAAATAGACAGATTTTGGGGAAGGTTGAGGATGAAGAGACCTCGCTTCCTGGTGAGATGGAGACTGATCCAAGAGAAACGGCTAACGTAAGCAGCCCGGGACAGGAGCTGTCGAAAAAAAGGAAAAGAAACCAAAGAAAAATTATTTTGAAGTCCCGAAATTCCAAAAGTGGATATAGAGTAGATTGTAGAGCGCACATACCGGTACGAAAACGAAGGTTTAGCTGAGAGCTGGTTACTTTTCCGAATTTCTTCTTGTTTCTGGAAGACGGATGTTGACGGGTCCTCGAAGAGCGAAAATGGCATCCAAATTTCCACAATTTTTTTTAAATTTATATTTAAGAAAAAAAAACCAATATTGAACAATATAATGAGAGTAACGGCATTGGCAGACGACGGGACAGCATAAGGAGCTAGGAGAGCTCGTGATCTCAACACCCCACATTAGTGGAAGAGAGCAGCACTTGACAGACAAGCTCACCGAGACCGATCATTAGCGAGAAATTTCAAATGTTAATTTTCGTCAAATCCCATATGAAGCAAGAAAACTGATGAGCTGTCAGATGAGAAGATGAGAGAAACTCCCAGATCCTCAATTTGTAACTGTCTAAAATGGTCTCTGAGAGTAATCATCTAAAACAGTTTCTAATAAGAAGGTCAGCTGAATGCCGCGTTTCGTGCATTTTCAACTGGATGTTGAAAACAAGGGAAACGTCCGAACATTTGGGAACGTCCGTTTTCATTTGTAGTATGATGTTGGAAACAGATACACATTACATGTTTGAAATTAGCTAATTAATGGTGGGGTAGTACTCATATTGTTATACTTTATATTTTGGACACCAAAATTGAAATGTCAGGCGTCATTGAAACAGGTGAATAAACCTCACATCACATTCAAACTCGAATATCGTTAACGTCGTACGAGGATAATCAGCCGTATTGTGTCATCCGAGGTTGTGATCAAGGGAGCTACCGCGTTACGGAATCTCAATTACTGAGCAGCCCAACTCCAAATGCATTGATCATCGCTAATGAGCCGGTTAACTGTCGATTAAATTAATATCCCGTTATTAACATAATCATGTCGCGGCATTATTTTCTTGGATGGCTCGGACGGGAACACGTGCAAGTGGGAAATTGCGGTTACGATCGGAATGTTTAATATACCAGGTACAGACTAATTGGCCCGCATCTGCAAGGTCTCGAGACAGCGTTCAACGTCGCGGAAGTAATTCAATGGTTCGCTCGGTTCGGGGAGCCCTTCGTTCTTAAATTTACGTATTGTGAGTTTCAACAACAAAATTATTAGTCCTTACGATCATCTCATTTTCCACCTCGACTTTCTATGGCAGAGCAAATGTATTTTGCTGCTTCTACATCACGCCCAGCGAAATTGCACCAAGAACATTTCCTCCGAATGGAAAAAAAATGTACACAACTTGACAGAGATTCTTTTGTTTAAAGAAGAGGCATTTTCCATACACAGATTAAAACGTTTGCAAGTGCAAGAAAAGTAGGATGCAGATTTTTTAACAGTAAATACTGAGGAAAATTTGATTGATGTCTATAGTTTGAAACACGTTCCTACAGGGCTGACGACGCCAATGATCAATGGAAAACTGTGGTTTTTGCTAGTATCCACCATCCATGACACTCAGGATCTATACAAACAAACAAAAAAAAAAAAAAAAAAACCCTGTTGTTGCCTGTAAAGTCGGTATACGGGCGAAAGTTTTACATGACAACGACTTTGAGTGGTAAAATAATTTTAATGTTAATATTCATTCGTATAGTAGGAAGAAGGATAAAATAAAATTCTTTGTCAAGTTGCACAGAGTAGGTATTTCCCGTAGGTAGTAGGTATTTCCCATGGGTGGGGGGGGGAGTGAGTGCCAGGGAAGGGGGGCGGGGCGCTCCCGCTTTTGTGAGCGCCGGGGAAGGGGAGGGGCCGCCCGCCTTTAGGGAGCGCCGAGCTGCACCCCCTCCGTGAGTGGAGCGTAACGCAGTTTCTTGAAGTGTCTCCCGGTAAACCAATTTATAAATTGGTCATTCCACGAAACTAGGGAATTTTCAGTCCTCTCTCCGTAATTTAGATTTGGGTGGACCTGAATTTTTCGTTTTTTTTCCTCTTCATTAAAAGACTGTGTCTCATTTACTCAATCAACTGGCTTCCTTCCATTAAATTTCAGCTATCCAGAATAATTAATAAAATTGCTTAAAATCTATCATCCTCCCATGTCCCACACCATAAGTTTGCGTCTGTCATCACCACTAATCTTCACCCACAAGCAATACAAATTTAATGCTTCACAGAAATATTTTAGGCATCCTCTCTATTTTACGTTTTGAAGACAAACGACCACCTGGTGGATACTAGGACTATTCTGTGGTCGGTTATTTGCCTGTCCCACAGCTGGAGCCTATCTCCCTCACACAATTTTTCTTTAGAGTCTTTAGATAAAGGAGATCGTATTGGACCGTCTTTTTTTTTGTACGTTAGAACCAGGAGTTCAGCTGAACCAAAAATTATTCGCTTCAGTCCTCATTCTCGGTCCATTTTTGTTTAGCGTGAATTTTAGCTACAAAAACGGTGTTTGTCAGTTTGGATCCTATCTCCCTCACTACGAGAAAACATTGGCAAGGAAAGTGATTATGTTTGATGTTGTTAACGAACAATGTAGTAGCCATCAACATCGATAAAAAATGTTTTTTGGAGTTGATAAATTTTGTATTCCACTTCGATTAAATTCGATATTTCACTAGAATCCTATCTCCCTCATACTATCTCCCTCACTTTTTTCTACGGCGAGGGAGATAGATTTGATGTGAGGGAGGATAGATTTTCATTAACTAGGTAGGTAGGTACCTATCTAGAATAGTATCTAGACTGCAGGGTTTTTTAAATACACGTACCTACTTATACTCGTAATATGTCTCCCCTAATTAGCACAAAAAATGGTGTAGCCCCCATTTATGTAACCACTTACCCGCAAACTCGCAAGCAAAATTAGATGTCATTAAATCAATCCTAATATTTTCTTCCTAGTACTAAATATCCTCAGAATGGTGGGAAAAATAATAAAAAAATCATTACGGCCCTGGTCATTATTTATGATTTTTTATGGATGAGCCTGGAAAGGCTCGTAACCGGGTTACCTGTCAAACTATGATGAGCCTCAAAAGACTCAATGCCGAGCTACCTAAGCATGTAATCTAATCTCGACAATCAATTCAAATCTCATCCTATCAACGAATTAAAAAAATTATTAGGTTTGTAAAAACTCGGCGCTGCGCGCCTCGGCGGGGGCTTCGCCCCCTGCACCCCCGGATGATTTCCGCTTAGAGCCTAATGGCTAAAATGTGACATACCTTGAAAAGGTTTTTGCTCCCTCTCCCTCTTTATCTTTCTTCCACTGTAATATTTAAGCTCACTCAGCTGATCAGTGATCACTCAGGCGCCTTCAGCATTCTCCATTGACCCGCCCTCTCAAATTTCAGGTTCCTGCGTTCAACAGGAGAGGAAATGGCCTTGGAGCTCACTCAGCTGATCAGTGACCACTCAGGCACCTTCAGCATTCTCCATTGACCCTGAATCTCAAATTTCAGCTTCCTGCGTTCAACAGGAGAGAAAATGGCCTTGGAGCTCACTCAGCTGATCAGTGATCACTCAGGCGCCTTCAGCATTCTCCATTGACCCGCCCTCTCAAATTTCAGGTTCCTGCGTTCAACAGGAGAGGATGTCAAGCATATTTGTCGTCAAGCATATGATAAATCATAGCGCTACTTTCCTGTCGCTTTTTACTGTCGATTTTTCCTGTCGTTTTTCGGCGGGGGGTCCCATATCTAAAACCTTTTCAAGGTTAATAATCCATGGAACTTGTTTTCATAAAACACATGTATAACAGTAGATAATCTCAAAATTTCAATCCATCTTCCAGAATTGATGGTCAATAACACTTACAAGGGACAGTCCAGAGTTTCAACCACAAAACCTCTTGAAATACAATTGAAATCGAATGAAAACTATAGAAGTTAGGCATATCAAGGATTTCACGATGCCGCAAGCGCACATCACCATACCGATGATAAAAGACCGTCTATAGTCCCAAAAACACCATCCCCAAAAATGTCACCCGATTCGGATAAAACGTGTAGAAAATATGGTTGTTTCCAGGATTTTATGCGTAGCGACTACAATAAATCCGGGGATGATGATTTTCATAGGGGACCATCTACACGCAAATCTGAACAATTCCTGAAATTTTCATTGAACTTGAATGGAAAATGTGCTCAGACGGTAGGTACCATCAATTCGGGATAGATGATTTTCATAGGGGACCATCTAAACCCCACTCCGCACAACCTCGACACACAGACCGACTCTCAGAATTGTTAAATACTTGTTTGTTGATTTGTTAAATACGTATAAATTGAAAATAATGCTCCCAACTTGGCAGATCTGGAAGCAAAACGATCAGATTCGTTTTTTTACATACATTATATAAAATTTCATACTACGTTGATAAAACTTCATCATTGATGATCTACATCCAAAATGCCTACATTGAAACATGTTTCTAGATCGATGGCGAACTCGGCAATGAGCCTAAAGAGGCTCAAACAGCGTTTCCTATCTCCCTCACTAGACATCTATCTCCCTCACTCTCCAATTTAACAAAATTTCAAATTTTCACTGAAATACGCAATTTAATGAAGCAATAATGGAACGGTTGCTATTATACAACCCCCAAAATGAAAATTAAAAAAGAAAAAATTCCAAAAGTATACTTTGAATACTGGTGGTTGTGGCCTTCCAAAATTCCTTACTTTCGTGGAATGACCCTTATAAGACGTTATCACGTCAAAAAAAAAAAAGTCTGCCAAGTGGGCGTGGCACATGAAAACTGAAAAAACTGCTTTTCTCCTTTGGACGTCAGAAAGGTATTACTATTTTACGTCGGCAGGTATTACTACAATCTCCAGATGCCTGACCAGGTGCAGAGAATTGGTACCTGCTCCCTAACCGCTCTACTTCTGTCTAAGGTTAATACCAAAGTCGTAACATCAAGGGGGTACAGAAGAAAAGGATGAAATGGTGGGAAACCAGCTCGTACCAGACCCCTCGCAGACCTACCATGCCATATCCCATTCCATGTACACGTTGCCTTTATTTAACCTCGCTGTATGTTGGCAAGCAATTCTGCACCCTATAATAATGCGTCAACTTCATATTTCTGAATTTTGGCAGCGTTGATGACTCCTAATGATCTCTGTCCAGAGCCAGAAGACCAAAATGAAAAACCATTATGTGATATTTTGCAATGTTTCGTTCAAAGTTTTTCTTATGCTCTCTCTTGAAGCAAAACAAGGTGAGCCACGTATCAGAGCCAAAGGCCATCAGAACCTAGATTTACTTGTACTGGAAGTAATGATTACGATACTTTGGTCATCCTGTATTGATTTACTGTCTTACATTGTACTCTTGGATAACAAGACAAAAATCATGTAGTTGGAGTATGGTTGCTGTGAAATCTATTTATAGGTATCGCAGTTTCAGTTATAATTTTTTATAGAGAACTATCCAATTCGAAATTTCCTACTGCAATTCCTGCATTATAAATTTTATTATTAGTATTATTATTATTTTTTTATGAATTCTTTATTGGCATCAGTGTTACCCTTACAGCCAGCGTTTTCTTATGTAGCTTACATCAAACATAACTATACCTACTCAGATCTTACGTCCTATGTCTGTAAGAAACTTAAAAGTAATACTGTAAACTTATGAACTTTGAGACAACAATAAAACATTTAAATTAAATGGGTTGGTCACCAAATCTGACAGTTCAGATAACAAATTGAACATAATTTTTCTATGCGTTTCTACCTATGTATATTCTGGGGAATCATTATTATACGTTCTAAATCCTCACAACTACCACAATTTTCACACTCACTGCCGTCCGTTTGTCCTATTTTGTGTAGGTAGGCTCTGCATAGGCCATGCCCACTTCGCAGTCTAGCCAACGTCGAATAGAAGTTTTTTCCCTTGTCCGAAAATTGTAGGTACCATGGTGATTTAGGTACGTTCGGGAAGAGAGTTCTGTGCTGGTTCGTCGATGGGTAAGTGTCGTGGTACTGCAGCCACTTCTTCCTCATTTTTCTTCTTAATGTGGGCTTTAAGTCAGTATGAGGCAGGAAAACTGTAGTCAAGCTACCGGAAAGAGCACCATTTTTTGCTAAACGATCGGCGGTTTCATTTCCTAGAACGCCCACGTGTGCCTTCACCCCAACAAATCCGACTTTTATTCTCTGGGTATCAAGTTGAGATAGCTGAGAGAGGATGCGGCTCAAGAGGTGAGACATTTTCGCTGACGGTCCTACATTTTGGAGAGCCTTGGTGACGCTTTGGGAGTCGGTTACTACAAGTATGGTACCTGCTTCACTTTGTTGGGCGATTGCCATATTTAAGGCTTCGATGACTGCGGCACACTCAGCTGTGTAGATGGATGAATATTCGTGCATAGAAAAACTTCGAGACATTTTCGAACATTCCTCATAAACACCACATCCGACTTTACGCCGTGATTTGGATCCATGTGTGTAGTACACTCCACGAAGAGATACTTGCTTTGCTATTGTTCTTCTTAGCATTTGTTCAGCTTCAAATCGAGTAGTACTAGAGCTCATGTTGGGGATCAGTACTCGAGGATGCATTATATGCTGCATATAGTACTCGAGGATGCAATATAGTTCATCAAGAATAGAAGTGTTGTTTTGGATAATCTCAAGATTCTGAAGTTTTCAATGTTCTCTCAACACACCACCCAATAGTATTCACAGGTCGTTGTTATAACCGCAGAAGCGAATTCGGTATCATTCTTGAAGTATTGATCGTCATTTAGTTTCTCCTTAGAGAGGTCGGAAATTTCGGAAACATATTAGACCATAGCCGATCCTTTCTCACCTCAAGAGTTACAGAGCTTCGCGTTCACGCTGAAAGTTTGAAGCGCATGAACGTAGGTGAGGACTCCACGGATCCCGCAACCCATTGTCTCCCGAGTTTAGAAATGTAATCAGAATTGAATCAAGTTGTCGACTCGGCTGTAGTTGTAAAGTAAGGATACGTGCTGAATAGGATTGTAACTCAGGAGCCTCTCGGCGCGGCTTTATAGCTTTCCGCGGGGTTCCTCCCCGGTTTACTCCGCTAGGTACATTTCAGTGGCCGCCGTATAAATAAGAGATTACCTTACATCGTCTGAATACTAAGAGCAAACACGAATTGCCTACAGCAGTCGCGCTTGGTGACGTACATAAATACAAACGTGTGTACATAACTATCATAATTCATCACGACCCGGTGTTTTAATATTTTATGAAGATAATTTTTATGTACCACAGAACACTACCAACCCAAGACAGGAAGCTTACCTATGTGAGTATCAAGCTCACGATATCGTGATTTCCAACATAGCTTGTGACCTCAAACTGCACCCACAGCCGAAGTAACCCTAAGGGCTCCACTCTTTAAAACGCTACAAATCATTGCCCAAAGGTTTATTATTTTCTGTATAGATCACCCTTCTGTATAGATCCCTCCCTACCAACCGTAGGTACCTACCACCTACTAGGGCATTTTTGAAAATTTCTACCCCAATCACCAACTAAATGTAAGTGAAGGGTTGAAATTTTCAAAAATGCCCTAGTAGGTAGTAGGTACCTACGGTTGGTAGGGAGAGATCTATACAGAAAATAATAAACCTTTGGGCAATGATTAAATCAATCAAATTTTGTAGCGGTTTTTTTTTTCTACCAACTTACATTACATTATTACGCCCAGTACATTATGTAACAACGTCTGATTTTTGGAAAAACTTCAGGAATCGTTTTAGAAATTTCTAAAAGGTGGTTGGTTGGTGATTGTTTTTTTTTTTTTTTTCAGAGGTTTCTGGAGGGTTAAAAATTTCAAAATTCACGCTAAAAAATTTCGAGCCCATTGCAATAGCTTCATTTCCTTGAAAATTCGCTGAAAGCGAATCGTAAAGCCTATTGTGGGCCTCTCGGTGTTATAAATTATGAAGTGACCTAAGAAAACAAAATTCTGTTTTAATATTGCTTATTTTATAAACTCCTGTAGTCCGGGTTCCATAATTATATAATATTCAGTCCACCGAGCAATAACCTGTATTCATTTACAGTTCGCTTCATTACGTTCCTTTTACCTTATTTCCCAAATTATTGAGAGGATCTCTAGTTTATAATATAAATTCATTATTGTATGAATTATTTTAATTAAACAATTGGTTGAAATTATTTGTCTTTTTGAAGCTTCAATTTTTTAGTGGCGATGAAAACTAAGGGAGTCCAATAATACAGGAGCTGGGTTTTCATTACAAATTCTCTCCCGCGTGTCCCGCGTTTGCAAACCTAATCAACCTCCCTTGTTGTCGACAAGAACAACCTAACGGCCACACTGATTCCTAGCTCATATGTATAGGGCAAAGCTATTCAGTGCCCTGGGAACCATCAGTCATGAGGGAAATTTCCAGTTCTAATTATTATGAATTGTGGCTGCAAAGGTTCCATTGATTGAACCTAATTCAGGCATTGGATTCGCTTTTTGAACACCTAAAGTCACAAACACAATGTGTTTCGTCTTGTCTCGACGGTTATTCAATGTTTATGATTTAATATACAAACACAAAGCCTAGTGCAGGTCAACTGAGGTTTGATGAGTTCAAACACTTGTATCTTCCACATTTACTGTAAAGGTACACCAAGTTTAAGTACAGCGTGTGATAACTCAACTTCCTTTTTTCAAAACTGAGTAAAACGCATTGTATGAATCAGAGAGTTTGTAATTTAGTTTTTACAGTGTAGGTACACTATTAAAGTTTTGTTTTACATAGTTTTGAAGATAAAATCTCTTAGGTGAAGTCCCTCATTCTCAATTCATTGTATATACTGATTGTTGTTTGTCCCTGGGGTTTGACATGACTCTTTCAAGGAAAGCAAGCGTTATGTTGGAAATTCTTTCCTGATGTCGAATTTGAAGGATGGCTGGACAGTTGTCTAAAATGACGCATCAAAAAAATTCTACGAGGCACTTTTGTTATGTACACTTTCTGTAGTCATATTGTAGTTATACGTAGAGAAGGAAGCAGTAAAACTCAGTCTTCATTCATCATTCCATTTACGGGACTAAATTATTGGCCTAGCCCTCAAAAATGACTGTCCTGGTAAAAGTGGTCCTTTAAACCGGCATAACTATACGAAGTTATTATCCGATTTCGATGAAATTTTCAGGGATTGTGCGGGTTGGCGTTTAGACGACCCCCTATGAAAATCATCACCCCCGGACTGATATTACCTGCTGCGCATGCGCGAGCGTGAATTCCTTGTAACAGCCACAACACCACGTTTTCTATCCTATTTCGATGAAATTTTCAGGGATTATGCGGATTAGGTTGTAGATGGTAATCAATGAAAATCTGGACCTTAAAATTGACAGTAGCTTGTGCGCATGCGCAAACGTAAAATCCTTGTAACAGCCAAACACTTACATTTTTCATCTGATTTTAATGACATTTTCTAGGATTGTTCAGATTGGCGTGCAGATGGTCCCCTATGAAAATCATCTTCCCCAAAATAATAGTAGTTGCTGCGCATGCGCAAACGTGAATTCCTCGTAACAGCCATAACTTCTAGATTTTCCATCCGATTTCGATGAAATTTCTCAGGATTGTACAGATTAGCGTGTAGATGGTCCCCTATGGAGGTAGTGGAAGGTTCTTGGAGATTGATGTTTTGAGATTAACTAATATGCATCGGATCATCTTTACAATCGGGTTATGGATACGAGGAAGCTATGTGCCACACCCACTTAGCAGTCGTTTTGTAGCAAATTACTCGTAAAATCGACCCATGAAGAAAGGCTGTATCTTTCTCCCAATTAAAATTTATACAAGTAAGTTCAGATAAGTATCATCTTTCCTTTAAACGAATGAATTGCAATCATGTTCATGTACAACAAATGAGACACCTTTGAAGCACTCTGTAATTAAATTCTAAGCCCATAGGACCATCTATATCCTGTAACACATCATCCCTTACGTCACACACCCCTGGTCTCAGCCCACTAACCACCACTAAGTTGCACATGGAGGCCAAAAGTCATATCCAACACCCCCGGGGTTTTCACCCACTTCGCCCACTCTTGTCAATGACCTATAAATTAACAACTAAAGCAAGGCTCTGATGATTCAGCCAACTGTAAACCGCAGCAGGTAGCATGGCCAGTGGGCTAGGACAGTTTCCCCAGGAATGCCTCCCAACAGTACTACAATTTAGCATCATAATATGATACATATTATGTCCCCAATATGACCCCTAATTTTTCACCAGGGGGGAGTGTGACGTATCATCAGACGGATGTCACGTCCAGGGGCAGGGAGAGGGGCACCACAGTGTTGTTTAATCAGTGTCATGGAGATAGCGACCCAGATAGCCTCTCTATCTGCCCAGGCTCCCTCTGAACTCATCTTCCGACCCATTCTTCTATTCAGTACGTCCGACTATTATGAATAAAACCTCCCACATTCCCGTCTGAATACTTCTTTGATTTCTGCTCCCTTTTCAGTAACTCGATCCCGACTGGGGATCATTACACTTTTCACCAATTAATCTGCTGAGGTCAGCTCTTAACGATAAAGTGAACAAGGAGGTGGGACAGTAAAGCCCCTTCCTAACGCCAATGCGGAGGCAAAGTTCGTAATACCAACAATTTGAGGCAGGGGAACGCAGATACCATCCAACGACGGATGAGTAAACAAGGTTTCACCTAATATTATTTCCATGCATTCATCAAGGAAGTAATTTACGTCACAAAGTGAGTCATTTACGTTTGGTAGAGCGCGGTTAGGCGGGGACCATTTGCGGGGGAAAGCAGAGCAGAGCGAACAACGGAAGGAGCAGACGCGGCTTTTAGGGGTGGAAACCTCCGCTGTCACGAACCGACCCTTCAGGATGTTGCGATGATTGTCACTGAGGAAATAGAATCTAACCTGCGAGGGAGCATCCTTCCCTTCTGTGGAGTTACATCGAGTCTCTCTGGTGGGTCCACTTCAGTCTACCCAATCCCTTACATCGCATACATCACATTTATGACCGCCGTCGTTACTTCGTTTCCTAACTAAACAGTTCACGGGACTAATAGCAGAGTTGTTAAAATAGGAATTCAAAACTAGGGGTTAGATAGAAACTGCTAAGAGACATTTCGGTTTATTATTTTCAACAATGAAATTTAAATTCAATACTTCTCTAAATAAAATGACTCCGTTGTCCAAAAAAAAAGGTAAAATACGTCCGATTCGGTGGCTGTTTACAGAACGTAAGTGCTGTCGGGTCACATTTGCATTTTCTTGCGAATAACACATATGGCAGTAGCTGAAGATGAACTGTAATGAGGAACTGAATGAGCTTGAGGGTAGATGGACAGGAGAGGGGGAAACGTGTCATGTACAAATAACAAAGGGCAGAGCAGCTACTTGGGTCATTATGATCCGACCTCAGTACTGGAGGGTTAGAAGTAACACACAGTAGTATATTTATTTTGTGGCATTGATATTCATACGAGAAAGTTGGTAGTAAAGCGCTTTGCAATCCCGTGACCACACAATTCGGTTTAGAAATGAGAAGGTATTGAATGAGATGCACCACATGGGGTCGCCGCAGAATGGGTTACGACACCGAGGAGCTTAGTGGTCGGTAGGGCCAATCCTACCGTATTACCGGCTCAGCCTATATAATACGACGAGGCATCACAAAGCGAGAGTCCTCCGCTACAATGTACTGTATGTTACAATGTGCATCCTCTCATATGCCCGACAAAGTATCACAAAACGGTTCATGTAACAAGGAGCTGAAATAATAAAGTCTCTTCCAAGCCTTACAGGCTCATACAAGGTTGCCTCCTATATCCCACATTTTCAAAATACACACCAACAAACACACACGCTCTTCCCACCTCATACATCTTCCTAGGAAATACGGAAGCGAGAGGAGGATGAAATTTATTGTTAGTTATGATGAAAGATTTAACCTCCTTTGCGGTCGAACCCCGCACGCGAGAGGAACCTCCGCAGAATTCTTCACTACTTGCGGATAAAACTGTCCAGGGTGGATAAAACGGAATTGACTTCGTGAAATGTGGGTGGCCACTGTGTTTACGGTTAGTTGGAAAGTCGATTACGCGGTGTAGAATTTATACGGAAATACGCTGATACGAGGTGGAAGTTTATAGAAGCCTCATGTATGAGCTGGTCAAAGAACTGACGAACAGCGTAGAGGTCACAGACAACTTGGAGATGCAGAAGCCCATATACAAGCACCTTACACAAGGTGGTATGAAACTAAAAATGTAAAATTCATCACAAATTGTAGAACAAAAAAGTGGGTGTGGGACTTAGCTTCCTCGTACCCGTAACCCGATTCTATATATATGTTCAGATGCATAGCAGTTAATCTCAAAACTCCAATCTCCGAGTGCACTATCTCTTCCACTTTCCTCACAACCTCTATACGTCAACCCACAAAATCTCTGAATATTGTTGGTAACAAGGATTTCACGTTTGCGCATGCTCACAAAACACTTTGAATTTGGGGGCCATGATTTTCATAGGGGACCATCACCACTCCAACTCGCATAATTCCTGAAAATGTAATCACATGGAAAATTTAGAAGCTGGAACAAGGAAATACACGTTCGCGGATGAGAAGAAGAATTTTGATTTTGGAGAACTTTTTTTTCAGCCTTGAAAAGTGAAAAGAAAGCTTCCACTGTCTTGGTAGACTCGAAACCAATAATTATGTACCTTAATAAATTGACAAGGCAGAAGGTCAAAGACCCAGGGTTTCTCCATGCAGCTCAGAGCTTTTCCCAAGAGGCCAGGAAGGAGGCCCAAAACGTCCTTAAAAGGCCCGCTATAGCCTTGCTGGGTATTTGCTATCTGTTTTCAAAACCTTTTTAAAAAAAAGAATGCTCAGTGTTACTTTTGTTTGCCGTTTTTTGGTGAAGCTGTTTTCCTATTGTTTTGCAGCATTCTTAGTGCTCTGCAGAAAGTACTTGTCTCCCCAGAAACAGTGCAGTTGTTTATCTTCAACAAGGAAAGTACTTGCTATGGGTAACAAAAGTGGTGAAGAGGTAAGTAATCTCCTTTTCAGTGAGAGTACTTATTTACTGCCACAAAGTGATACAGTTTTTTCCCTAAACCGGAAAGTACTTGTCCTTCAACTAGCAGTGTAGCAGTTCCCCCATCACGAAGGAACTAGCTCCTGCGGATAGTATAGCGGCGTTGTTTCTCTTGCTCCCATTTTCAATTCGCGTAGTGTAGCTGTTTTTTCTTATGAGAATTGCTTGCTCCTACAAAGCGGTGTAGCTTGTCTCCCTTCTAGGGAGGTACTATCAAAGTAATGAACCTGCATTCTAAACCTACAGAGGGATAATATGTTTCTGCACATTACGAACATCCCCTTCAGGGATGGTGAAAGTGGTTCACACTTGCTTTACACAATAATTTGCGATAATTTGCAAATTACAAAATTTGTGATTACACAATAGCATTTGAAATAGTCATAGTAAATTCCTTGTAGAATTTAATTGAATTCGAAAAAAGTAAATTAGTTATAGTTTGAGTAGGTAATAACCCGTAATAAAGAGTATCATCCCATCTTTTGAGTGGTGTCCGACCTCTCTCCAACGAGATCTACAACTGATTTCCGACCAAAACTGTCCTATTTTTTTTTTTTTATGTCACTTTTTCTACTTTGATTTTTGATAAATTTAAATGAGATAAATTTGGCGTTATTTTCTGTTTTTTATAATTGTTTCGGTTGGAATCGATTAATCTGAAGAGTGAATTATGTCAAAATCTCAAAACTATCAGTGGTGGTCCTTGTAGCAAATTTGTGAAGAAGAGCTGAAGGATGCGCTAAAATGCCAGCATTCTAACGGACTAGATAACTTCATTTTGCTGTTGAATTTAAAATAAAAACGCTGCAAATTTTACACAAAGGTTTATTATTATTGTAATTAGATCACCCTTCTGCAAAGAACACGGTTTCGTCATTGTCTATCAACCATAGATACCACCCACCTACTTCGCAATCAAGTTGATTTGAAAGAAATAAACGTTTCACACTCAGTTCGAAGAAACGGAGAGTTGTGGGTGCCTTCATGAGGAAATTTGATTAATGGTTGCCAAGGACGCAAAACTGAGTACAACTCGAAGAGACGGACAGCGATCGCATTGTGGTCAGCTAAAATTTAAACGGAAGATTAGGTCCCTCTTGCGATTCACTCTCGTGTTTCTGATTTATCGTAAGTCCAACACTTAAGTTCTCATTAGGACCGAACGGATGGTCCTACAGAGCTCCGGGTGGTCTCATTCGATTCTAAAAATTCAATACTATTTTAAACCGATGAAAAAATTGATCAAAATCGGTCAATGGGAACAAAGGATCGGTCAATTTGGGCGTACGACCGGCCAAATTTTTATTCGATTTTTGGATTCTACGTACGTAGAAACGTAAACCAACAAATTTCGAGGGAGGGGGGGGGGGGGTAAACTTTTTTTTTCTTGGTCGATTCCAAACGTTCATTATTGAAAATAATAAACTAAAATGAGGTTTGAATAAAAAAAAGGTGTTTTCCAACTATATCTTGGGTTTTAAAAATGATAAATACACACAAAAAAAAAAAAAAAAAAAAAAACCAAGTGAAGACGTGAGTTATGAGATATGTTCGAAGTGATTTTTCACGGTGAATCGAATGATGGAACTCCCTGAGCTCTCCGATTTTATAAATCTTTTCGTTATTCTCATGAACAACATTATATTCACTAAAATACTTCGGAAAATATAAGGCTATACAATACTAATTCTCTCAAGGGTTAAGAGAGGTTGATGTGAATGCTTTGAGGTCGTACCACCTCCGACGGGAGATCTATTACGGAAATTTCAGTTGATTAGTGGGGCATTAACAGGAGGAGGCAGCTCTCAGCTCTCTCTACGATATTCGCAACCTAAGTTAGAACCGAGACGTATCTCCTGTACAGACTAAGTAATGCTTTCTCTACAGTATTAGAGAAAGTGAAACTGGTAACATTACCTGGTGAGGCGGTGGTGGAAGGAAGGAAGGGGGTTAAACCTACCGCCTCTGCTCTAGTTTAAAGGAGGGGAAGTAACAGCAGATTGTGCCTCCCGTTCCTTACATTTAAATGGTCTAATTCACTGCACGGCCTTCTACCGTCGCAACCCATCTGTTCTTTGTTCTGAAAACTAATATTATTGCGATAGTTAAAATTCTTCAGGAACGCAAGCAAGTTGTGCAAAAAATAAAAAGAGTATTGTGAAGGATATTTCAATATGATTTAGCATTTTAATGTACTTCATGAAAATGAGCTCTGCAAAAGACCTTTGCGACTTTCTGAGCTTAGGGGTAAGGGAAAATTGAAACTCAAGGCAGCAAGAAAGAGTTATGAACCACTCAAACGACGAGCTCAGGGAGGTTAGGGTACTTATAAAAATGGGACTGTGATGCTGTGAACGTCCGATTACCAGGTGAACCCAGCAATTGTACTTCCTATCGTATTTATATCAATATAAACCTCTTCTTTAGCCTAGAAACTCCTAAAAACGTTGCTTTATTGAGTGAGCTATCTTCCTTTTCTAGAGGAAGTACTTGTCACCACCGAACCAGTTGGGCTGTTTTCCCCTTTCAAGCAAAGTACTTGCTCCTGGTAAGGAAAGTGGTGAAGCTGTTTCTTCCCTTGAGTGATAGTACTTGCTCCCACAAAATGGTCAAACTTTTTTCCCAAACACAGAAGTGTCAAGTGTAGCTGTGATCCTCTTCAGGGAATTACTTGCTCCTGCGAATGGTGTAGCTGTACCTACTCTTAGTTACCAGGATTACCTCCTCCTACACAGCAGGAAATTCCTCTTCAAGAAATGCTCAAGTGGTTCACTTTAGTATATAATTTTTGTTAATAGTATCACTAAAATCTAATTTAGTAGTACATTTAGTAGAGTAGGTAGTTATATTCAATTTTTAATTAATTAAATAGCTTAAGCTAGTCTAGGGACTAAACGCTGCAAATCATTGCCCAAAGGTTTATTATTTTCTGTATAGATCACCCTTCTGTATAGATCCCTCCCAACCAACCGTAGGTACCTACTAGGCAATTTTTGAAAATTTCAAACCCAACCACCAGCCAAATGGAAATGAAGGGTTGAAATTTTCCAAAATGCCCTAGTAGGTAGTAGAGGAGGGAGGGATCTATACAGAAGGGTGATCTATACAGAAATGATTTGCAGCGTTTTTGTTTTTTGTTTTTACCTTCCAACATTTTTTTACCTATTTTTTCACCTACCAACCATTGGTAGGTACCACCTACCTCACCATGATGCCTTCACACCTTCACAATCAAGTTTATTAGAAAGAACTAAACGCTTCATACTCGATTCGAAAAATAGACAGCTTCATAATATGGTTTGCTTTTTGAGCAACCAGTAATCACATTTCCATATTATGGAAATGTGATTACTGGTTGCTCAAAAAGCAAAACTGAATACAAATCGAAGGAATTAACAGATAAAATTCTTTCATTTTCTTCTTTGCAAAATTAAACCTGAAGGGTTTTACTGGTATCGATACTGTTTGAAATAAAAGCTACTGAAGTTACTTGCTGTTGTTTATGAAATGAAACCCTAATTCGATACACTTCTTACTCCTGAATACTTTCAGAACCAGGGGGTGTGGGTAGTTGGTAACTAAAACTAAATGTAAACCAAAATGCTATGTTTAATTACCAGAATGAGAGATACACACGATCCAGTGACTCGGGAGCCAGAAGGGCATTAGGATTTTTCCCATAACCACTAAATTCACATAATTCAAACTTTGGCAACCTCGTTATTTCCAATAAAATTAGTCTGAAAAAAATTGACGAACAAAATGTTACACTGAGACATGCTGATTTCTTATTAACAAACCTATTATGTTATTCAATAAAACCAACCTATTGAATAAAAGAGTCGAATGCCTAAAAGTCTTGTTCATCCGTTTGGTAATAACAGTTCTCCTGATAAGCATCATTTCAACTTCTCTTCCATAACAGATTTCGGCTGAATGCGGGTGTTCATTACCGTAATTTGACAAAGAATAATATTTTTTAGTGAAAATACATAATGCTCGAAAGTTGGAAATATCTATTATCAGAATTTGGGTCGAAGCAATCACCGAAGTCAAAGGTAAAAGTATGGAAAAAGTCCGGTGTGTGAAGGTAAAGAAGGAATCTGCATATTGAAAGTATTCCCTACATTTCTTTCGAAACAAATGATTCATAAAGTAGAGTCCCCCCTGAAGCTCTGAGACTTAAAGATAGTCCCAACTGTACTTCCCTTTTCTGAGTCGGGGGTAGGCAGAGTCCCTAAGTCCTCTCTGCCTCCCAACTTTCCCAATCACAACTTACCACTAAACGATATTGGTAAGTTGGTTCTACGTGCTTGGAATTTTCGACGTTGGGCCTTCTGTACCTATCCAGCCCCGAACAAACGGTTCTTCGAAGAAAAAACCCTTTTTAAAGTTGTTGGGACGCTCAGCATTGCGAGAAGGTCACCTCCAAACGGATGAGACGGGGGACTTTCAATTTAGTATGGGCACGGCAGTTTCTCATCAACTGTAGCCCAGGTGGAGAGCGTAATTAGACATAGAAGAAGCTGCGCGAACAGCTGATATGGAGTATCTTCTAACTAACTCTTTACCAGCTCTCTTCTCTTTACTCGTTCACCAGCTCTTTCAACGAATTCAAGACTGTCATCAATTCTTCACCTTTTTATTAGACCGCCGTAAATCGGTCATATTTTCCTTTTTTACTTTTTCACAGTGCCTTTTTTGTTTCATCCTTTTTGTGTAATTGCCAACCTACAAGACGTTATTATTTATATCACTACTTTTTTTTCTCTTTTTGACTAAATGCATGATTACTATTTCCGATCTTTTTTTTTACTCACTTTGTAATTGGGCTCGCCCGTTTGTACAATAAATAAATAAATAAATAAATAACTGACAAAAACTGAGAATGGGATGTTTTTGTAAAGAACCCAAAGGGATAATTGCAGAAGTAACGGCCGTTAGCTGGTTAAATGTGCCGGTTCTTGTAAGATCCGGGAGATTATCTGGATTGGTGACCGCTCGAGGGTGGTATCGCAGGTCTTGATAATTTTTCTGGTTGGGCCATTGATGAACCCCACTCCACCCAAGCGAGTGATAGATAGCCATGAGCGAAATTATAAAATAAAAACGCAGCTTTTTTTCACACTAAAGTTTATTATTTTTCTATGTAGATCACTCGTCTGCAAATAACACGGCTTTGCCATTGTTACCACCAACCAACTTGAAGAAAAACATCGATCGTATTTGGTCAGCTAACATTTGAACGGGGATTAGGCCTCTTTTGCGATTCAAATTCGTGTTTCTGATTTATCATAAGTCCAACCCTTAAATTCTCGTAGGGAGCGAACGGTTTGTCTTACAAGGCTCCGCATGGTCTCAAAAAATTCTAAACATTCTACACTATCTTAAATTGATGAAAAACAATACCTTTTCATAACAATTTTTTGAGTTAGGGCGTTTTCAAAATTTATTTTTCAACCCTTAGAAGTGACATACATCAACCAAAATCTTCTGGGCACAACTAGACCCCATATGGAGCCCACATACAAAATTTCATCAAAATCGGTCCATGGGAACAAAGGGAAGTGCCGCGTACGGCGTACGGCGGACGGACGGCCAAATTTTTATTCGATTTTTGGATTCTACGTACCTTGAAACGTAAACCAACAAATTTTGAGGGGGCGTTAAAAAAAATTTTTCTTGGTCGATTCCAAAGGTTCATTATTGAAAATTATAAACCAAAATTAAAGTTAATAAAAATTTTCCACTCAACACATGAAAATCGAGTCAGATATTTTCAACATGGATGGTATTCCGTCATCTGGTTTTCAGTAAAATCGGGGTACTTAGGTATCAACTTAAACATAGAAAATTCAGTTTTTGTTACACAGTGGACCAAGGGATATTCGTGGTCGTTAAAATCTCTAGCTAGGAAGATGTAGATCATCTGAGAATGAGAAATTATATTATCATATTTTAGTAATCATAAGCCTTTATTAAGCATTGCCGCTTAATTCAAATAATTCAATTAATGTTAGATTTTAATAAATTACCCGAATGCTTATGTATTTGTGGCCGCCCCCACAGATAGTACGAGGCTATACAGAATGTATCTCCAAGCGATGCGCCCTGGAAGAAGAGGGGGATGATCTCCCTAGTTACCAAGCCAGTGAACTGACCGAAAAGGGAGTTTTGGAGGTCTTGTATTGTCTAGAGCTTTATGATCGATTTATAATCCGTTTCGAGCCAAGTTATTATAAAATACAGTAACTGTATTTTCTTTATATGTATTTTCTTTATACAACTGTTGTTTCTTTATATGCGAGTGATTTATAATCCTAACAACCATTTGGAAGAAGAGGAAATACGGGAGAATGGAAAAAGAGTTATCCCATCTCATTTATAATTTTGTTGTTTTTTCTTCTTGCCTAAATCTTCATACAATAATTTCAAGTATGAACCTTCATATGATTTCTCCCTTAATGGGGAAACTAATACCAACACATAACCATGATCTATCGTTTTTCCCATGAAGGGAGAAACGTATATTTTTCATGGGTTCATTATTATAATTTTGTCTGAAGTAATGATTATGTGGATCCAAGATTTGTTCCATTTAAATCAGCAACTAAAATAAAGTACCTGTCATGATTTGATTAGTAGATACGATCTTTTAAGTTTGTCCTAAAAAAACCTCATACCACCTGAATTGCATGTGGAACTCTTCAATTAGACATGTAGATTTATAGAACTTATTCATCAAGTTCGATAATTTAGGCCATTCCGAGGTTTGGTTTTTGCTGAATTCAAAAGTTGGGTGTGGCCGAGAGATGTAATGTGAAATTCGGCCATGAATTCAAAATTGGATGCTGGTATTCGGACTTCATGTTGAGGGATCACGTTTCCAAATTGCTCTTGGTGGAGACAACAATAAGGAAAAATGAGCAGGGAAAAAACGCATCAGCGTGAGAACGAGTAGACTGTTTTTCAACAGTAAACTCTCCGGTGGTGGATACGCGTGCATGAATGAGAGAAATGTGGCCGCACACCGCTCTGGATTCCATTGTTACCTCTCTGAGTGACTCATTATTTCGCTCGTATTATACTTTTCTGTAGTCCCGTCAACATTAATGACTCATCGGTGCAGAACGAGTTCGCTTGATGTGAGTTGTCAACCGCAAGAGTCACCGCCCACGAACGATATTTCAAATTAATACGATGAATTTGTAACAAAATTCTTCTTTGACCCGAAACGGGAGTTGAAATTAGTACGGATCGCTTTCATGAGGATATCAATATTTGCTTTATGGAGGCGATCATGAAGGAACGATGAGAGCTTGCTAATGAAAAATTTAATATGAACTGGATGGTTGGTGAATGCTGCTGTATCAAGCAGACGTTGTATAATTTTGGTGGACTACAACGTACTTTCGAGTCGAACATTTCCTATCGACATACTTATCAATCACATAACTTTCTTACAGTATTCAGGTAATCGTCTCCTGGTCTTCTACTTCTTCATAAAACTGAAATGAGACTTTTTCCATAGCTCTATTGAAGCAACTCCGTTATGAAACCGATGCCAACTGGAGTATTGTGTGTCAAAATCGACACACAACTGTGACTTTTTGAGTGGGCAGACGAGGGACGACAGGTCCAATGATGACGACTAGAAGAAGAACAAGAAGAAAAAGTTTATTGAAAATAAACGACTTACTTGACTTAATTCCAGTCACTCCAATTCAGGAGCATAGGGCCTGAGTAAAATTGCACCATTCCTCTCTTTCTCTGGCCAGGACCTTCATTTCGTTCCATGTCTTCCCAACATGATTCGCCTCTTCTTCAACTGATCTTCTCCATGTCTTACGAGGGCGGCCTCTTCCTCGACATCCTTGTGGATTTCCAGCTCATCGTTCCACAGATTCCTCGTCTTTCCTTAACGTGTGGCCAATCCATTTCCATTTTCTTTTTCTAATCTTCTTTGCGATAGGCGTTTGACCTGTTCTAGCCCACAGTGTCTCGTTGGAGATCACTTCGGGCCACCACACCCCAAGAATCCGCCTCAAGCAGCGGTTAACGAAGCATTGTACTTTTCGGGTTAGATGTGAGGTAACTCTCCATGTCTCGCAGCTATACGGGAGCACTTACTTGACGTTCTTGTTGAATAGGCGAAGTTTAGTTCTCAGTGAGATGTTCCTATTCTTCCAAATTGGATAGAGCTGGACAAAAGAACCGTTCGCCTTTCGTATCCTGCTTTTAATATCTTCATCTGCTTTAATATGCTTCTCAACATTGCTTCCAGGGTAATGTAACGCATCTACTAGTTCGATCCGGTGTCCACCAACCTCCAGAATGTCCCTCGGTGGATCATTTATCCGTGGCTCCTTTTTCTTTCCGACGTTTATCTTGACCCCAGCTTTGGAAAAGAAATCACTCAACTTCTCCAGTTTATGGGTCATGTCACAGAACCTCTGGAAGAGAAGGCAGACTTTGAGAGGTGTTTCTGTTGTGTTTCATTTATCGTACGTCCAACCCTTAAATTATCGTAGGGAGCGAACGGTTTGTCCTACAGGGCGTGGTCTCAAAAAATTCTATACTATCCTTAGTTGATGGAAAAACAATACCTTTACATCAACATTTATTGAGTTAGGACGTTTTCAAAATTTCAAAGCATATTTTTCGACCATTAGAAGTGACCTACATGAACAAAAATCTTCGGGGCACAACTAGACCCCAAATGGAGCCCACATACCATTAACAATTCATATTTGGAAAAAATACTTCACCGCTACAATTAATGGCATTGTACATAAATATTTACTTCACAGCATTGTATCAGCACTCAGCAGTCATGTCCATCTGGCTGCTTGGTATCAGGGTCCGAGATCCGACCTCGGACATTGGGGTGAGGGACAAGGTTGAATCACCTTATCCCACAAATGATGGAGGGAGGATTGTGCCTCTTCTGGCTATGCCATCAGTCGACGCTTCTCCTCCCCATGGGGTTCGAGTTCAGCTCCAAGTCCCACGGGGTCCACTTGCTCGAGCCGTGGCACGCCGTCGTGTGGCCGTAGCCCTGAATTTAGACTAGATGAATGATCCTCCTGTTAGGACTCGGGTGGTCACCCACTCCAGGATAAACAGTGGGTAACCAGCCCGAATCAGATCCTTGGCTCCAAATTTCATCAAAATCGATCAATGTTAACTGAGGAAAGTGCCGCGTACGGCGGACGGACGGCCAAATTTTTATTCGAATTTTGGATTCTACGTACCTTGAAAAGTAAATCAACAAATTTTGAGGGGGGGGGGGGGGTAAAATTTTCTTTTCTTGGTCGATTCCAATGGTTCATTATTGAAAATAATGAAACAAAAGACAGACTTGTGATGCAATACACTTACCAAACGCGTCTGAAAATACGATGTTCACGAACCGCCCACTGTTCTACCCTCTCTGTTGCTCTGCGCAGGCGCGGTAAGACCGGTTGAGCTCCTCCAATCAGAGCTATCCAAAATCTTACCCAATGTGAACAACTATCATAATTTATGTACCCTAATCACATTGACTCTTATTACATTTTTCCTCTTTAGAAATAAGCTGTGGGAGTAGGTAGCAAAAAGATACGCGAAAAACTACGAAAAGAGGCTTCACGCACACACAAACCCAGAAGCCATCCAGCTTCTGGACAACACTCATGAAATCCGACGTCTAAAAAGGATCAAGCCACTGGACCTTGGATGCTGAAGTGTAACTTTAATGTAGTGAAAGTCATTGGACTAACACTTGCATGAGAAACGCGTAATATATATGTGAAGTAAATATCTAGATAGTTACGTGATGTATAATACCTCAATTGTAACTAGTTGATATATTGACTAATAAACGCTTAAATAAAAAAATTTAAAAAAAAATCTTTCAACCGCCTGCTAACCGCTCAATAAGTATTTCAACGACAGCTTGTGAAACTACAATTTGTCGACCCAGTATTTTTTCGAAGGACCGATCCGGTAGATGGCCACCGTCCTTAGCAATGGCGGAGAGCACGGTTTGTGGAAAGAGCCATGTACTGTGTTGTGCTACGATTGGAGACAACGACGTCATCATTGCATCACCACTCGAGATTTGTAGCCGGGGAAAAGTAATTGTGTTTTGATTGCAGATGTCAACATGTCCAGGCGACAACAGTCCGGCCCTGAAAATTGTGAGTCGAGCGAGAGATTCAACCGACCGATAACACTGTTTTGTTGGCATATTGACAGGAAAAGGGCTGAAACTCGTGTTTTGAATAGAAGAGTCGGCTCCGGGTTTTGTGCTCCAACTCGTATTGAGACGTGCGGGTATAGTGGAATGCCTTTCTATCTCTACTTCCACGGTTCCGAGCATTTGCGATTCACAAATTCTGAAACTATCCTGTTGCTAGGTCGTTTAGAGCGATAATGAAACAGTAGGTATCAACAAGTATCAGATAATGTATGCTCTCTATTTTCCTCAACAGTGAAACGCGATCTCTGGCGAGTGCGAGCAACTTGATTTGCAGATCCTTATGAACCACACAGCCGCCGAAAGGTGTAAACATGGATTGCTTAGAAAGCTGTTGGAAAGCTGAGATTCTGGGCTATTTTGTCCCGTTAAGTGCCCGACGATAGCGGTATAATATTACGGGCATACAATTAGCCGGGAAATTATAATTTTTGAAAAGCTTTGGCTGTAGGTAGTAAATTTGTATTTTTTAGATGAAACATTTTTCAAAAATTTTAGTTTTTATGCGAAAAAACACTTGTTATTTGAGTCCAGCAGTGGAAGCATCGTTTACACTTTACAAGGATAAAAAAAAACATAAATCCTTCTTCAAATTCCTTCATTCATGCAGGTTTTTTTATTTTATTTGGTATAAAACCTCGATTGTCTGCCAAGGGGGTACCTACAATTTCCTCATATACATAACCCACAAAAAATAATTTTTTTAAAGTGTCCCTCACTAGAAGTCAGATTGTAAGCTGAGTGAAAAATAATATAAGTTGGGTGTAGGTCGATATTTGTTGCGAATTAGGTTTACAACCGAGCTACTACCAGTTGAACTTCTGTGTGGTTTTACAAAAAAAAAAATTGCTTTTATTTGTTCAGTGAGCAACATCTTTTATCTCCTGAGCAACATTCATGGATTAGGGCTGACTACAGTGAGGACAGCAATATTCGAATGTCACCAAAATCATCGTAAGTCCATGCTAAACATCAACGGCCCCAAACTCCCTTTTCTTATATCAAAAACTGTGTAGGCCGGAGAAAGGCTACGGAAACAAAACAAGAAGCTTAATGAATAAACGTCGTAAAGAAGACTCCAATCTACACTTGGCCGAAACGAAAATGGAAAGCCCATAACAACCACTGAATGTCCTCTGTTGTTGGAACAATGAACACATCCAAACCAGACCCTCGTCGAGCTTAAGCTCCCAACCGAAAATACCAGTTGATTGCATCCTAATCACGATTGGACCGAGGAGGATGAAAGCCCTCCAGCCGGATACTCTTTTGATCGCAGGGGTGATCAACTTCCGGTCGACCTACTTCCCCGGGAAAACACCCCTATGCCGGAACACTTTCAATTACTATAGGCACAATAACGGACAATTTTAAAGTTAATCCCGAAATATCACGGCTTTAGAATAATCTCCATATCAAAGATGGTGGAAGGAGGGAAGGGAAGAGCGGAAAATTTATTCATTGAGAACCGAGCAAGGAAATGTTTTAAAAGGGGGAGAAAAAGAAATTCGTTTGGTAGAACGCTCAGTATAAACAGAAGGAAGTCGATAGCTATTCCGTATTCTTGATTAAATACATCGTTTACAGTCATGATCCTGGACTTTAATTCCACTTTACATTGAGATAAGCTTCAGCAGGCACGGAGGAAGAACAGACCGGAATGAATTAGAATAGGAAGGCGATAGGTAACACAAAAACCATCACCGATCATAACATTTAGATATGGATCTGATAAGTAATATAGATGAGTTCAATTTTTGAATATTATTAGCGATTTCTGTTCCTGATATGAACTGAAGCTCACTTTAAATTACAGGATTGCTATGGATTTGAGCATCATGGTGGAACACATGAAGAGATTGCCACGTTTGTAATTTTTTGTTAAGATTAGGTTGATGAAAGATGGAGGCCTGAAGGTACTGAATTTACTGAATTGGCTCCCATTCGCCGGACATATCGCCAACCCATGGAGTGCTGAGCATGGAAAATATTGTATAGAGAAGGGTATGTAAAGCAGAAATTCATGGAACAAGCTTTAGCCTTGACCTAACTGGCAAAGTGTTACGTTTTTCGGGAAAGGTAACAAGGAACAGTATCGAGTCACGAAATTTTGCTTAGTCGTTGATAAACTAAGGATCGTTTAACGTGGTGTAACCTATGCGATACTTTAATTAAGCGCTACTAGATTCTGCGTGAACACTTAGATACCAGTTGTCAGACGCTCACGTCGACAGAGTTTCATGTTTCTCCCTGGGAAACCGAGTCGTTGCAGTTCGACTCCGGGAAAGGCAAATCAAAGGCTCCAGGGAAAACAATGAGTAGAGGCCCAAGTTGCCAAAAAATCACGGCACGTGGAGTCCCCTCCAAGGTAAATTCTACCGCGGCCTGATTAGCGGAAATCTATCCCCGCTCTCGTTAATCAGCCGGAAAATTTACGCCCATGAAAAGATCTGCACCCAATCAACGAGGAGAGGTGGAAGGACTGCAGGAAAAATTACCGAAACATTCAACCATCAATGTTTTTGAAGACACGCTCCCAGCTTGCAACAAAACCATTGTGCGCCGCCAGAATCGAGGTTGTGCATCAGTATCCGGAATCAAATGCTCTACGACCCAAAAGCATCGAGTTCTGCTGCCTTCCGCTGAGTGACAGAGAGCGATATCACTGCAGGCTACGTTGGTCCGAGAGTACCCGGCGCCTCCATCACAATGTTAGGATTCCCTCTTCCGCAGCTCTACCCTATCTCCGGGGATAGCCAGTTAGGAAAATTAGGCCTAGGCAGGGCTAGGAAAATTTAAATAAAATTCCGAACCCACGAGATGACCCGAAATAACTCAGACCTAACCGCTAGAGCGGCGGAAGAGGGAATCCTAACACCAGTCTCACTCTAGCCGTCCTCAGGTGATGATGTGTCCTGGACCGGATTGCCCTCCGTAAACGTCTTCAGGTGTATTTACTCGTCGTTTCACTGATACATTTACGCCTCGATTCGGAAAACCGACTTCTAATAATGAAAAAACCACACCAAAGACGCCTAAAACTGTTGCGTCAAAAGAATTTAAAAATTTTTGCATAAGACTTTTACTCTGCTCACGCCACCAATAATCAACTGTTGGTAAAAGTACTGAGACTATATGGCGTGAATCGAGCTCAGACATGTCTACAGTTGCACGTTTGAAAATTGTCAATCTCCTTTATGATTAACCCACTGCCATTGGTTATGGCATAGAGCATAAGTGGCTTATCAATTTTGTACTGTACACAATGTGTATAAGAAGTAGCAGTACTTTTAAATTTCATATTGGCTTCATTAAATTCGGTTACGGATGTGATTCGAAAATCGGACATCAGGTCATTGGCTAAAGTTGAAATGTTGGATTCCATGAAAAATGTGCTTCCGTTTGGGATGAAGGTGAACTCAATATCCGAAATTTGTAAGGAAGAACTTAGAACGGAATCAGATGTGCACCTCGGTAGACACAATTTTCCTTTGCTCTTGTAAAATTTCCTCTTGTTTGAACCTTCATCAGCCATCGCGTCTGTAAGTAATGTGATAATGTTTCCATGTTTCTTGAATTTTAGCCGTAGGCTCTAAGCGAAAAGTATCCGGGGGTCCAGGGGGCAGGTGAGGCCCGGAGGGCCGAGTTTTATCAAAGAAATCCTTGGAAGGTATCACATCAACCGAACTGCCCACTTATCTAGCCTACATTGCTCTTCGCCCGTCTGTAGCTCCTTCGTCCTGAAGGCTGGAAACAATACGGCAGCTCTTAGAATTCCTCTCCACTAAAAGTGCCGTTCTTTAATTTAATTTTTATTTTTTTGAGAAATGAATTTTTATGTATATCAATTTTTGAACTTTTCCATAATTTTGATATGAACATATTTATATAAAATACCACAACTATGACTCACTGATTGTCCACCCAGAAAACCCTTGGACTCATGTTATCTAAGATAAGCCCAGATCACCCTCTACATGTATGTATAGCCCCAGAGGGCAATACTTCATTGTTCATTTTGGTTCATATCTGTATCACAGTACGTTTGTGTGCGTTCAATAAAGGTTTTTAAAAACCTTCGTCGTCATTCTCCTCACTTAACTACAAGAAAAAATTAATGAATCCTTTTTCATCTTGCATTACTCATTTTTTTCGTCTCTTTTACAAAATATGCTTTCGACAACAAAAAAAGTTCTGAATTCTCCATTTGAATTGGAAAATTCTCAATCTGGCTTGCAAAATTGTTATCCAAGTTTTGCTTCATGGGTCACAAAGAATGGGATGATGATTCATTAAAGTTTCCTCACCTAGAATTAAAGGAGTAATATTTCATATTGTGTACATGAAACTGTTCTCCTTTATACAATCATATTGACGACAGTCTTCTCTAAATACAGATGTAAATCTGGGTCGGAGCTAGGAGATGGGAGAGAAGATAGTTGATGCAGTAGGGAACACCCCGTCTTGCTGCGCATAATATCGGTGTTGATGGACATGAAAGAGACGAACACAGAATGCACCTCAGGAGGTCCCTCGTAAATCACCCTCAGTCCCTAACACGTTCCACTGCCAGTTTAGTTCCTGATTTAATGCCCATTCATGAGCGTAAACACTTGCTTGGGCCCACACATCACAATTCCAGTCACTACAAGACCAACATTTCGGGCCCCTTCTCGACCGATGACGTCCTAAACGCAACATCGCTGGCAGGTGGTGAGGCCACAAATCCGGCCCTAATTTGGAAATGGGTTCTATTCCCGCTTCGGCCAAGAGCTCTGAGGCCTCCGCTTGACTCGAAAGTGAAGTTAAACTAATTAGTCATTTCCACAAACACTCGCAAATGCTGGCTGGTAGCGACTGGGGGTTTTACCGTTGCTAACCAGCGTTATAAGTGGGCTCTCGCGCTGGAACTAATAAAACAGAATTATCCGACGCTGATGAGAGCTTTAGCTGTACGCGTTTCAGTTGAAACTGTAATTTCCACATCTATTTCGCCTGAGGTATCCGTCTATGGCAACACCCAACGGTTTCTTGATGATGATAATATACGTGATAGTTAAGGAGTGCAACTCAATATTTATTCATTCATTGGTGTACACACCAGTTTAAAAAGAGTTAAATAAGTGCAATAATGCCATCTCAGTCGTCCCAAATAAACTCCTTGTCAAATTTTTTATGTAGAACCGAAAATAGGCTCACATCTCACTCATTATGGGATGCTCATTTGATTTCAGTCGTTATAGAGAGGCTCTCTGTGAAAATTCTAGTTCTCATGAGAACCCAACAATAAATCGTGGAAATGTCTAGGTATTATTGCAAAAATCAAATTTTGTCCTCAGCACTAAATCTTGACAGAACGTAGAACTAATTTCATTTCGTAACGGTAATTTTGTCTCATTTTTGGAAAAACATGTTCCATATTAAAATGGGTAATATTACAGGTAATATTAAGGTACAGGACTCGTTGTCGAGGCCCAAAAATTCGAAGTAAGTTGAGGTTTTTAAAGCGATAGTGATCAGGAGTGTTGGACTCAGAGCGCACGCTACCACCTCCTACCGCTTGTCCCACAAACCTCCAACTTAGTGTTCTCTTTGAATCTTAATCTACCAAGAGGTCTTTGATGAGTCAGCAGTATCCCTGATTTTACCGAACTTCATATCACGCATAGAACCTACATTACCTATACCAAGAGAGAGTTTTTCCTGAACTCACTACGTAAGAAACGTGATGGGACTTCCTGAACGCCTTTGAGGCTGAAGGGCTCATTGGCTGTAAGAACCTACTTTCCTACTGTCTGGAGGGCTCTAAAGCGGACCCAGCAGTCTGTCTTCATGCTCTGGTGCAGCGGACATCATCTGAACCTCTGGTGCCATCGGTCATTTAGCTTATCGTGGTTCCCTTGCTCGACATTAGTCGTCCGATATTCTTGTCGAATTTTAGTTTCATAAGAGCGTACAAAACCGAATTTAGATCAGAGATCCTTCGGCTGCTTGAATAACCCTCATTATTACAAGATAATCCTCAGCGAAAGACCCAACCACGATCTTCACCATGTCCAACTCTGGTACTGAACACATAAATCGACAATAGTTCTCTTGTTTTTCGAGTTTTATCAAGTTTTCGAGTTTTGCGCGTCCAATTCTACACCAAGTGAAATGTGTACGCTTGGAGGAAATATATTAGTTTTGTCAATATTTAGGCCGAAATTGAGTTGTGGAATTTGCTCAATTGAGTTCACTTTGATTGTCAGTTTTCCAACCTCGCTGGAGGCTTCTCAATGAAGTCAATAAAGATGAAGAGTTTACCGTACATAAAGGGTACAACAATTTTCCTTTCACCATAACGTTGGGAAGTTCGGGGTGTACTCTTATTCTTCTCTCATGACTCGAAGGTTATGAATTGAAATCAAAATGTGTGAAGAGAACGGAATCAACAACCTCTGTTTTTCAGCTCTTGAGTTGAGAGGGCTTAGTTGGCCAGCACCCGGCTATTTACCTTGCGGTCGGCTGGTAGATCTAACGAAGGTGTCGTTTGTATTGTTTGTAATCAGCCTGCACCTACGGCCCAGCTCTCCCACCTGAAACTAATGAATTCTCTTTACCTAGTCGGCCTACGGTGTTTTGTCCTCGGGGACCTCCTCTAACGCTCTCATAAATTCCTTCGCGGGTGATCCTTTAATAACTGAGGTCAATTATTGCTCTTCTCGTTTATCCACTCATGAAAGGCCTTAGTTTCTCTAGAGAGACTGAAGATATGAGGCTGACCTCGGGAAAAGCCTATTCTGAAAAGCCAAGTTGATATCCGAATCAGTCTATTGAATAAAGAACCCGTAAATATTTGTATCCAAATTTTTCTTTTAAATTCCATTTAATGGTCTCATTTTGATCTAGAAAAACGGGGAAAATGTTTATAAAAATTTCCAACCCTTATTTTTTAAATAGGGTACAAGAGAAATTGGATGCCGTATGGCACCGCTGGGCGTTAGGGGGTACTCAAAATAACAACAATAGACAAGAAAGGGTTTTAAAATTTGAAATTTATTTAAATAACTAAATTACAACACGAAAATACCTAACAGAAAGCATGAAAGATAAAAAGTTAAAAACCGAATAGCTACAATGAAAAAGTGAACACTCGTCTGAAAAAGCAAAATTGCTCACAGCCTTATTGAAGAAACGGTCTATAATGACTCAAATATTCGAATATGTTAGTTCTCCAATGAAGGACACAACGGAAATCCTGAGTGACTCATCGTGCCAGGTAGGTAGAGTGAGGTACGGGGGACAAACACGTCACTTGACGTCACCCTCCTCCACTCTCCCTTTACCTTGTTAAAGTAGTGTAAAAGGAGGATTCAGGGCTTCACCTAGTGACATTCATGCATTCGTCTTCTAACAATCGACTTGATTATTTCTTGCTCTACCTCGCCTTCTCTTAGAAGCCCAAAGTTCCTCGGAGGTCTTGATAAGCACATCGTGCCGGCCTCCGCTCCCATTTCACCTAGTAGGTAGTTGTCTGCTCCTAACTAGGCACTAGGTAAATGTACTGCCTCCCTCCGGTCGGCGAGCAATTGTGCCGAGGTACACAGCTGAGCTGAATTCCTCAAGCACTCCTGCAAGCGGTAGGCGGTAACCCGCGCGGGGCAGAAAGTTCTGTCCCATCCTTCACCTTCGTTGAGTAGGGACCAATAGAAATCGACAAGCCGACGTGAAGACCATCGCCTTCACACGACGACACGCTGACATAACACAGTCCAAAATAATCCAAACTTAGTCGAACCCGACATTTTGAGCACATTCCAGTTTGGGAGTCATGAATTTCCAGAGCACATTTCCTTCATTTGTTCTCAGGCGTTCTTTCTGCCAAATGCCCAACACTGTCGAAACTTTCGTCAGTGGTTACTCGGATGTGCAGAAAAGTCTTGGTGTTGCGAATTTTGTGAGATATTCACCCGCTATCAGTCGAAGGAATAGCGGATGGAATAAGATATTAGCGTATTATGGGTGGTTACAGGATTCATGCTTTTGGGACACCAGCATCCACAGTCCAAGTACCTAAAGATCGGCCACCAGAACGTTTTGTTTCTCAACCCGATTCTGTACGCATTTACGTTAGAATCCAAGAAATCCATTCCCCCCATCCCTTAGTTCTTCACGGAGATTGAGTATGGACGGTCGCAAGATAAGTTCTTTCTCACCCAGGAATACTATCCGTGAGAAGTTATAAGGCCTCTTGTCAATCAATGTCTTCCACCCCGGTCTGAAAGCAGTAGAAAAGAACAATTATTAACCAATATTGTAAATTACTGGCATTTTGAATAATATTCAAGCGTTGCTAAATGCAGTTCCGAGCTTTAAAAGTAATATTGTAGGAAACGTATTTAAAAACGCAGTTCGCCTTAGCGCCCAAGGGTGCCGTATGGCACATTATAAAGTATCAATTGTTTACGAGGGATGAAAACGGGTAAAAATAGCATTTTACAGCACGAGTCTATAATACAACTATTCATGGCACCTTGTAAAGTATCAATTATTTACGAGGGATGAAAACGGGTAAAAATAGCATTTTACAGCACGAGTCTATGATACAACTATTCAACTTTGAATTTCAAGCACAATCATAATTATGAAGTAAAAAATGTAGTACTTACGCAAGCAAAAGTTGAAGAGAGTCCAGATCAAACATATCGTCCATTTTGAATCACCTCAACGGAAGTTTGAAGAACATTGAAAGCTGAAATTTCCCTTCTGATGGAACTACACAGATCTTAGGAACGTATTCTTGCAGGATTTAACAAGATTGGACAGACCCACGAATTCCCTGGAATATTTGAGGAGTCACAATACCTGGGTGCCGTTCGGCACCCGTGGGCTCAAATGGGTTAAGCACCCATCAGGGAGAAATAAGTGGACGTTGATGCAAGAACTTATCCACCACCCTCATGACTCCTCAGGCGACCCCTTAATTGCTGTACTCATTACTATCAACGAAAAGCCGAGCGGAGAGCCTCAAAGAAATCGCAGCTGCCAGCATCTGCTCGTTGAGGTTCTGATTCCACATCGACGCCTGTAATGTGGAAGTCATCGATCATCCCCTTTTCACTTCTTCGTCTTGACGTAAATTGATCTCCGACAAAACTTTTGAGTGGAAACGTCTACCAAGTTGGTGGAAGAGAAGAAGTGTAAGTTGCTTATCTTCATTAGATTCAGACGGTAACGCTTGATTATCCAAATTTCACTTGAGATTATGTGGTATCGATCAGTTTATCTTGTATAATAAAACATCACTTAACGAAGAAGGATTAAAATATTCTTCTGTTCGATTTCAAAGGATTAATATTGAATGTTATGCACAGCATACATGTTACTAGAAAATGTGCCATTACATTTTTCAAGGTATAGTGCCTTTCTTCTTCAAAAGTTTCTGGGTGAGTAGAGGGAATGAGCGGCTATTCTTCAGTTTATGAGAGTTATTCTTGGTCGAGCATGCTTTCGCCGTTCAGGCATCGTCAGGACTATACTGGTCTACCATACTGCAGGAGTAAATTCAACAACTAGTTTGCAACAAAAAATGTCTCGTAGCAATTTTCTTTTAAAGGCTTCGTTTCCGAGTTATTCTAAATTTTAGATTTTGACATGGATATGTCTTAGTTCTGGGGGTCATTCCAAAATTTTCGACACAAAACAATGCAACGGTTTTTTTCTGATGCTGTTGAACGCAGGAAGCTGAAATTTGAGAGGCCGGGTCAATCGATACATACTTCTATACATCATCAAAGTTGATGATCACTGATCAGCTGAGTGAGCTCCAAGGCCATTTCCTCTCCTGTTGAACGCAGGAACCTGAAATTTGAGAGGCCGGGTCAATGGAGAATGCTGAAGGCGCCAGAGTGGTCATTGATGAGCTGAGTGAGCTCATGATTTAAATTGCCATCATAAGACATATCCATGTACATATGTTTTTCCGTGATTTTGATCTTACGTCCTAAAATTGGTCATAAATCCTCAAATTTGCTGTGACAATTACAATTTGATGATACCGTTGGAAATAGCATTAAATTTCCTATCAGATAGATCCCTTACCTTTCTCTTGAGTCAAGGTTTGAGAAATGAAAAGCCCTCTGAAAAGAGAGTTTTACGTAAATTGGGAAACCTCCTATCTTTTCAATCGCAAATTGAACTACGAGAAACAATGGTTTTTCAAGGTGCAAGAACGATAAAAACTGCACCAAAATCTCACCTTTCCAATGGCATAATCACAACATATTTTACAAACAAATTTAGGGGAGAAATTTGTGTTTGAACGAGGAAAAACGTTCATTTTTTCAACGAAATCACCGTTCCCGCCTCCTGTTTCCAGAGGCCTCTCTGTCTATTGCGGCACCCGCCCTCCCACTTCCCTTCGTGAGCGCTGATTTCGTGGAAAAAATGAATGTTTTTCATCGTTCAAACACGAATTTCTCCCCTAAATTTGTTTGAAATTTTTTTTTGATTATACCATTGGAAAGGCGAGATTTTGGTGCAGTTTTTACCGTTCTTGCACCTTGAAAAAAGATTGGTTCTCGTAGTTCAATTTACGATTGAAAAGATTCGAGGTTTCCCAATTTACGTAAAATTTTCTTTTAAGACGGCTATTTCATGTCTCAAACCTTGACTCAAGAGATCCGATAGAAAATGTAATGTTCTTTCCAACGGTATCATCAAATTGTAATTGTCACAGCAAGTTAGAGGATTTATGACCAATTTAATCACGTCAGGTCAAAATCACGAGAAACAAATCTTATAATTAAAACAACTCGGAAGCGAAGCCTTAAAGGAAAATTGCTACGAGACATTTTTTGTTGCAAATTAGTTGTAGGATCGACTCCTGCAGTGTGGCAGACCAGTTAGGCTTACACCCAGTATTACACCCTGTTGGTATAGTGGTTGTGCAAAGTTCTCATAATTTTTTTGGCATTCCTCAAAAAAGTGGATCAAGTAGCCAAGTATAAACTCAAAATGAGCCCCAAAAGCACATAATATTTCCTCTGCAATATATCACCCTGCGTGCCAAGATCTGGATACCTCACATCCTCGGAGAAAGTACATAAATTGCAACACCTCTATAACAAATAGAACCATAATTAATAGTTGCGTAAAAATCCATATGAGGATCCTCTTGACCATTGGCAGAACAATGAAATTAATTATGAGAACGTTGCACAACCATTATACCAATGTATAGTCCTGACGATGCCTGAACGGCTTATTCCCTCCCCTCACCCAGAAACTACCAAATTTTTATCAATTAATAGATTAAAATATTTAAAAAATTAATTTAAATTGTACAGCTATACCTAGAGACTACTTACGTGGTAAGTGCATCGTAAATTTCATAGGTATTCTGTGGTTTTGAGGGTATTTTGGTTTTTTTTTGTGTCCACGTAATATTATAGGTTGTTCAATTTGAGAGCTGTCGATTTACTCTGAGTGATGACTTCTCAGAATTACTTCCCAAGTTATGACAAACCACATCGTGCACAAGAAATGATGACCTTATGGCAGGTACATATTACATGCAATGAACGTACTCGTGAATCAAATGTATGGAGCATTTGGAAGGTACTTATGAACATGAAACTGAACTCCTAGGTAAATTTATTATGGGTTGCAAGCATAGCTGAATGTTTTGGTGATAAACTCAGACGTCCGGGTGTCTACTTGTATGTGAAGGATCACTTTTCTTACTATCTAGTGCGGCTGATCTACGGGTAGCACAGATGCCTTCCAATGAGGGGTGTAGATTCGGTTTATCTCCGACATCCGTCTCATATGTTTTATTCACCATGCTGCGCCATTTGCTATACTCGTAGGAGCTGAGATAGAATCTCGACGAGAAGATTTGTCATGTCGCATGACTTCATAAACAGAACATGCCAGGAGCACATTTCTCTTCATTATCATTAAAGACTTTGCCATATTCCTCAACGTCAGTTTCGGACTCACATTCACCAAATGGAGACATATTGACTTCATTCACGTCACGAATACGACATTTCTCACAATTTCACTGCCCAATTCCTGAGAGGAATTAGAAAATGAGTCCTCCGTGATTTTTGTGAGGTATGTATGTGAACATAAAGAGTGAGTTTGGACAATAATGGTAGCTTTCCATCGTCTATAACATTGAAGTATAGGGATGACCTGGTCACTATAATATAGTTCAAGGGGTACCATCTAGGGTCTTAATCTCAATAGGTATATATCTGATAATTCCGTAGTACCTAGCTATGGAAGTTTTGATAATGAGAGTTGTGAGGAATTTCCGTATATGCGTGTGCAGAGGCTGCAGGTGATCTGCAATAGAAAATGGTTCAAACTAAGAATACTGGCAAATTATTGCACTAAAACCTGCTTTCTCTCAGGAAGGTAGTAGAATTTCCACATCTCTATAGGCCAATCAGCTACATTTTTGGTTTAATATTTTTTCAATAATGAATCTTTGGAATCTTTCCCAGCTGAAGGAAAAAGCTCCTCTCTATAACTCCTCTCTTGGAGTAGCTATATCCCGAGGAGCCGTCCGCCATCTTGTTCCATACTGGACCGTGATCTCCCTTTTGAGCGACTTCCTGAAATGTATTTCAGACAGCTCTGAGGCGTTTTTCAGTTGTTCCTCCTTAGCCTCCCAAACTTGACGAATACAACTTAACCCTTAACTTGGCTTTTGTAGCTTTAAAGCAACATCTGTCTTCCCACGTCAGTCAAAAAATCTCAAAACGTTATAATGGTAAAATTTTGAATAATTGAAGACAAATCTAGCGAAATTACCATAATTCCTTGGTAATTTGGGCGGGAATGGGGTTTTCACTGAATATCTAGAATTTATCTTAATTTCGAGTATGATGAAGGTTCTTGTTATGCAACATGAGCATAAGTATCTTGGCACTGATTCTTCAAAGCAACATCCATCTTGGCCCGATCTATCGATATCTTGGCAATGTAGTGTTACAGCTAACCAACCTCATCACATTTGCACCATCCGGTGGCCGGCACTAGCACGGATGGAGTTCGAGGGGGTTCTTGCCTGAGAGGATAATATAGGTACCGACAAAATCTAAATGGGCGCCACTCCTCTGATATAATTTGATTTCCATCCACCCTTAGCTGGAGGAGAAACTAAAGGGCCGTCCAATAGAAATTCAAACAAAATGTACGAAAGAAACAGTTTCTTTCTTTTTGCTCAAGTTCGGTAGTTTACCAATCAGTCTTCAGCACCGCTCTAAACCGCCCTAGCCTAGGTCCTAATTCCCTGAAGTTCCTAATTTCTACTCAATAACTAACTATTAATAAGTTGGCGTTAGGAGTGCTGAGGATGACGGCGTCGGAGTAGGTATTGAAAGTACTCGTAGAATTGAACCCCATGAATGGGGTTCTGATCAACAACCTGTCCTGTTCAAGTAGGTAGCGTAATATTGGAGACTCAATGCAGGATAATAGTCCAGGAGAATGCAAGGTTTCCTGGAGATAGAAAATGTTCTGCTTGAGCAGATACAAGCCAGAAGATCGCGCTGAGACACAGCTCCAGCCCAGCAAATTCAATTGAAGAAGAGTCTACTTTCACAGTAACTTTACTATCAATCACAATTATGGCAAAGACAATACAGATCACCAACGAGAATTAAAATCCTGCACTTGCAGAAAAACCACCTGAATAGGATTCTATACTGCCTAGCAGAAATGCGTGATGCGAGGTCCAGGGCGGTACTGACCTTATGGCTACCGATGAACTTAGCGGCTTAGGGTTCAAATCAACAAGATATAATTAGAATGACATGAAGGCAAGACGGGCTCTCGAGGCTTATCAGGGATTATTGGGGCCCCCTTTGGGTTCGACCGCCTACCTATTTGCGAATATTTGTTACTCGCACGCTGCGAGTCTGCTTTAGCACCAGGAAACCAGCTCCTATCATGTACGTCCACATCATCATGTTCTGGTGCCTCCAGAACATCGTTTTCTGTACATTTGTAGAAAGCTACATTGAACGAAATGTATGCTTTCATGATTACCAGTAAATTAAAGAAAAGTAAAGTAAACCACCATTTCAGGTTGGATTTTCGTCCGACTGCCATTCCTGGCGTGGCGGACGTCATCGGCTGTCTTCCAATCCTGGAGACCATTGTGTATGATGGACACAGCTGGAAAGGGCTATGAGAAACTACTTTTTCTCCGGCTACTGCCTGCAATAGAGCAAGCGGGAGAACTATCTCCCAGACAGTATGGTTTCCGGAAGGGTCGTTCAACTGTCCATGCACTAACAGATGTGGTGACTGCAGTAAGAAGATCACAGGAAGGCAGCAGGTACAATAGAAACCTTGCATTCCTGGCTTAATATCTCTCACCAGATTTCCACAGAATTGGTGTAACAGCCAACATGCTATCTAGCTTAGTTACTATTAGAAAACCGGGAGTCTACCCCAATATCACAGTCACGGCGTTGTTAATCCTATTACTACATAGTTAAAAACATCTAATAATTTATCTAACCTAACTCCAATAACAATATACATAAACAACACATAATATTCCTGATATCACAGTACCTATTGCATCGAACTCGTCTAAGTGTATAGAGGATTATCTTTTAATAAAGTCATAATGGTCTTGATGAATGTCTTCGGATCGAGAGATTTTATTTCTGTGGGCAGGCGATTGGAGAGTTTTATTCCCTTGTAATTCAACCCTTTTTGGGAGCTAGTAAGCCTCATTCTTGCATTATATACATTGTTTTTATGACGAGTCTTGTATGAGTGGATGTCACACAATTTTAGTAATTGATCCCGTTTTTCGTGAATGTGCTGTAAAATCTGACAGACATAGTGGGCATGGACCGTCAGAATTCCAAGCTTCTGGAATAGCTGACGCGCATGGTCTCTTTACCCAGCACTATAAATTATCCGAATGTATTTTCTTTCGATTTTGAAAATTCTTTGGGCCTCCATTGTTCCACCCCATAGTAGTAAACCATAAGTCATGAATGACTCGAAGACTCCATATGCTGTTATTAGCACGTTCTGATTGACTTCTCTTGATAAGCGTTTTATCAGAAACAGGCTACCTGAGAGTTTGTTACATAACTCGTCCAGATGCGTTGCCCAATGGAAGTTTGAATGCATATGAAGACCGATTATCTTCACCTTGGCTGCAGTTCGACTTGGCATTTGTGACGAGGGGGAGTTGGGACGAAGGGGGCGATGATAGCCCTGGATGCCGAAAAACGTACGCTGCCGGCGATGAGCCTTGAACCCACGACCCCCGCAGAAGTCGGTCCAAAGTCCTCCGCCAAACAACGACTGTAGCTACACCGGACCCCCATTACAAGTCAGTAGAGAGAAAAGGGCGGTTCTACCCCATAACTATTAATACTACGACCTTTGACCTTTACCCCTACCCCCCCTCCCACCCACTGACCCACCCCACCACCCCTCCCGCCCCCTGACCCCTCCCACCACCGCCCCTCCCACCCCCCCGTACTCCTCCCGACCCGTACTCCTCCCGACCCGTACTCCTCCCGCCCCGTACTCCTCCCGACCCGTACTCCTCACGCCCCGTACTCCTCCCGACCCGTACTCCTCCCGCCCCGTACTCCTCCCGCCCCGTACTCCTCCCGACCCGTACTCCTCCCGCCCCCTTATTCCTCCCCTCCCCCGTACTCCTCCCGCCCCTTACTCCTTCCGCCCCCTTCTCCCGCCCCCATACTCCTGCCGCCCCTTTACTCCTACCGCCTCTAACCTCTACCCCCCTTACGCCTTTCGCCCCTTACTCCTCACTCCCCCCCCCCCCCGACTCGTTCCTATCACTCCCCATACTCCCCCACACGTACCCCATATATCCCCCCATACTCCCACGTACTCCCCCAAATTTACCCCCACATATTCCCCCATACTCCCACGTACTCCCCCAAATTTACCCCCCACATATTCCCCCATACTCGCCCAAACTACCCCACATACTCCCCCATACTTACCCCTACCCACTACCCCACATACTCCCTCATACACTCACCCATACTTCCTAACACACTCACCCATACTCCCTCACACCTACCGCACATATTCCCCCATACATACCCCCACACACTCCCCCATATACCCCACAAACTCCCCCTCACTCTCACCCCTCATTCTCACCCTAACTACCAATGCCATAAGGTAAAAACTATAATTTAAGCTAGGTTGAGAATGGAGCTTCATGATAGGTTAACTAGATGGCACTATGGTCGATCTATCCTACCTTGTAATCATGTTTCAATCTCTATTTTAAGTTTCAAAGCAAGGTCAGTACAACTAAGAGAAATATCTATTGTCCTGAAAAGGACAGTTCAAAGGATCTAAGGTAAGTACAACTAATTTCTTTACCATTAAGATTCAAATAGTAACATTGTTCGACCCTCTTGGTCGTTGGAATTTCCAACTAAGCTCTATCACCGCGTCAAGGTGGGGTCAATCGATAGAGTTTTTGTTTTTTTTAAATTAATTTATTCAACATGAATTAATATAATTTTATCAAACAATATACAATTTTTTTTAATAAACAATATTTGAACATGAACGATAAACATAATGTATTAGCCTAATAGTTTGAGTCATCATTTTTATTGTCTTTTTCCCTGCCGACCC